>JAZKJV010008797.1:0-318821 GCA_037367405.1 Ottelia alismoides | reverse complement strand
TGCTTAAGAAGAAGACTTACAGTGTCTCCTCATGTTCTTCATGCGGGATGCAATACATGGAATTTTAAATTTTTACTAAATAATATGCATAGATGAAAAATGCCCTAAGCAGATAGTTCTATTAGTGGGAAGAATTGATTTTCAATTTAGCTAATGTTGAACGATATATAGTGAATATAATTAGTGAAAGTGTGGCACAAGAATTACGAGAACATGCAAAATTAATAAGCTAGTATATATATGCCTAATTCCTACGCCACTCAAGTCGGTTCCCAACCACACAAAGGTGTTGAAAAAGATCCGATACACAAAAGAGAAGTTTAGTCTGAATTATTACAAGGGTTCAGAGAGAGTGACCCTGAGTATAATGCAAAATATTAAAGTAAACAAACTCTCTCTCAAAAAAATAAATTCACTCTTCTTTGCAGGTCCTTGAATAATATCCAAAAATCGCTCCAAGATATTTGCAAAGAAAGACGATGTTGTTAGTATATGTAGCGAGAGAAAAAATGCAAATGAAATACAGAAAATAAAATGCAAATAAAGGAAAAAATGACAAAATTAATTCACAAAAAATAATTATAAAAATATTTTAAAACCCTAAAAAAACATCATTCCCTACCAACGGTGCCATTTAATGAACGTCAAATTTGCCACTTTAATAGTCGATAATTGTCGTAGTACAGGAGGCAAATTTCGGTCAGTAAAAATCATATTTTTTGAATGTTGTGGAGTATTTCTTACTTGGCAAGTCTACGAAGGTCGAACACAGGGAACGGTGATTTTTAGTTCTCTGATTTTAAATTAAATAAATAATTAATGGTTCGATTAATTTCTATATTGGAAGCATATAATACAATAAATAACATATGCAAAGAAGTAAATAGAGAGAATGAAGCTCTATATATGTGATTTATAAGATTCAATTCTCAAATAAAATGATCATTTAATCCTTAAAAATTACGACAGATCAAAAGAGATTAAGTTCAAAAATATGTAACAATCATCAAATGCAGGTTAAAAAGATCAAGGTATCAAAGTTTTATCCTACAAGAATTTCTCAGGATACTCTGGCCCTTTATTTTCCCATAAATCACCCCTCAAAAATAACGGCCATATATCAAATATCACGGGAATCAAGAGTTTACACAATAGGTCGAATTCCTTGAAAATAATGTTCAACAACTAGCAGATAAATCAACTCAATAACTTCTCAAATAAATTATCAAGGTATTAGATTAATTTCACTTCCTCATGTATACCCCTACAAAGATCAATTCTTTAATTAAGAAGATCAATAATCAAGAGAGACTTAATCAGATAAAATTTTCTGAAATAGGTCCCTGTAGGTTAGATCAATTTCTCTCAATAAAGTAGCATACATATATCACCAATCAAGTATCTCGTGAATTACTATCGACTTAAAAATTGGACCACTTAAATAATCGTGACGATCCTCAAAAATATGATCCAATTCTTCATAAGCTCCTAAGTAATCTTTTCTCCTTGTATCAGTCGCAGGGTGATAATTAGATGTCTATCCAACAGTCGATCTCTCAGGTAACTCTCCTTGGGTTTCTTTCTATGTTTCTTGAGAATAGGTATGATCATGTAACATGACTTTCTTCCGGTCATAAATGTTGATTTCAAGTCGGTTTACCTCAGAACGGAACGTGTTATTGAGGGTGTGTTCATTGTGGTCCGAGTTCAGGAAACATGATGACCTGAGTCTTAAAATCCACAATCACTTTAGCACAGGATAAGAACGGATTTACCAAGATGATAGGAGACTTAGACAACATTTCAGGCTGCTCAATGTCAAGGACAATAAAGTCCATTTTATGTTTGTCACTCCGAAAGTTTACTACGAGTGAAACAATCCCTCATGTCCTTTTGGTGGATCAATCAGGCAATAGAACGATCACCCTATGATTTTTCAGTTGTCCGAGTTTGAGTTTGTCGAAGACGGATTTGGGAACGTTGTTTAATGTAGAGTCATCGTCTAATCGAACATGGGGGAATGTTGACTCCTCAATTTCACACATAATCCGAGTCAACCACTTGACTTTGTGGCTTTTGATTTTTTGACTCGTCACCAAAGAACTGGCCATAGATACGACATGATATTCAGTCCTTGATTGTTTCTTGCATGTCTTTTTAGGGTTTAGTCTATTCTTCATAAATCTCTTAATATCAGGCACATATTCTATGGCCTTGATCAATGGAAGCTTTAAGATCAAACTTTTGCAAAATGCTTCCATTTCATAATTGTCCATTTTTTGAATTTTCTATTTTTTGAGTTTTTTGGTATTTTCTGTATATGGTCAGTAGGGGGGTCAGTGGTCAGTGGTGGTTGTGCCTGAATGTGAGTCACATGATTTTGTGGTTCGTAAGGCGGTGGCCTCAGTTCTTCTGAATTCTGCATAGACTTGATGAGATCATATATTTTCTCAGATAAAGTGTCTGCTTTATGATTGATCCGAGCAATCTCATCTTTAAACATATCATGACTGGTGATTGAATAATCATTCTCTATATTTCGTGATTCCGAAGTGTAACTTTGAATAGGGTATTGATTATTCATAGTTCTTACGGTATGGTCATAATTCATATTTCCTTGACTCTGATTTTCTCGTGAATTGTTGAAGGAAAATTGGTTGTACTCAAGAAGAGAGTCAACCTGAGTAAGGGATGGTTCAAGATGTTGGGAGTCATGTTTCAAGAGAGTAACTGGAAATCGTGTTTCACTATTAATATCGGTTACTCTATTTTCCATCCACAATTCTGCTCACTCTCTCATGGTCCATTAGCTTGTCAGAATATGAGAGACGTCTATTCCATGAAGAAGTGCGGTCATAGGGTGGGATGTATGGGAGAGAAGAGAATGATGGCTGAGGGGAACCTGATTTGCATATAAGGTTCCCCTGAAATGAGTGAGAAGAAGGATATAGAGGCATGGTCGTGGAGACTGGGTGGGAAGACCAATGTGTTGACTTCTTGCAGGAGAGTGATGGAATGCTTCACGAACCACGATTTGCACACAAATCAAGCACAAAACAAACAAGTAGTTGATGAATCTCATATTCATCACTCTAAATCTCATTTATTAAGCTCAAATCCCTAAAAATCAACAGCATTCTTGCATCTATTCTGCATAATTAGCATTAGTGCATGATTTCATAAGAATTGCATTTTAGCACAAAAATCTGCACAAAATAAGAAGCCAAAAATCCAAACCAAAATGACCTGTAAATAAGCCTAACTTCCCAGATTTTTAACCCATTCATGCTAACTCCGAATGACTCAAAACCACTTCCACTGTGTACATATCACTAACAAGAATAAAGGAAAAATACAAAAAATAACTAACCCAAATAAGTGGACCAAAAACCCAAACCCTAATTTCAGGATTTTCGGACTAAAAGCCACATATCTTCTCCATCCAGTGTCCGATTTAATCCTACTCACTTTTGAACTAATGTACATTCAATTACCTTCAAAACAAGACCAAGTTCAAGTGAATCGGAGCTCATATGAGAAAGTTGGGTTTTGGGCCTCTTTTGTACATTGTATATTTTCGCGGTTTTTGACCTTATATTTTATGTATATGATTTCTTAATCAATAAAAATCCAAAAAAAATTAGAATTAACTGTCTTTATTTATCTCTGATTTTACCGTAATTTTTCCGGATTTTTATCTGATCAAAAAATGACATAAAAATTACAAAACCCCAAAATAAGGTATTTTATGTGCATAGGATACCCCAAAAATTCACTTTGTGCAAATGATCGATTTTGGTTTTGATGTCTTCATGAAAGTTGTAGATCTCATCGAAACGAGCAATTTTTGTGAAGAAAGTTTTTCGATCCGAGGTCATTTACTATTTATTTTCGATTTTACAAGATATTTATTTTCGGAATTTTCTGGTACTGACACGTGGCAGCACCTGGTGCCGCCACGTGTCAGCGTTTTTTGGCACTATTAGATATTCGTTTTATTAAAAAAAATTTAAAAAGGACGCACGTGCGTCGCACGTGCCTCCCCAGGCATGTGCTCCGCACGTGCCTCCACCTCCGCCCCTTTACCGCTCCGCCACGTGGCTCATCAGGGGTCGTCCGATCACGCGCGATCGGACGGCGCCTGTGCTTCGTCAATCTCCCGCCTCCCTTCCCAATTGGGAACGCCGCCGCGCCGCCCCCGATGTTTACGCCGCGGATCTCGCACCCCCGCCGCACCCCGATCATCTCCGATCACCGCCCCGCAAATCTCACCACCGCCGCCTCATCCGAGATCTTCTCCTCGCCTACGTATCCTCGCCCGATTCCCAATCGAATCCCGGCCTACCCCATTTCCATCTCCGACCGAAACTCCCCTCTCCTATTTAAGAGCACCGCCGGCCCTCCTCCACTTCATCCGCCGAGTTGTGCTTAAGGAACACCGGGGTGACAGCCCGGTGACCTCTTCCTCGACGAGGTCCGGCCACCTTCGAGTGGCCGTCGCAGCGCCCCAGCGGGCCTTGCTGCTGCAGCTCCGCCTTGGCGTCGAGCCAACGCTCTTCTTCTCCGACAACCAATACCGCCATCTCCGCTCCAGTTACCGACGACGCTCCACCGTGCATCATCGTCTTCAGCCGCTTCGTCTTCGCGCCGCCACCGCCTCCGCCTCGACAACGCCGCCAGTCCTTCGACGCCACCGGAGCTCCACGCTTCGGCCACGCATACGTCACCGACGCCCCGCCGCAACTGCCTTCGCTCCTCTGCAGCACCAAGGCAGGAGCCTCTCCGCCCTCCTTAGCCAGTCACCCTCCACAGCAGCTTCAACCTCTGCCCCCTCCGTCCAGGAGCCCCCCATCGGCTCCAGCGCCACCGCCACCCTCCGCCTCGCCAGACCGGGCTCCAGGCCCGAGACCCCCCGCACGTGAGCCGCACGTGCGCGGGGGGGACGACCTCAGCCCTACGTCAGCGACCGCTCATCCCCACGGGTCACGTGCAGGGCACGTGACCGCGTGGGTCAATTGCATACAAGCCCCTGAAGAGCCCCCTATTTGCGCACGTGTCCAACCCCCAAGTCACGTGCACCGCACGTGACCACTCGGGGCAATTTGCGCAGAAGACCCCTGGAAGTCCCCCAATTTGCGCGCAAGCCCCCACCGACCAGGTCACGTGCTTGTCACGTGACCTAGTGGCAATTTTGCAAGAATACCCCCACGGGTATAGGTATTTACATTTCAGCCCTTTGCATTTTTAATTATTTATTTATATTGCATCTGTACCCCTGTGTTCCCCTGTGATTTTGGACTTCATCTTTACATTATTTTATCAATCTAAAAATAGCATGATGTTTGTTAATTGACTCTCTACACTTTGACATGTTGTGGGTATTTTTGTGATGGACGGTTAATTAAAAAATAATTATTTTAGGGAAAATTGCATATTTTACCCATTTCTCGCTCTGAAATTCATAATTGATTAACCGTTGCTCTAAAAATCCCCGAAAAATCACATATCGTAGACTTAATTATTCTTAACATTGTGCCCAAAAATATTTGGATTTGCATCATATTTTGTCCTGTAAAAGTCATTTTGCATCTTTTAGTATTTAATTTTTAATAGGTATTAAACCCCACATTTTCGAGGTTTAGGATTTTTCTGAGATCCGTCACATAGTGATAGATCTCAGATAATTTTGATCCTTGAAAATAAGAAGGTTTGATATTTATTAAAATTAAATACTAAAAATCATTTTGTTTGCATCTAAAAATCCATAAAAATTTATATTGCATCAAAAATTCCAAAAAATTACAGTGCATCCATTTCATTATAGTTTACATTGTGGCCGAGCTTCGTATTTTTCGGACATCATTTGAACGTAATTTACATTTTAGTCCCTAAATAAGGCCAAATTTGCATTTTGCATCCTTTATTGCATTTAAAATTCCCAAAAAAAAAGACCGCCTCGAAAACCGAACACGAACTTTGATAGACTTAATTCTAGGTTGTTCCTTTGCCTCCTTGTGATCGACCTTGGGACTTGCCCAAGTAAAATAAACATAAACCACGAGATTAAAAATTGAATAACTTATTTGTGGTATTTTCTTGATCGTTTCTGATTGCCGCCTACAACACACAACACGATAAAAACAACTTCTTAAAACCGGCATATCCGGACACGTCAGATGGCACCGTTGCCGGGGAGGCAAACGACTTAGATTTTTGTCTAAATTTTTTTTCGGTTTTCCGCATTCGGGTAGTCTGACCCCCGAATTTTTCATTGTAAATTCCATTTTTTCTCTGCAATTTATTTCCAGCATTTATTTTTCATATTATTTTGAGTCACCCTCTTACATTTTCTCGTGTATTTTTATTGCGAGGTACCTTGTACGTGGAGCGGTTTTCAATAACCGACACAACTTCACCAAAAACCGCAATTAATTTAAGATCGAGTTGAGTCGTGAGAGAGAGTAGTGTCTAGGTTTTTAATTTCTGCACTTTTAATTTCTGCAAATTTTACAGCGGTGTCCGTTTGGACTCTCGCGTGTATAGAAAGACCTCTAAACTTTATTCTGTGGTGTGTCGTGGCCTGTTTCACTCTCCGGCGAGGGTGGGGCCCGACTTGAGTGGCGAATAGGATAGACCTGCACATACGGCTCTCAGAGCATTTATATTTTTGCTTGTGCTCGTAGGATCTTAAGCCACACTGCACTTAATTGAGACGCACATAGATCGTTCAACTTAGCCAAATTTAAATCAATTCTTCCCGCTAATAGAACTTTCTGCTTAGGTGCGGTTTTTCCATCGGTTTGCACATCATTTAGAATAACTTTTAAATTCTGTCTAGCATCCCACATAGAGATTGCGAGGATTCACTGTAAGTCTTCTAACTGAGCATTCATCAAAGTTTTCCGCGTGCATCAGCTTTTCCCGAATTCCTCTCTCTTGTTTTATAACATAACTTTAAAGGAAATTGGGACTGGACGGTAGACGTGTATTTGTGCTCATCTAATTTTTCACTGATCACCTCATTAAAATCGGGACTACTAACTATATCTGATCTCAAATAACCCATAAATCAAGAATTTCTGCGGGAGAGCAACCCCGACCATTGTTTGATTTAATCTTGCAGCGAGGAGAGAGACGCACACTAGGATAGAGCCCAGCTCCAAACCTAACATCTCGTTTAAACGGCTCGCTAAATTTTTTGCCAAGATTGAATTATCACCAACTAAAATTGAAAAGATAATAGCCGAAATCTTACGGCTTCATTGTGTGAGTTGGTGAACCCAGGGGTTTGATTTGTGTTTGTATTGGGGTGCGTGAACCGATATCAAAGATCAATAGCCGCACATTTGATAAAATTTTCTGTCCCATACAATCATCTCTCCCATCTCTTGATTTTAATCTCATCATGGAAATTTTTCCAAATTTCAGATCCAACCCATCATTTCTCTCAACTCCTTCAAAAATGACCGAACATCACTATGAAAACAAATCTGTCTCGGTTTGGCCCAAATCAATTGCATCCTCTTCTTTCAATAATCCCCCAACATTTGTGGGAAACTTTCAACCGCAAATGAATTCGGCCACCTCATTGAATCCTTACTCAAAACATCCAACCAGAAATGACCACTTACCATCTTGGACTGAATCACCTCATTCTCAATCTCTCGCCAATGAAACCTTTCAAGATCGAAATCCCTTTAAATCCCATGATTGGCAGAGAAACCAAACCCAGATGGAAGGACATGCACCTAATGATCATCAACGTTGGATTGATCACGACAGACCCCTCGTCAGACATGAAACCCATACAGAGGATTGGACGGACCTCCTAGACACATATAAACCCTGTATGCTGACTCCACAATATCAAGATCTGACTAATCATGATCAAAGAATTGAACTCTACTCAGATCAAATACACATGCCTGGATCATATGAGCAGCCTCCTTCCATAATTTTGGAGGAGAAATTTTCAAGAAATGATCGTATAATGGATATTCCAAGAAATTCTCCTCTCCGTACGTACAGAAAAATGGAAGACGGAATCATTGAACAAAATCCGAGTGCTCCCATGATTGATCATGAGCAAAATTGTGAGGATAATGTTTCGAGGATAAAAACAAGATTTGGAATTGATGGAGGATAAATTTCAAAAATTTGCCGACCGAGTAATCTCATTCTATGGTGGATCGGGTGTAAAACTAAATGAGGAAATGATTGAATCCCATGATGAAAATTTTGAGGATATTCAAAGACCTAGGGATGATTCTAATATCAACACCTCTGCTTATTATTCCCCTAGGAATGACTATGCCTCTGACCCAAACTCTGAATATCAAGGCCCCTTCTCATCTAAGGAAGACACCACATCGCCACACCACACTGAAAATACAAAAAAATTTGAAAATACAGAAAATCTCATAAAAATTGAATCTGAAGAAGATCTGAGGAATTTGGATCCTGCTTTACGGGAAGCACTGGAAAAATACTTGATTTTTGAACTGCCCATTATAAAGGCCATTGAACACTTCCCTGACCTTAAGAAATTTCTAATGGACAGATTAATAATCAAAAAGTCAGGAAGGATTAGAACAAAAACTGAAAGACATATCTTGTCAATGGCCTCCTCATTGGTGTTGAGGAGAAAAACCAAGAGCCGCATAGTGAAGCGGTTGCCCAGATTTGATTGTGAAATCAAAGACACAATTTTCACACATGCTCGTATTGATGACGATTCACCAATCAATATCCTCCCGACCTCTGTATTTCAGGAACTCAAACTCGGACCAATTCGGAAGATACGAGAGACTGTACAATTAGCCGACCGATCAATAAAAAGGATGAGAGGAACCATTTCTGTCATCATGAAATTCCAAGGTGCTCCGCTCAAGGTAGAATTTACGATCATTGATATTGAGCATCAAGGAGAATTCACCCAGTCTCCAATCATTCTCGGAAAACCATTCTTGGCATTGGCCAAGGCGAGTATCGATTGTGAGACTCGGGAAATAAATTTTACGGCATTGGAATCACTACGATCTGATACAGTCTTTGAGGAAGCACGATTTTCTGAGGTAACCCATGAAGTCCCCAACAACCGCAACCATGAAACGGTAGAAGAGCCCTACCCTGCTACTACACCTGAGATTGCGTTTGTTAATGAGACCATTGGTTTAGAGACTCTCTCCGATATCTCAATTCCCGCAGATTTCAAATCCTTCTACTACGATCCTGAGACATTTGCATGGTCGCACCCTGGAGCAACCTACTCTGATTATCTTGATCAAATCCTCCTAAATCGAGAGTGTACCAACATTCAGGAAACAAAGAACGAACATGTAGCCCGAACACTGACCAAGGAGAAGAATTTTAATGACTATTCATCCGGGTACTCAAGTGAACCGACATCTTCACGAAACAAGAAAAAGAAAGTCACCTTTGATCTTTCGGAAGAGGAATCGGTTGATGATCCCTCATCAGGTCCAAAAAAGGTAGTCTACATGAGTGAAGTTTGTTCGGCAACTCTAAAGCCATATCTTTGCATGAATCCAAAATTCGATTCTCGTTGGACAACTCCCGTTCCTAATTATTACTCATCCAAAGCTGATGCTCCTACCTTCCACAAGTACACTGGAATTATTTCTTATGAGCTGACTGAGATCGGAGCATCTGAATATTCATCTGAGGACAAATCGATTGATCGTAAAAAGGAACGAAGCTTGAGGAAACAATTGAAGAAACAAAAAGACATGAACATCTGGAGTGTGTCCACTTTCAAATACTATTCCTCTGAGGATAACTCTGATGATGGGTACCTTTCATCTGATTCAAATATTTCATCTACTATCCATCATGATTTTTCTGAGGATGACACTGGTGGGGAATCATATGCTTCATCTCCGTCTCATCATTACGATCTCCCACCACAGGCTCACAAAAAGATCAGCCGTAAACCGCCTTAATCATCGGCTACCCACCCTCCCTCCCGACCACATCGATCCCCTTGTATAACTTCTTCCTCTACTTAGGCCAAGGCCTAAGTATAGGGGGGACCGATGCCATCTGTATATACCATTTCCCTCATCACATTCCGATCTCTCGCTCACTCCATATCCATCCTTCTTCTATACTTAGGCTGACCAAAGCCTAAGTATAGGGGGAACCACCACCCATCTGTTTATACTCTCCTCATTTACATATCCCGTCCACCTCTTTTTGCGCTCTTCTTCTATACTTAGACTATTCACAGTCTAAGTATAGGGGGGCGACCCATTGTATAATTTTTCTCTCTTACGCTTAGCCCGAGCTATGTCTTTATTACGCTTCTTGTGCTCTGAGGACACAGCACTCGCTAAGTATAGGGGGGTCTGTATATATACTATGTATATATTTTAGCCATACCTCGTACTTGCGTATAAGTCTATATGTATTTACGGGATGGGCATTAATTAAAAAAAGAAAAAAAAAAGTGCTACTAACACTGACTTTGCCCAAAACTTTTGAAAAAAAATGGCTTCTTATTCATTTTTGCATATAAAAAAAATCATCATAAAAAAAAATTTTTTTGTGTGTTTGCATTCCACACACCTGCACTTCATCCAGCATTACATTCATTTGCATATGTGAAAAGTCATTGGGTTCTGAGCCGAGTTATAAGCCGAAACCGAGAGTGATCTGGACTTAACCTTAATCAACCTAATTTTCAGAGGAACTTCACCGAGAAATAGGATTTTAGAGTCTTCAGGTCTGTGACTTAATTCTTTGAGTTCCACATAACAATGCACAGAGTTTGACTCTTAGTGTCTAACCTGGTCTCTTCATTCTGGGTACAACTCTGGAATAAGGAATTAATTTGTACTCTCGCACTATGCACTTAGCTCAACTCAAACATTTGTTGGAAGACTGTGTGAGTTTCTTTTCTGGTAGCGTGGAAATCTAAAGACCGGAGTACGGGTTGAAATAAAGCTTCGGAAAAGGGATGGATGGCTGGGCACAATTTTTTCTAAGACCCCAAAAAATGTACGGAAACAAAAGATGATATATCCGTAGGTGCAAAACAAGATCCAAGCAGAACCACCAAAAATTCCAAATACAAAGAAGCAACTACCAAATAAAATCTGACCAAAAAGGTCCAAGCTTCAAGAAACCTGCAGATCTTGGTGGAGACTCGGCTACACTGGCCAGCTTCACAAGGAGAGGTGAACTACACTAATCACCCTCCAGTTCTTTTCTCATTCTTCTAACTTCTCCCCACAATTCGATTGTTAACACAGCACGATAGACCTTAGAAGGAAATACTTGACTCCCCGAGGACGAGTTATTGGAGAGGAGGTTTGCGCGGTAGTCCGGCATTCTGAGTGGGAAGAGCTAAAAACCTTTCACACACAAGAGTCGGTTATTCAATGTTCATAGGGTATACTTTGGGAAGAGGATTGATCTAAGATGACTTCTGAGCCGAAACTGTAAGCAATGATTTGTAGAACTCGATGACTGTTGATTTTAAAATTCTAAGTCTCACAAAAGTTCCGACACACAAATAATCCAAAGGTTGAGTCTAGATTCACTTTCACCTTCAGCTCATGGTCTTGGTATGGAACCCAATCTCATTTCACCTCATCACATTTCTTTTGATGCTCAGGGACGAGCATGGTTTAAGTATAGGGGGATGATGAATCTCGTATTCATCATCTAAATCTCATTTATTAAGCTCAAATCCCTAAAAATCAACAGCATTCTTGCATCTATTCTGCATAATTAGCATTAGTGCATGATTTCATAAGAATTGCATTTTAGCACAAAAATCTGCACAAAATAAGAAGCCAAAAATCCAAACCAAAATGACCTGTAAATAAGCCTAACTTCCCAGATTTTTAACCCATTCATGCTAACTCCGAATGACTCAAATCCACTGTGTACATATCACTAACAAGAATAAAGGAAAAATACAAAAAATAACTAACCCAAATAAGTGGACCAAAAACCCAAACCCTAATTTCAGGATTTTCGGACTAAAAGCCACATATCTTCTCCATCCAGTGTCCGATTTAATCCTACTCACTTTTGAACTAATGTACATTCAATTATCTTCAAAACAAGACCAAGTTCAAGTGAATCGGAGCTCATATGAGAAAGTTGGGTTTTGGGCCTCTTTTGTACATTGTATATTTTCGCGGTTTTTGACCTTATATTTTATGTATATGTTTTCTTAATCAATAAAAATCCAAAAAAAATTAGAATTAACTGTCTTTATTTATCTCTGATTTTACCGTAATTTTTCCGGATTTTTATCTGATCAAAAAATGACATAAAAATTACAAAACCCCAAAATAAGGTATTTTATGTACATAGGATACCCCAAAAATTCACTTTGTGCGAATGATCGATTTTGGTTTTGATGTCTTCATGAAAGTTGTAGATCTCATCGAGACGAGCAATTTTTGTGAAGAAAGTTTTTCGATCCGAGGTCATTTACTATTTATTTTCGATTTTACAAGATATTTATTTTCGGAATTTTCTGGTGCTGACACGTGGCAGCACCTGGTGCCACCACGTGTCAGCCTTTTTTGGCACTATTAGATATTCTTTTTATTAAAAAAAATTAAAAAGGACGCGCGTGCGTCGCACGTGTCTCCCCAGGCACGTGCTCCGCACGTGCCTCCACCTCCGCCCCTTTACCGCTCCGCCACGTGGCTCATCAGGGGCCGTCCGATCACGCGCGATCGGACGGCGCCTGTGCTTCGTCCATCTCCCGCCTCCCTTCCCAATTGGGAACGCCGCCGCGCCGCCCCCGATGTTTACGCCGCGGATCTCGCATCCCCGCCGCACCCCGATCATCTCCGATCACCGCCCCGCAAATCTCGCCACCGCCGCCTCATCCGAGATCTTCTCCTCGCCCACGTATCCTCGCGATTCCCAATCGAATCCCGGCCTACCCCATTTCCATCTCCAACCGAAGCTCCCCTCTCCTATTTAAGAGCACCGTCGGCCCTCCTCCACTTCATCCGCCGAGTTGTGCTTAAGGAACACCGGGGTGACAGCCCGGTGACCTCTTCCTCGACGAGGTCCGGCCACCTTCGAGTGGCCGTCGCAGCTCCCCAGCGGGCCTTGCTGCTGCAGCTCCGCCTTGGCGTCGAGCCAACGCTCTTCTTCTCCGACAACCAATACCGCCATCTCCGCTCCAGTTACCAACGACGCTCCACCGTGCGTCATCGTCTTCAGCCGCTTTGTCTTCGCGCCGCCACCGCCTCCGCCTCGACAATGCCGCCAGTCCTTCGACGCCACCGGAGCTCCATGCTTCGGCCACGCATACGTCACCGACGCCCTGCCGCAACCGCCTTCGCTCCTCCGCAGCACCAAGGCAGGAGCCTCTCCGCCCTCCTTGGCCGGTCACCCTCCACAACAACTTCAACCTCTGCCCCCTCCGTCCAGGAGCCCCCCATCAGCTCCAGCGCCACCGCCACCCTCCGCCTCGCCAGACCGGGCTCCAGGCCCGAGACCCCCCGCATGTGAGCCGCACGTGCGCGGGGGGGACGACCTCAGCCCTACGTCAGCGACCGCTCATCCCCACGGGTCACGGGCGGGGCACGTGACCGCGTGGGTCAATTGCATACAAGCCCCTGAAGAGCCCCCTATTTGCGCACGTGTCCAACCCCCAGGTCACGTGCACCGCACGTGACCACTTGGGGCAATTTGTGCAGAAGACCCCTGGAAGTCCCCCAATTTGCGCGCAAGCCCCCACCGACCAGGTCACGTGCTTGTCACGTGACCTAGTGGCAATTTTGCAAGAATACCCCCACGGGTATAGGTATTTACATTTCAGCCCTTTGCATTTTTAATTATTTATTTATATTGCATCTGTACCCCTGTGTTCCCCTGTGATTTTGGACTTCATCTTTATATTATTTTATCAATCTAAAAATAGCATGATGTTTGTTAATTGACTCTCTACACTTTGACATGTTGTGGGTATTTTTGTGATGGACGGTTAATTAAAAAATAATTATTTTAGGGAAAATTGCATATTTTACCCATTTCTCGCTCTGAAATTCATAATTGATTAACCGTTGCTCTAAAAATCCCCGAAAAATCACATATCGTAGACTTAATTATTCTTAACATTGTGCCCAAAAATATTTGGATTTGCATGCATATTTTGTCCTGTAAAAGTCATTTTGCATCTTTTAGTATTTAATTTTTAATAGGTATTAAACCCCACATTTTCGAGGTTTAGGATTTTTCTGAGATCCATCACATAGTGATAGATCTCAGATAATTTTGATCCTTGAAAATAAGTAGGTTTGATATTTATTAAAATTAAATATTAAAAATCATTTTGTTTGCATTTAAAAATCCATAAAAAATTTATATTGCATCCAAAAATTCCAAAAAAATTACAGTGCATCCATTTCATTATAGTTTACATTGTGGCCGAGCTTCGTAATTTTTCGGACATCATTTGAATGTAATTTACATTTTAGTCCCTAAAATAAGGCCAAATTTGCATTTTGCATCCTTTATTGCATTTAAAATTCCAAAAAAAAGACCGCCTCGAAAACCAAACACGAACTTTGATAGACTTAATTCTAGGTTGTTCCTTTGCCTCCTTGTGATCGACCTTGGGACTTGCCCAAGTAAAATAAACATAAAACCACGAGATTAAAAATTGAATAACTTATTTGTGGTATTTTCTTGATCGTTTCCGATTGCCGCCTACAACGCACAACACGATAAAAACAACTTCTTAAAACCGGCATATCCGGACACGTCAGTAGTGTCACAACACTCAACACTAGTGAAGGATCATAAGGGTTCCACTTATCTTTTCAATTTTAATTTTTTGATAAAGCAATCGAAAATTAAATGGAGTCATTAGGTGCTGAAATACTCAAAAAGACTGTCTTGAGTTCATACAACTAGTTGCATCCACTTTCAGCCAGTATGGGTGTAAGTACAGATCGTTAGATGGCTACCCATGTTACTTGAGGATGGAGCCTTTGTTAGCAATGTGAGCCCCGGGCGAACCATTCCTACAATAAATGTTATTGTAATAAATGATTTATCAATAAAAGTTATTGATTATTTTCACTCCCTTTTCTGAGATTGAAGGAATGAATGCACTATAAGGTCCCTTTGTACAATAAGGGTTATGTACCATTGCCAACTTGATGATCATACAGCTGTTGATTCATTGAGTGAATCATAGAGGTTGATGCTTGGATGAATATCTAAGGAGTTAGATAGAGGACTCATCTAGCATCATCAAATGATTGTTAAGTGATGATCTTCAGCCTGAATAGGAGATGGCAATTATTTCTCAAATGGCTGATATCTGACTGACCTCTTGATGCAGGTCCTCTGCATGGGAATAGTAATTCGGAGGTGTCAGAATAGTTAAGTCAATGGGTTGACTTAACGAGATCGAGATAACAAAAGACCTATGTTGAATGCGGTCACAGCATAGGCATGCATCCTCTGACCGGAGACAGATGTATTGTTATATGTCTGAGTGTGGACATTTGGCAGACCAATAGGTTGATGACCTAACCAAGTTCTATATATCGGCGAGCTGGTATGCATGTAAGGACATATGAGTAATGTGATTTCTCAAAGGGATCATACAGGTTCACTTATGAACCAGGAGACATGAGCTCACTCATGAGGTATTGGGACTGATCAAATTCCATACATGGTCGTCATGCTTTGGAAGCATGACATGAATTTGAAGGTAAGATATATGATTTGGGAAAGCATATGATCTGTACCAATTCCCAGTGACCAAGATTGAGAAACTTAATGATCAAACCCTGAAGATGACAGTGTAAAAGTGATCTTTATCTTCAGAATGATCATAGGTCTTCCAGTATGAAGGATGTACAGGTATTGGGAATACCTGAGGGTGATGTGATCATAAACGATTGTATAACCATGACACTTCCATTCCGAGGGAGTGATGAAACATGTTTGGATTTTAGTGACTCCTCTCATTAGAGAAGTAACCTAATCTTAGTCCATGTACTGGACATTGATCTGAATAATATTCAGATGCAATGAGAAGATTAGATCTACGGTCTTGATTTGATCAAGCATCTATGCGAGGTCCATGGAATCTGGATTTGAGATATGATCTCAATATCCAAGTCATTATATGTGGAACAATATAATCGCCCTATCCTTATCTCCAAGTATCTGCGGAGAAATCGCATTATTCTTGAAATGGTTCAAGAATAATTCCATAAATCTAAGAAATGAAGAATTGATTATTAAATGTGATTTAATCATCTTGATGTGTGTGGAAATTATCCAATATAATTAAATGTGATTTAATTACTGTGGATGATAATGATGTGGATAGCAATATCCAATTATTCATAATATATTATAAATGTGATTTGTAATGTATTAGAGAGAGCCAATTATAATTTATATTTGTTGATTAATTATTAATGTATATTGGATACACATTGTATGATTAATTAAAAATGTAAATTATATTTTGTTTTGGGTTGTGAATATGATTCACAATATTTCAATGGCAAGATTGCAATATTCTCAAAATTAATTATGAATTATTTTTGAAGAATAAATCACAACAAAAAGTTGTTGGAAATAATAATGGAGATTTCCATGGAGATATGCAATCTCATGAAATCTCATGAGATTGCCTCCATATGAAATGAAGTGGGCGGCACCCAAGTCCTGCTTGGAATGGGTGGTCGTCCACCTTGAATATACATGTGAGATGTAATCTCCATGTATATTCTTTCCTTATTTGGATGATGTAATTTAGGATTGATTTATATTTGATTTTATCAAATATGTTTTGATCTAAATTAAATTATAATTTGTTGGTTTTTACCAACAACAATCTTGGCCATTGGATTGAATATAAATCAATCTTATCCATTGATTTTATATGTCCCATGGATTGAGATCCATGGATCCCAAATCATGTAAATAGAGAGGCAAACCATGCTCTCTAGGGATATGCAATATTGGAGCCAACTCTCTCTCTTTCATTCTTCTCACATGTTAACCCTCTCTCTCTATTTCTTGGTGGCCGTCACCAACCCCAGAGAAGAGAGTCGTCGTCGCCTTCGCCACTGGGTTACCACTTCGACATTCTTCGATTCTCCATCTTCTTGGAGTTCTTCGCTCACGAAGAAGATGTTCGATCTCGTACGACGAGATCAGGAATTCACCGTGCTTGGATCGACTTGTTGGATTGCGAGGATCACGCGGTTCATCCCTGCGCTCGCAAGCGACCACTCCGACGATCGGACATGAGATAGGAGGTCTCTTTTCTTAGAGACTAGACCAACCACGCTTCAAGCGGTATTCCTTATACTTGTTGTGGTTCTAGATGAAACGATCCAAGAATCGTTCTTGGATCTTGTGATTTCATCGCATGAACATTTTTTTTAAATTTCGTTGCACAAAACAACTAGCAAGACTAGTCGTTCTGCGTCATTTCCGATACGAAGATCACGCTTCCGTGATGCGCTTGAGGATAAAACCATATACTTCAAGTGGTATTAAAGGCTTAGTTCGAGGGTTTAGAATATGATTCGCAAACCTAGGACGACTTGGGTTCGTTAAGGTCGCGAAAGTTTTTATCGCATTTGATTTTTGCAGATCTGTTTAGTGAATAAATTCGGCCATGTTTAAAATATTTAAACACGAATTAATCATTTGTATGTTGTTCCCCATTAAATAAGAAAACCATAAGATCTGAGTTTACGTAATTCGGATTCTGTTTGCTCGAGATATGGTTGTTTTAATGAACATGTATGCACTGTTGCGGGAACTGCGAATCTTAATATGATTAATGAGTTAATTAATATTTTGATCTACCTAGAAATGCGTGAAATATCACTTAGGTTCTATCCTAAATCAAGTTAGAAATCTTTGACAATTTAGTTTGTCTAATTTAGATTTAAATTGATTGAGATATGTTAATTTTGGTGAGTAGGGGTCACTGCTGAAATTACAGTCCTAATCAAGAACCATGTGATTGTCAATTAGTGAAATTAATTGTTAATTTCATGAAATAATTTTGTAAAATATTTGTGAAATATTATAAGATGATTATTTCCTTAATTTACTTGGCCTCAACCAATTAACTGATTAGATTTGATCTAGATCATAAATGAAAACACAATCATCAAACTTGATGCTTGAATATGATTGGGAATTTGTGTAGCAAATTTCCTTATAATCAAAAATGTTTTGATTATTACTATATGGTATACTTTTGGATGAAGAACCAATGATCATCTCAAGTAGAAATTGATATATTTGGCATTATCCTTTCCTGAGGTGAATATGGTGTCTAGTCGGAGAGCATTGGGGTTGCGGGTTGCAACGTATGTGGTCCGCCCCACTCTTATCGGTACTGGTCATGACAGCGGGTTGGGACTCGATAATGCCGGAGAAAATCATGGTGTATTTTATAATTATTAAAATTCGAATTAATACGTATTTTGAGATATTACCTTATATATATATATTCAGGTAAAACAATTAAGTTTGTTGATTGAATTGGATTGATAATTACTTTAATATGATTTAATTGATTATGTTCAATTGAGACACTCTATTATGAATAGAGTTGTTCTTTCCCTTGGAAGAATTAATTATATGAATATGATTCATGATAATTGATTAAAAAATTTTGAATATGAGCTGGACGATCACATAAGTGACATCCATGGTCTCCCATCAAGGCGAAGAGTTCCGTCGCTAGGGATTGCAAGTGGGAGACGCCTGTCCGAAGTGACAGCTCCTGTATGCAAGCGCATCTGGATCAGAATCTTTGCTTCTCGAAATAGTAAGGTCGTATGTGTAGTGACCCTAATATTGTATCCTCATATTATTGGGGCGATATTGGATTGCGCGTAGCGAGTACTATTCATGTTGACGGTTGGTTCAATTAACAACGGGTCAACATCGCCTTAGGAGTGGTGGGACCGGGTGTTAAAGACCGAATTGAGAAATGCAAGTTGGACTTTCAAGGCAGAATGTGTTCCTGCTTCTCTTTATTGGAGTCGCAGATTCTCATATTATTGGGATGTGACAAAGATAAAGAGGAGATCCCAATTCTTGCTAGAGATATAGCGGTAATTATATCTTTTACTTTGAAAGTGATTAAGGGAATGAACTTTCAAAGTCGACAATTCAAGAATAATTTGACTTAATGTACCTCAAATATCACAAATTTGAATATATGTTTATATGTTCTAATATAGTGCATTCTTAATTTCAGAAAATGAAGTCCTTGAACCCACTAAGCAAGCTTCTTGAGGTCAACCAGTTGACCGGTCCAAATTACTCGGACTGGATCCGTAATTTGGAGCTTGTTCTCTCTACTGAGCGCATAAGTTATGTGCTCTCCGAGGACAAGCATGAAAGCCCTAAATCCAAGGA
Organism: Ottelia alismoides; assembly: GCA_037367405.1. NCBI lineage: Eukaryota > Viridiplantae > Streptophyta > Magnoliopsida > Alismatales > Hydrocharitaceae > Ottelia > Ottelia alismoides. Next base: position 299,399 of record JAZKJV010008797.1, on the reverse strand, counting down.
TGAAAAAGCATACAATGACAAGTATGATGAAGATCATGTCTTGGCTAGATGCTATATCCTGGGTTCTCTCTCCAATGTTCTACAGAAGCAACATGTGGAGATGAGCACATGCCAGGAGATAATGCAGAATCTAAAAAATATATTTGGTGACATTAACCGCACCCAGTATTACAATATTATGAAAGAACTCGTTCGCTGCAAGATGCAGGAAGGAACTTCGGTTCGAGAACATGTACTCAAAATGTTTGGGTACTTGTCTGAACTGGAGACTCTTGGGGCAAATATGGATGCAGACATGCAAGCTGACTTCATTCTGTTGTCTTTGCCCAAGTTTTTCAATAATTTTGTGGTTTCATTCCACATGAACAAGATGGACTTGTCGAACGCTGGTCTTCTTGTTGTATTAAAGTCTGCAGAAGACATAATGAAGAAAGATGGTCCTGTTGGCAGTGCAATGGTTGCACAGCTCAGAGGGAAGCATGGTCGGAAGCAAGGTTCTCGGAAGGGCCCGACCCAGAAGAGAAAGAAGAAGAGTCAAGGTGTTGGCTCATCTTCTAGTGCATCCACACTGATAGCGTCGAAGAAATCCGACATTTGTCACCACTGCAAAAAGCCGGGGCACTGGAGGCGTAGCTTCCCGGATTACCTGAAGTCGTCAGACAAAGGTAAAGCTCTAGCAGGTATGAAATCTACTTTCATCATTGAAACTAGCTTTCTTGTCGGACGAGAAGGAAGTTGGATTGTAGATTCTAGTGCTTCTGTTCATGTATGCAATTTGTTGCATTTGTTTCAGGAAATTAGAAATCTTGAGGAAGGGGAGATAGTCATCCAGATGGGATCTGATACAAGTGTTGCAGCAGTAGCCGTCGGGACTTGTCGACTATCATTATCTAGTGTTAGAGTCCTTATACTTAAAGAGTGTCTTTATGTATCCGAAGTCAGAAGGAATTTGATATCTGTATCTAAGCTTGTTAGAAGCGGATATTCATTCCTTTTCTGTAATAAATAAGTCATAATCGTTATGATAAATATATTGCGGATGGTATTTTGACTTCTGGAGGACTCTATGAGCTGTGCATTGATAAATGTATCATGAATGTTACAGCCACTAATAAAAAACCTAAAAGATCTAGGGAGGATAGAAATCTCTCAAATGAGATTTGGTATCAAAGGCTTGGTCATTTATCTGTTGATAGGATCAATAGATTGATAAAGGATGGACCTTTAGATTTTCTACAGGTTCAATCTTTTCCTACTTGCGAACATTGCATTCAGGGAAAAATGACTAGGACGCCTTTCCGTAACAAGGTTACAAGATGCGAAGGTATTATTGACCTAATACATACTGATGTATGTGGTCCCTTCATTACCGCAACTCGAAATGGATATCGATATTATTTGGCATTTATTGATGATCATTCGTGATACGGGTTTGTCTTCCTATTACGTCATAAATCTGAAACCTTTGAAAAATTCAAAGAGTTCAAGGCTTTGGTTGAGAACCAAACCAATAGGAAGATTAAACAGATTCGATCTGATCGAGGTGGCGAGTACCTCTCAGATGAATTCAAAGAATATCTTAAGGAGAATGGAATTGTTTCCAATCTCACTCCTCCTGGAACTCCCCAACTTAATGGTGTTGTTGAAAGACGCAACAGGACCATCATGGACATGGTCCGTTCAATGATGAGCAAAGCACATTTACCTCTATGTTTCTGGGGATATGCAGTAGAGACTGCAGTATATATCCTGAATAAGATTCCTAGCAAATCTGTACCTAAGACTCCTCATGAGCTCTGGTATGGAACCAAACCTAGTGTTAATCACTTGAGGGTTTGGGGTTGCTTGGTCCATGCAAAAAATGTGGACGCAAGTAAGCTAGAATCTCGCTCTCGTGAGTGTTACTTCGTTGGATATGTTAAAGATGGTATTGGATACCAGCTTTATGACCCCGAGACCCAAAAGGTTTTGTTTGTAGAGACATGAAGTTTATGGAGAATGATTTCCTCAAAGGTCAAGTCAAGAATGAAGTAGAGGAACTCATTGAATCCCCTGTGGATTCTGAGCTTCCTAGACCAGAAACTGAAGAGATAAATAAAGATGAAACACGCATACCTCTTCGAAGAGTTCGAGGGTGGTTGCACCACCTGAAAGGTATGGATTCCATGTGTCAAGTGAGACTGACATCGATCCTACTTCATTTGATGAAACACTCGCGGATCAAGACATGGATAGATGGATGCTAGCAATGAAGTCAGAAATTGACTCCATGCATAAAAATGGTGTATGGACCCTAGAGGATCCACCTAAAGGGGTAAAACCCATTGGGTGTAAATGGATCTTCAAGAAAAAGTGGGAACCGGATGGGAAAGTAGAGACTTTCAAGGCACGACTTGTAGCCAAGGGCTACACATAGAGAGTAGGCATCGATTACGATGAGACATTCTCTCCTGAGGCTATGCTTAAATCCATCAGGACACTACTAGTTATAGCTGCATATCTTGACTATTACATCTGGCAGATGGACGTCAAGACGTCTTTCCTCTATGGATACCTCGAGGAGGATATCTACATGGAGCAGCCCTAGGGCTTCATAATTGAGGATGGTAAAGTATGCAAGCTGAAGAAATTCATCTATGGGCTCAAACAAGCTTCCCGTAGCTGGAACATCAGATTTGATGAAACCATAAAGAGTTATGATTTTGTGCAAAATCCTTATGAACCTTGTGTATACAAGAAGCTTAGTGGGAGAGCCATTGTATTCATCGTGCTTTACGTAGATGACATCCTTATAATTGGGAATGATACAGGGATGATGACCAGTGTAAAGATTTGTCTATCCCATACCTTTGAGATGAAAGATCTTGGAGAAGCCTCTTACATCTTAGGCCTGAAGTTGTTCGGAAACTGAGGAAAGAGGATTTTGGGAATGTCACAACATGGATACATTAAGAAGATCCTTGAACGATTATGTATGGATAGTTATAAGAAAGGATTCCTACCGTTAAGACATGGTATCCACATGTCTAAAGGAAATGGTTCCTCAAATTGTTGAGGAAAAGAAGGCCATGTCTGATGTCCTTATGCGTCAGCTATAGGAAGCTTAATGTATGCCATGATGTGTACTAGGACAGATATCTGCCATGCAATGGGAGTGGTAAGTAGTTACCATTCCTGCTATGGAGAACAACACTGGAATGCAGTAAAGAACATATTCAAATATCTAAGACGGACGCAAGATTACATCTTGGTCTATGGAGATGGTGATCTCCAAGTCTTGGGATATACAGATTCTGACTTCCAATCGGATATTAATGATCGAAAGTCGACATCAGGGCTTGTATTCTTGTTGAATGGTGGTGTTGTGAGCTGGAGAAGCAAGAAACAGGACACTACTACAGATTCAACAACAGGAGCCAAGTACATTGCCGCATCAGATGCTGCAAAGGAGGCAGTGTGGTTGCGCAAATTCGTCCTGGAGCTTGGCGTAGTTTCCTCTGATACTCCCATCCCGTTACTTTGCGATAACACTGGAGCCATTTCCCAGGCAAAGGAACCCAGATGACATTAGAAGAGCAAGCACGTGGAAAGGAAATACCATATCATTCGGGAGATACAAAAGCGTGGTCATATCATCATCACCAAGGTGGCCTATGCCGATAACGTTGCTGATCCTCTTACCAAACCTCTGACACAGAAGGTTTTGGACCAACATGTAATGAGTATGGGTTTAAGGATTGTACCTGAATGGTTCTGAGGGCTAGTGGGAGATTGTTAGCAATGTGAGCCCCGGGCGAACCATTCCTACAATAAATGTTATTGTAATAAATGATTTATCAAAAAAGTTACTGATTATTTTCGCTCCCTTTTCTGAGATTGAATGAATGAATGCACTATAAGTTCCCTCTGTACAATAAGGGCTATGTACCATGGCCAACTTGATGATCATACAGCTGTTGATTCATTGAGTGAATCATAGAGGCTGATGCTTGGATGAATATCTAAGGAGTTAGATAGAGGACTCATCAAGCATCATCAAATGATTGTTAAGTGATGATCTCTAGCCTGAGTAGGAGATGGCAATCCTTTCTCAAATGACTGATATCTGATTGACCTTTTGATGTAGGTCCTCTGCATGGGAATAGTGATTCGGAGGTGTCTGATTAGTTAAGTCAATGGGTTGACTTAACGAGATCGAGATAACCAAAGACTTATGGTGAATGCTATCACAGCATAGGCATGCATCCTATGATCAGAGATAGATGTATTGCTATATGTTTGAGTGTGTACATTTGGTAGACCAATAGGTTGATGACCTAACCAAGGTCTATATACCAGCGAGCTGGTGTACATGTAAGGACATATGAGTAATGAAGGATATGGTTAGATCCTCAAGCGCATCACGGAAGCGTGAGCGTCGCATCGAATACGACGAAGAACGACTAGTCGCACTAGTTGTTCTATGCAGCGGAAATTAAAAATTTTCTTGCGACGAAACCACATGATCCAAGAACACTTCTCGGATCGTTTCGTCTAAACCACAAACAAGTATTAGGTTTACCTCTTGAAGCGTGGTTGCGATCGAGTCTCTAAACAAAGAGACCTCCTGTCTCAAGTCCGATCCGACGGAGGAGACGCTTGCGAGCGCGGGGATGGACCGCGTGCTTCTCGCAATCCATGTTGATGATCCAAGCGACGGATCTCCTGATCTCGACACACGAGATCTGATGTCTTCTTCACGAGCGGGGCGCACCGAAGGAGACGGAGATCCACGAGCAAACCATCGGGCAGCATAACGACGATGCCGCGGCGATGGAGAACCTCTCTAGGGCATCCATGGTGGACGGCCACATGAGAGAGATAGAGAGAGGACGTGTAGAGAGAATGAGAGAGAGAGAGAGAGATTTGTTGCCTCAACTTATGTGTGTATGCAAAGAAGAGCAATGGGGTGCCTCTCCTTTTATAGGGTTTTGGGATCCATGGATCTCAATCCATGTGTCAACACAAATCCAATGGTCCACATCAATTTGTGTTTCTTTCAATGGTCATGATTTGTTGCTAAAAACACAATAACAATTAATTTAATAAAAAAATCAAATATACAATAAATATAATTTTATTTTATATCAAATTAATCTCCAATGGAGAAATAGGAAAGGAGGCAAGCCTCCTTCCATAAGGAGGGTGGACGGCCACCAACTCCTCATGGGAATTGTGGCTGTCCCCTCTCCTTTTTTAGGAAGGGAGCTTCCTTTTCCTATTACATGAGATTATATTATCTCATGATTCTCTCCAATATTTGCAACAACTTTTGTTGCAAATTATTTCACAAAAATAAATCCAATTTATTTTGTGAACATTACAATCATGCCATTGGAAATTTGTGAATCACATTCACAACCCAAAACAAAATGTAAATTACTTTTTCAATTTAATGTCCAATGTGAATCCAATTCACATTAACATTTAATTAACAAATGTAAATTACAAACATCTCTCTCTTATATATTATAAATCACATTTATAATATATTTGATTAATATGGATATTGCTATCCACATTATTCATATCCATGATGATTAAATCACATTTAATCATTTTGGATCTCTATTCTCTTGTGTCCAAATAATATGAATCATATTCATATTACTTACATCTTTGATAATCTAATTATCTAAGATAGCTCTCTTTATAATATGAATCAAAATCATATTAATCATGATAATTAAATCTCATTTAATTATCCATATTCTCAATGCTCGGATACATATATCAACAATAGAATTATCCATGAACTCCTTCAAGGATAATGCGCTTTCTCCGCAGATACTTGGAGATAAGGACAGGGCGATTGTATTGTTCCACGTATAGTGACATGGATATTGAGATCGTATCTCAAATCCAGATCGCGGGCCTCCCATAGATGCTTGATTAAATCAAGACCGTAAATCTAATCTTCTCATTGTATCTGAATCACATTCAGATCAATGTCCAATACTTGGACCAAGATCAGATCACTTCTCTACTGAGAGGAGTCACTAAAATCCAGACCCGTTTCATCACTCCCTAGGAATGGAAGCATCATGGTTATACAATCGTTTATGATCACATCACCCTCAGGTATTCCCAATACCTGTACATCCTGCATACTGGAAGACTCAGACTGAACCCGAAGTATTCGATCAACTTTATACTGCCTACTTCATGGTTTTATCAGTAAGTTTCTCATTCAATCATTGGGAGTCGGTATCGATCATATACTTTCCAAAAGCATATATTATACCTAGGTCTTGATCATATACTTTCCAAAAGTATATATCAAACCTACAAATTCAGTCAAGCTTCCAAAGCGAGACGACCGTGCGCACGGAATTTGATTCTTCCCAATATCTCATGAGTGAGCTCATGTCTTCTGGTTCAGTAACTGAACCTGTATGATCCCTTTGAGAGATCGTATTACTCATATGCCCTTATATGCACACCAGCGCGCCGGTGTGTAGACCTTGATTAGGTCATCAACCTATTGGTCTGCCAAATGTACATACTTAGACATATAGCAACACATCTGTCTCCGGTCAGAGGATGCGTGCCTATATCCTGACAGCATACGATATAGGACTTTGGTTATCTCGATCTCGTTAAATCAACTCTTTGACCTAACTAATCTGACACCTCTGAATCTCTATTCCTATGCAGAGGACCTGCATCAAGAGGTCGGTCAGATATCAGCCTTCAGAGATAAGGATTGCCATCTCCTACTCAGGCTGGAGATCATCTCTTAACAATCATTTGACGGTGCTTGATGAGTCCTCAATCTAACTCTTTAGATATTCATCCAAGCACCAGTCTCTTGATTCAATAGTTGAATCAACAGCTGTATGATCATCAAGATGGCCATGGTACATAACCCTAATTGTACTAAGGGACCTATTATGCAAATTATGTATTCTTCATTTCAGATTAAGGAGTGAATTGCAATAACATTTATTGCATAATGGCTCGCCGTGGGCTCGCATTTCCAACAATCTCCCACTAGCCCAAAGAGCCATTAATGGGCTAATCATTTAAACCCGCACTCATGTGACAATCATAGGCTATTTAGAAAATAGCTAGGTAAGCTGATCAGTCACTCTGTTCCCGCGAGACTATGCCAAGTCCTTTTACGGCACTTGCATATCCCCAGTAACAGTGCTCGCATCTAATGCGAATGTTGCATCTCATGCAACCAATACTCAATCTAGTTGGTTACAGTGTCCCTGACATCATAACCAGTATCCCCATAATCCTTATTAGAATACCTTCATTCCCGGAGATCTCTATCTCCTAAGGTATCTATAGTTTAGACCTTTATAGATCACTATCTACATGGTCTTAAACTTTTGAAGATAAGACTTTGAGATTACTATCTCAAAAATCTCCTCATCTTTGAAGATTTTGTTATTACTGCAATCAAGTGTTTTATCTCTACAGTAGGATTAGTAACAATTTACTACTCCCACTGCATGACAGACATCTGGTATTTATACACTCTAGCATACACTCAGCTTCTCGTAACTAATGCACAAGTGCAAGTAGTAGTAGCATTTACTTCCTCAACTCTTTGAGGTGCTATCCCTTAAGATAGGTCAGTACCATATCTTAAGGTTTAGAAGCCTTTCTTGGAATTTCTATGAATAGAATATGTCCAAGGTATACTACAAATGTGACAGTCCAATTATCCTCTTCTCTTGGCTTCTGAACAACTTCAGAACTAAGATCTAAGAGGTATCTTTGAAATCATATTTCAAGATATGGAATAACCAGAGAATAAAACACTTATTATTATCCTTATATCATTTTAAATGATCTGGATATCATCTACATTCAGCAAGATGAACACAAAGGCACTCCCACTAAGCTTCACATGGCTCATCAAGATTCTATCTGGAATCATAACAATTATAATTCCATCAAATCTTATGGTCCAACTTCAAGAAGCTTATTTGAGTCCATAGATGGATTCCTTAGTTTGCACACCTTGCTTTCCTCAACCATGAAGCCCTGGGGCTACTTCATGTGAATATCCTCAAAGAGGTATTCGTAGAGGAATGCAATATTGACTTACATCTTGAAGATGCAATAGTCAAGTTGTGTAGCTAAGGTTAGCAACATTCTGATGATTTTAAGCATGGTCACCGAAGAGCAAGTCTCATTGCAAGCAATGTCTTCTCTTCCGGTGTGTGGCTCATGGCTACGAACCGTGCTTTGAAGGTCTCTACCTTCTCATCATGTTCCCTTTCTCTTGAAGATCCATTTACACCTTTACGGGTCTTACCCATATAGGTGGATCCTCGAGGGTCCATATACAACACTTGTACATGAAGTCTACATTAGACTTTTATTGCTAACATCCATCTTTCCATGTCATGATCCTTAGGAGCTTCATCACATGAAGTCCGATCATTGTCAGACTTAACTGACACATGGAATACATCCTCAAACTCATTTGAAGAGGTATTAATGTTTCATCATTAATTGTCCTTTTTAGTTTCCAATTTCAGGAGCCTCATTATCTTCTCAAGATTAAATGAGTTCCTACACTTCTTTTTCATCTTGATTCTCAAGAGTCTCAACCTCTAAGAATCACATTCTCAGAGATGAGATACTTTAAGAATCTTAAGGTCATAAAGTAGGTATCCAATACCATCCTTTATTTTCCTAATGAAGCAGCACTCTCAAGTGCTAGATTCCAACATACATGGAACCTTATTAAGGATATACATTGTAGTCTCTACTACACATACATACCTGGAAACTAAGGGATAATTATGCTAAAATTCATCATTGATAAGATCATGTCACACATGATCCAATTGTATCTCCCTATAACTCTATTGAGTTAGGGTGAGTTAGGAGGATTGAGATAGAAATGATATTCATATCTCCATAAGGTATCCTTTGAATTCATCTAACAGGTACATGCTACCTTGATTAGATCAAATTCATTTTATCTTCCTTCAAACTTTGGTTGTAGACCAAAATTATGAAATCTTTGAACATTTCAAAGGTTTCTTCAGGTGAAGAGAAGAAATTTCATATCATACATAATCATTAATAGATATCATATATCCATAATGTTCACTATGATATAGATGATCCGCATACATCAATATGTATGAGATCCCGAATACCTTATCATCTTACACCATTCCCAAAGAAGGGTGTATTGGACATTTTTTTATGAATACAATATTCATAAGCATGTAAGCTTTGAAATTTTAGACATTCTAAAGTTTCATCTCTTACTAGCCTATTGATCAAATCAATAGACAAATGTCCAAGGCTTGATGCTAGATCATTGTCAAATGATCTTCATCCTCCTATTGATCTTAAGGTTTAATTTCAGTATTTAGAAATGTTAATGAACCATTCATTAATTTTCTAATTTAGTGAAGTCCACTAGATTATTAGATTACTATCTGAAATATATACATCATAACTCTTTATGATAGTTCTATCTCAGATTCATGTTTATTTCTAACATTTAGAAACAAACAATGAGTGTATTCTTATATCTAGGTCATAGAGACATTCTCTAAGACTAAGGACTCTCCCACTGAAATTAACAAGTCTATCAATCCAACAGAGATTGTTGCAACAATTGCATCAATATCCATGTGGATAACTATAAACCTTTAAGATCAAATTTTCCAGTCTTCTAAAACATATGCAACTTATTGCAAATGTCATCAGAAGATTGAGATACAATTATTTGACTTTATCTTATCAATGATTTATGTAGATTAATCTGATGCTCCATCCGAGTCCTTCTATAAGGATTCTAGATAGACTTGATAGTCATACTATCAACACATCAACTTATTGCAGTATTGGAATTCATCCAACTCTTCGGATGACATATGGAAGTCATAGATGTATAGTCAACTCTTTGACCATACTTCTTACTCGGGTCCAACCCATGCTTCCACTGCGCTCCCTTTATCTATAAGCAACCATTGCTTAAGACTAAGGATCTCTTATGTAAGAGCATTTCAACATTTATACATGCTTCATTAAATTCATACAATATGAATATTATGAAGCTTCATGAATGACCAGAGTATAGATAGTATAATGATGACACTCATCATCTACATCCATCTAAACTCTTAAAACATAGGTTCAGGTAGGTACTCAAACAATTTGAATACATCATCTCTTATAGAGCCACCATTCTGCATGATGCAGTGAACCATCTCATTCATGTTAAATGTCAAGAGCACATGTGTATGCCAGAATATCTTCATTAATTTTATAAGGATTATTTGACAATTGCGATCATCATCGACATGTCACTTCCAAAGTACATCCGATGAGAGATCAAGACTATAGAGACATACAAACCCTAGGGTTGAGTCCTATTATCTATTTAATTGTCATTCCTCAATATTATGAGGAAACTTGCACATTGCAACCACATACATTATGTGTCCGATTGCAAGTACAATATCTGGATCATGAGTCCAATCCATGATATTTTACTGATTATTATTGAGTATATGATTGAGTGGGTTTTAATGAAGGATTATCTGAAATAAGAAATTTTCATAAATATATAAATATATATATATATATATTACTTTGATTTAGGATTTTTATATCAAAGTTGTCTTGTCTTGTCAACACTGAAAGTTCATTCCCTTAATCACTTTCAATGTAAGAGATATACTTACCATTATATCTCAACAAGATATGGGATCTCCTTCCTTATCTTTGTTACATCCCAATAATATGAGAATCTGCAACTCGGATAAAAAGAAGCGGGAACACATTCCGCTTTGCAAGTTCAACTTGCATCTCCCAATTCGGTCTTTAACACCCGAGCCCACCACCCCTAAGGCGATGTTGACCCGTCGTTAATTGAACCAACCGTCAACAGGAATAGTACTCGCTATACGCAATCCAATATCGCCCCAATAATATGAGGATCCGATATTGGGGTCACTACGTATACGGCCTTACTCTTTTGAGAAGCAAAGAGTCCGATCCAGATGCGCTTGCATACAGGAGCTGTCACTTCGGACAGGCGTCTCCCACATACAATCCCTGGCGACGGAACCCTTCGCCTTGACGGGAGACCATGGATGTCACTTATGTGATCCTCCACCTCATATTCAAATTTTAATTAATTATCGTGAATCACATTCACATAATTAATTCTTCCAAGGGAATTATTAACTCTAATAATATTAGAGTATTTCAATCTTAATTGGATTCCAATTAATCTAATCATATTAAATTAATGATCCAATTAATATCCAACAAACATTTTAATAGTTACTTGAATAATGGTATTATCTCAAATACGTATTATTTCGAATTTTAATAATTAGAAAAATACATCTTAATCCCTCGGACATTATCCCGGCCCTACCCGCTGTCATGGCCAGTACCGACGAGAGTGGGACGGACCACATACGTTGCAACCCGCAACCCCAATGCTCTCCGACTAGGCACCATATCCGCCTCGGGAAAGGATAATGCCAAATTGATTAATTTGTACTTGAGATGATCATCGGTACTTCAACCGAAATTGTACCATATAGTAATAATCAAAACATTTTTGATTAACATTATAATGAGATTTGCTAAACAAATCCCAAGTCCTATTCAAGCAACATGTTTGTTGGAATGTTGATCATGTAGATCATGTAACCAACCTTGATCTAGATCACATCTAATCATTTGTTGGTTAAGGCAAAGTCATTTAGGGGCATAATTATCATTAAATATTTCACAAATATTTATGCATAATTATTCCAGGAAATTAAACAATTTAATTTCACTAATTAGTTAAATGACAATCACTAGGTTCTTGATTAGGAAAGTATTTTCAGCAGTGACCCTCACTTACTAAAAATACCATATCTAAATCAATTTAAATCCAAATTAAGCAAAATAAATTTCTAAAGTTTGCTAACTTGATTTACAACAGAACCCAAGAGATTTGCACGCATTTCAAGGCGTTTCAAATCCGCAATTAACATCTTAATTACGTCATGATCCGCAGTCCCCGAAACAGTGGATACATGTTCACTAAAATGAGCATATCTAGAGCAAACGGAATCGAAATCACGCAAACTCAGATCCTACGGTTTCCTTATTTAATGGGGAACAAAATACAATTATTATTTTCGTGTTTAAACAATTTAAACAGTGACGAAAATAATATCAAAACAGAGATGCGAAAATGAAATGCAAGAAAACTTTCGCAAACCCTAATGAACCCAAGTCGTCCTCGGTTTATGGATCGTATCCAAAACCACCGACCTAAGGCTCTGATACCACTTGAAGTATATGGTTAGATCCTCAAGCGCATCACGGAAGCGTGAGCGTCGCATCGAATACGACGAAGAACGACTAGTCGCACTAGTTGTTCTATGCAGCGGAAATTAAAAATTTTCTTGCGACGAAACCACATGATCCAAGAACACTTCTCGGATCGTTTCGTCTAAACCACAAACAAGTATTAGGTTTACCTCTTGAAGCGTGGTTGCGATCGAGTCTCTAAACAAAGAGACCTCCTGTCTCAAGTCCGATCCGACGGAGGAGACGCTTGCGAACGCGGGGATGAACCGCGTGCTTCTCGCAATCCATGTTGATGATCCAAGCGACGGATCTCCTGATCTCGACACACGAGATCTGATGTCTTCTTCACGAGCGGGGCGCACCGAAGGAGACGGAGATCCACGAGCAAACCATCGGGCAGCATAACGACGATGCCGCGGCGATGGAGAACCTCTCTAGGGCATCCATGGTGGACGGCCACATGAGAGAGATAGAGAGAGGACGTGTAGAGAGAATGAGAGAGAGAGAGAGAGATTTGTTGCCTCAACTTATGTGTGTATGCAAAGAAGAGCAATGGGGTGCCTCTCCTTTTATAGGGTTTTGGGATCCATGGATCTCAATCCATGTGTCAACACAAATCCAATGGTCCACATCAATTTGTGTTTCTTTCAATGGTCATGATTTGTTGCTAAAAACACAACAACAATTAATTTAATAAAAAAATCAAATATACAATAAATATAATTTGATTTTATATCAAATTAATCTCCAATGGAGAAATAGGAAAGGAGGCAAGCCTCCTTCCATAAGGAGGGTGGACGACCACCAACTCCTCATGGGAATTGTGGCCGTCCCCTCTCCTTTTTTAGGAAGGGAGCTTCCTTTTCCTATTACATGAGATTATATTATCTCATGATTCTCTCCAATATTTGCAACAACTTTTGTTGCAAATTATTTCACAAAAATAAATCCAATTTATTTTGTGAACATTACAATCATGCCATTGGAAATTTGTGAATCACATTCACAACCCAAAACAAAATGTAAATTACTTTTTCAATTTAATGTCCAATGTGAATCCAATTCACATTAACATTTAATTAACAAATGTAAATTACAAACATCTCTCTCTTATATATTATAAATCACATTTATAATATATTTGATTAATATGGATATTGCTATCCACATTATTCATATCCATGATGATTAAATCACATTTAATCATTTTGGATCTCTATTCTCTTGTGTCCAAATAATATGAATCATATTCATATTACTTACATCTTTGATAATCTAATTATCTAAGATAGCTCTCTTTATAATATGAATCAAAATCATATTAATCATGATAATTAAATCTCATTTAATTATCCATATTCTCAATGCTCGGATACATATATCAACAATAGAATTATCCATGAACTCCTTCAAGGATAATGCGCTTTCTCCGCAGATACTTGGAGATAAGGACAGGGCGATTGTATTGTTCCACGTATAGTGACATGGATATTGAGATCGTATCTCAAATCCAGATCGCGGGCCTCCCATAGATGCTTGATTAAATCAAGACCGTAAATCTAATCTTCTCATTGTATCTGAATCACATTCAGATCAATGTCCAATACTTGGACCAAGATCAGATCACTTCTCTACTGAGAGGAGTCACTAAAATCCAGACCCGTTTCATCACTCCCTAGGAATGGAAGCGTCATGGTTATACAATCGTTTATGATCACATCACCCTCAGGTATTCCCAATACCTGTACATCCTGCATACTGGAAGACTCAGACTGAACCCGAAGTATTCGATCAACTTTATACTGCCTACTTCATGGTTTTATCAGTAAGTTTCTCATTCAATCATTGGGAGTCGGTATCGATCATATACTTTCCAAAAGCATATATTATACCTAGGTCTTGATCATATACTTTCCAAAAGTATATATCAAACCTACAAATTCAGTCAAGCTTCCAAAGCGAGACGACCGTGCGCACGGAATTTGATTCTTCCCAATATCTCATGAGTGAGCTCATGTCTTCTGGTTCAGTAACTGAACCTGTATGATCCCTTTGAGAGATCGTATTACTCATATGCCCTTATATGCACACCAGCGCGCCGGTGTGTAGACCTTGATTAGGTCATCAACCTATTGGTCTGCCAAATGTACATACTTAGACATATAGCAACACATCTGTCTCCGGTCAGAGGATGCGTGCCTATATCCTGACAGCATACGATATAGGACTTTGGTTATCTCGATCTCGTTAAATCAACTCTTTGACCTAACTAATCTGACACCTCTGAATCTCTATTCCTATGCAGAGGACCTGCATCAAGAGGTCGGTCAGATATCAGCCTTCAGAGATAAGGATTGCCATCTCCTACTCAGGCTGGAGATCATCTCTTAACAATCATTTGACGGTGCTTGATGAGTCCTCAATCTAACTCTTTAGATATTCATCCAAGCACCAGTCTCTTGATTCAATAGTTGAATCAACAGCTGTATGATCATCAAGATGGCCATGGTACATAACCCTAATTGTACTAAGGGACCTATTATGCAAATTATGTATTCTTCATTTCAGATTAAGGAGTGAATTGCAATAACATTTATTGCATAATGGCTCGTCGTGGGCTCGCATTTCCAACAAGTAATGCGATCTCTCAAAGGGATCATACAGGTTCACTTATGAACCGGGAGACATAAGCTCACTCATGAGGTATTGGGACTGATCAAATTCCATGCATGGTCGTCATGCTTTGGAAGCATGACATGAATTTGAAGGTAAGATATATGTTTTGGGAAAGCATATGATCTGTACCGATTCCCAGTAACCAATATTGAGAAACTTAATGATCAAACCCTGAAGATGACAGTGTAAAAGTGATCGTTATCTTCAGAATGATCATAGGTCTTCTAGTATGCAGGATGTACAGGTATTGGGAATACCTGAGGGTGATGTGATCATAAACGATTGTGTAACCATGACGCTTCCATTCCGAGGGAGTGATGAAACATGTTTGGATTTTAGTGACTCCTCTCATTAGAGAAGTAACCTAATCTTAGTCCATGTACTGGACAATGATCTGAATAAGATTCAGATGCAATGAGAAGATTAGATCTACGGTCTTGATTTGATCAAGCATCTGTGGGAGATCCATGGGATCTGGATTTGAGATATGATCTCAATATCCAAGTCATTATACGTGGAACAATACAATCGCCCTGTCCTTATCTCCAAGTATCTGCGGAGAAATCGCATTATTCTTGAAAGGGTTCAAGAATAATTCCATAAATCTAAGCAATGAAGAATTGATGATTAAATGTGATTTAATCATCTTGACATGTGTGGAAATTATCCAATATAATTAAATGTGATTTAATTACTGTGGATGATAATGATGTGGATAGCAATATCCAATTATTCATAATATATTATAAATGTGATTTGTAATGTATTAGAGAGAGCCAATTTCCATTTACGCCCAAATCGCTCCTCCATCGTCGTCGGTCGATTCCCCTCACTAAGCTCACCCATTCGACCATCGGACTATCCAGCCATCTTCGCGAGACTTCCCTCCACCTTCTGCACCCACTCACTCAACTTGGTTCGCCCCGGAACCATGAGTCGGACCCCCCTCGTCGTCGCCTCGTCGGAGGTCTCCTCTTCGACGCACCCGACCAACCATTCCACCCCTAACCGGGTTGAGGCAATTTTCCCTCAACCCAGGAGTCTTTTTGTGCTATATTTCAGGTCAAAGGACCCCATCTGGGGGTCGAGTGATTCGCGCACAGGAGCTCGGCTCCTCTGCCATCGTCGGGCCACTCCGGTGGTCCCCGGCCTCATCGGAGGCGTCCATCAGCTGCGGAACCCTCTGAGCATCATTTCGTCGATCTCAGCAGTCCAGAAGAAGGTCCCAGGTGCCCGTAACGAGTCGGTGATCGGATGACAACTAAAGGTCCTGGAGGAACTGGCCGCCGGCGAACTTCGTCGGCGGCCAGTTCCTCCAGGACCTTCAGTTGTCATCCGATCACCCCCGTCGCTCCAGATCTGATCATTACCGTCCATTCACGAGGAGCCTCCACCGTTCGATCCTTCTGGGGGTTGATCAAGACCGTCCAGCCAACAAAGAGGTGCCCTCGCTTCTCAGCCGTCAGATCAGCACGTGGCGCCTACTCAGCCATCCGATAATAATAGGGGTAATTTGTACTTAGGCCACTCCTCTTTTTGCATTTACTGTTTAGTCTTGTAAATAATTTAGCACGTTGTTTTTTATTAGGGTAAATTGCATTTTGGACCTTTATGTTTCTTCTATTTGCAACTTAGCCCCTGTATACGTGGATCACGTGCATCGACACGTGAGGATTTGGGTATTTTGTAGTTTCGATTCTGAGGTTCCTTGGTGTTATTGTTTGATATTTTATAAATAGGAGTTACTTTTATACCCCTCTGTGTCTGGATCACGTGTGTTGCGCGTGTGTTTTGTGGATTTTTTGCATAAGGGCCCCTGGACTTTTCGATTTTGTTATTGTTTGGTCCTTGAACTATGTTTTCTTGCATTTTGTCCCTATGTACTGTGTGCCTTATTTTGATTAAATAAAATAGTAAATTAAATCCAAATTAGATGAAATTTGGACACGTGGCTCCTGCCACAGTGTAAAAATTTCCCTAAATTTTTAGGACATTTTTTAGGCTTTTTGATATTTTAAAAATTCATAAACAGTAATTTTTGCTATTGTCTTACTTAGAAAATCAAAGAAAAATATAAAAACACTTTAAAAATTCTAAAAAAATTAGAGTTAGTTAGTTTTAGTGTACTTTAGTTTCTGTCCAATTTTCATGCTTTTTGGATTTATAAAAACCTTAAAAATTTGAAAAACTCTAAAAATATTATAAAAATTCCTAACCGTAGTCTATAAAAATCAAAAAATATAAAATCTTTTCATGTAGCTTAGTTTTTACATATACTGTTCATAAAAATTGCCTCTAGACTTTTATAGATCAATTTATATTTTTAATTGATCTTTCAAGTCCGGCTGCACAGTAGCTCTTGTTTTTCTTCTTCCTTGATTTTTAGAAAATCATATAAAAATTGAAAAATTCTGAAAAATTCACCAAAAACACTAAAAAACCTAATAATCACAAAAACAATTTTATTTGAATTTTGGATTATTTTTGTGTGCTTGAATAATTTGTTGAACTTGCTTGTTTTGTCATTTTCTTAGAAAATCAAAAACACAAAAATATTTAAAAATCATAAAAATCCACCAAAAATATTTTCACCTCTTATTTTCGATTCTTGACTACTTCGTAGGCCGCAAGGCCATCACATGCTCCTTGAGTTCGACCCTGGTCGCTATACCAGGTTAATAAAAATAGCGAGGATCGCTTCTTGTTTTCATTGCTTGATTCTCTGATTTTGGTGGTTCCTTATTTTCTTGTTGACCGAGTCTCTCTATTAGGGTCGCAACGACACCGAATATATTTACCTTAGCCTGATATTGAGATCTCTTTGTGGGATTTTTCGGTCATCAGAATGCCGCCGTTGCCGGGGAGCACGGCTTAGTAGTCGATTTCGATTTTCCGCAGCTTTTCTTTTTCGTGGCTTTTTGTAGATATCTTTGTATATATTTTCTCTGATTTGATTATATATTTTTTCTGGACTGATACACTTTGGTTTCTCTTTCTTGCGAGGGCTCAAGGACTGAGGCAGCTTTTTAGGAAGCCGAAGCTACCGCGGGAGTCGGAGGTGGCTTCCTTCTTTACGAAGCCGCAGGAGAGCGCGAGGAGGAAAAGCCGAAGTTTGGGAGCCGCAGAATAGCTGCGAAACTACCGTAGCTTAGCTTAGTGTAGTTTGCCTTTATTTTAAGTAGATTTATTGATTTGCAATAATACAGGGACATAGACTTGGACACTTGACATTTCGGGGTCTGTTTAGCCGAGCACCGGTTTGCTCAGGGGACCTCACCGAGTTTTTCGCGGTTTTGAACATTTATTTACTGCTTTTTGATTTACGTGGTTTTTAGCCCTAGCTTAGGATTTTCATTGATTGTGACTTAATTAATTAAGATCCAAACACCTAATTATATGCATGTACCTATAGTTCGAATAATTGGATCTAAACTAATTAAAGCACAAAGAAAAAGTCGTCTTATTTGAGCTATGGTCCACGTGCCTTGAGGAGTCACATACAATGCGTGCATGATCTATTGTGGCAGACACCAAGTGGCTCTCAAGATTGGACTCCGGACCTAGGCTGAGTACCTGGCTACTGTTCTTTCGTATAGAAATTTCTTTGTTTAGGATCGTATTTCCGCGTGCATCATATAAGTAGTTTATATTCAGTCTTTTATTTATGTGCGGATCACTCTGCATGTAGACTGCAGGAGTCAGGTACGCATCTCCCACTCTGCATGCATCATTGATTCCCACGCATCGTCTCTTTCATCTTCTCCCCTTATTTTGGATTAAAATAATCAGGAGCGGAAAAATTCGTTAGGCGTTGATTGCTTTGAAAAATACTTAAAAAAGGAAAACTATAAAATTGGGACTGCCAAACAAACTTGACCCTAAAAGACACTTCACCAAGAAATCTGTCTTGGGGAGAGAAACCCCCTCATTGTCTGGTTTGATTACACGAGAGAGTGATCCGCACACTAGGCTAGAGCCACATCCGAGCCACGATCAGACTACTGGCCTTTTATACGGGACAGTCTGGTTGGCGGATTGGATTCCTATCAGGTCACGTAACCGCTCTGATATCCTGACATGATCACCTAAATAAAATAGACAAAATAATTTACTGAACTCTTATGGTCTTCAGCTCAGCGTGGAGTAGGTGAATTCGGGGTTTGTATTGCTCATCTTGTTTGTTTCCAGATCTCATCCGCCAGACTCGCCAGATCAAGATGATGGGCAGGAGGTCCCTTAGGCAGCCTCTGGCTGCACCGCTTGACCGCACTCCATCCCATTCATCTAGGTTGGTTCGCGAGAGCTCAGACCCGCTCTCCGAACCCGAGTTCGATTCCACCCTGTTCCCCCTTGACCAACCTTCTTCTTGTACTGAGATGCCAGTGCCAGATGCGAGTCGACAGACAGATGATATTTCGGCACCTGAGTTTGGGTCTTTTGCCTTTGCAGAGACCATGACCAACAACGAGGATCACACCGAGGGACAGAGGCCAGAGACTACTACTTACGTTCTGGACCAGGGTGCGATCAACACCACCATGCTAGCCTCCCTTGAGACGATGCAGAGACAGATACGAGACCAGGGGGCTTTCATGGTGGAGATGAGGAGAGAGATGGAACGACTCCGAGAGCAGGGAGAGCAGCCGTGAGTCGATGGACGCAGAGGTCCAGACCAGCCAGTTCAGCCAGACCAGCCGGCAACAGATCCGAGACCGATGCGGGAGTTGCACAACCCCAGATCGACACTAACACACCGGTGGGTGGTTCTTACGACGATCGTGGGGGACTTCAAGTTCCCCCCGAACACACTTCAGCTTCTACCCCGCTTCCACATGGTCGCCACTGAGGAGCCCCATCTTCATTTCCAGGAGTTTGAGATGATCTGCAGCACTCTCCACGATCGTCAGGTGGACGAGGACACTATTTGGATGATTGCTTTTCCTTTCTCCCTAGCCGACAGAGCAGCCAACTGGCTGAAGCATTTGGGGAGATTTGTTTACACCTGGGAGCTACTCCGCACCGAGTACTTGAACAAGTACTATCCACTCGGACAGACGAATGCAGCGAGGGCCTTGATTAGCAACTTCTCCATGCTCCCCAACGAGAAGTTCCATAAGGCATTGGAGAGGTTCAGAGAGCTGACTGACAGATGCATGCACCACGATATCATGAAGCCAAACCTAGTTCAGAGCTTCTTCTGCGGGTTGACACCAGAGCTGCAGGGCCTGGTGAACGCTTCTTGTGGTGGTTCCTACTTCGCCAAGGATGAGGATCAAGTCTGGGCCATCTACGAGGAGATGGCCGAGAACTATACAGTGATGTCCCAGACCCGACTCTACACTCAAGGACGCCCTCAGCCATAGACCGTGCAGTTTCAGAGGATACACAGGTCGACGTTGGTCCTTCCACTTCATCAGCGGCAGCCGCACAGGCCGAGTCCACAACCACCGGCATTGGCATTATCAGCGAGAAACTAGACCAGATGGAGCTGATCAAGAAGAAGCAGTGCCAGAGCATATCGCAGATGGAGCAGATGGCATAGTTGTTGAGTGATCTGAAGACACATGTCATGTGTCTCCAGGAGGCACAGACGGCTTCTCAGCCCCGTCTCCAGACACGAGGAGATCCGAGCAGCAGCAGCAGCTCATCCCAGCGCTCCACCCAGCATAGACAGGTTCAACTTGTACAGGCGGAGCCATACCAGCAGCCGCAGTCGTACTACCAGACACCACCATCCCCAAACACTCAGATGGTGGTCTACTAGCCAGATCAGCCTATGATAGTACTCCCGCCACCCTCTTACGAGCTGGAGCCGTTGATGGATGTCAACGGGATTTGGTACGACCTACCCCAGCCTGGTATCCAACGAGACCATCCCGGATTCCGTTGGTCAGCCGGAGGTGCCAGTTCCCAACAGCTGCCTCCAGTTCAGGGTGGCCAGTACGGCCATCAGCGAGAGAAGCACCTGTAGCCCCAGCCCCCAGTACAGCAGCAGCAGCAGCAATCATCCCAGTATGGTTCTTATCCCTATCAGCAGGGACATTCTTGGAGGCGTGATCAGCCTCCTCAACAGCAGCATCATCCCCAGCAGTACCCCTCTCACCCGCCCCAGTAGCAGCCTCACTACCAGCGAGGCCACCCGTCAGATTCTCATAGGCCAACCTATGAGAACCCCGCCTTAGACGACTTAGCCCGCCTCATGACTGAGTAGCAGGCTACATTCAGACGGGAGATGGATGAGTTCTGCCAGGAGATGCGAGATATCGTGAGAGGGAAAGCCTCCATTCCTGCACAGATCAAGCCAAACCCGAACAACCTGAAGAGGAAGTCTGAGCAGGTAGAGTTCACAGAGATTACCACTCCTAGTGATTCTTTTGGTGATTTGTCTGCATACATGTTTGATACTGATTTTGTCACACTTAGGAGCGGTAGGATGCCAGCAGGCAGCGCCTCGTCTTAGCGACGATCCCACGCCACACCAGGAGCGCCAGACGAGGAGGAATGCGGTACTGACGTCGCGAGAGACGATGACGGTGGTACTGATGCCACCATGGACGTTGATCCATTCGATTTGGACGGTGGTACATATGCTTTCAGACGCATGCCATTTGGATTGTGCAATGCTCCAGCGACATTCCAGAGATGCATGATGTCCATCTTTTCAGACATGGTGGGGGAGTGCTTGGAGGTCTTCATGGATGGCTTCTCAGTCTACGGTAACGGATTGGATTCTTGTCTTGACTGCCTTGACCGAGTCCTTCAGTGATGCATAGAGGTTCACCTTGTGTTGTCTTGGGAGAAGAGTTACTTCATGGTGACTCAAGGGACGGTGCTTGGCCACATCATCTCCAACAGGGGCATGGAAGTTGATCCGGCCAAGGTGGATGTCATTAAAAACTCGATCCATCATCCAACTTGCGGCAGTTACGGTCTTTTCTGGGGCACGTCGGTTTCTACCGACGCTTCATTCATTATTTCAGCAGGATTGCTCGACCGTTGACTGATCTGATGACGATAGACACCGAGTTCCTTGTTGATGATAGGTGCCTATCGTCATTTGAGACTCTCAAGAGATGTGTCATAGAGTCTCTTGTTCTCCAGCAACCTGATTGGTCTCTCCCATTCGAGATCGTGACGGACGCCTCCGATTTTACCGTGGGAGCCGTGCTGAGACAGAGGAGGGATGGAGTCCCATTTGCCATTCACTACGCTAGCGGTACATTGGATGTCGCGCAGCGGAACTATACCGTCACTGAGAAGGAGATGCTAGCCGTAGTCTTTGCCATAGATAAGTTCAGATCTTACATCATTGGATCTAGAGTGACCATATACACCGATCATACCGCCATCCGGTACCTTATGGCAAAGAAGGATGCCAAAGCTAGATTGGCCAGATGGATCCTCCTACTCCAGGAGTTTGACATGAAGATTAAGGATAAGCCTGGAGTCAAGAATGTGGTGGCGGATCATCTCTCCTGATTGGAGTATCTTGAGGATTCTGAGCAGACCGAGCCTATTCGTGAGACCTTCCTAGATGAGGCGATCCTTGCTATCGCCTCACTCCCATGGTATGCCGATATTGTGAACTATCTTGTCGCCAAGAAAGTTCCACAAGATTGGCCCAGACAGAAACTTGATACCTTCCTCACGAAGGCCAAGTTTTACCATTGGGAGGATCCCATCCTTTACAACGAGGGAGAGGATAGTATCTGGCATCGTTGCATTCCTCAGGAGGAGCATCACAACGTCCTTACTTACTACCGCAAGCTTGAGGCTGGAGGACATCACTCATGGAGGAGAACGGTACAGAAAGTGCTCCAATATGGCCTATGGTGGCCTACTCTATTCAAGGACTCTGATCAGTTCGTGAAGAGGTCTACTGACTATCAGAGGATGGGCACTTGTGGACAGCGTGATATGATGCCGATGCAGCTCATACACATCTGTGAGGTTTTTGACACATGGGGCATCGATTTCATGGGTCCATTCCCTAGGATTCAGCGATTTGAGTACATTTTGTTGGTCGTGGATTATGTGAGTCGTTGGGTTGAGGCCATCCCCAGCCAAACCGTAGATGCTAGGACTTTTGTAGATTTTTGTGGAAGAATATCATTTCACGGTTTGGGGTTCCTAGAGTGATGATATCTGACGGGGGGGTCTCATTTCGTCAACAACAAGGTAAAGGACCTTCCTAGCGAGTTCAGCATAGACCATCGAGTTGCCACTCCATCATCGCCCGAACCGAGATGCTAGGACTGTTTGCAGATTTTTGAGGAAGAATATCATTTCACGGTTCGGGGTTCCTAGAGTGTTGATATCTGACGGGGGTCTCATTTCGTCAACGACAAGATGAAGGCCCTTTCTAGCGAGTTCAGCATAGACCATCGAGTTGCCACTCCATACCACCCTCAGACAAATGGTATTGCTGAAGTGTCGAATAGGGAGATCAAGACTATATTGCATAAAGTCATCCGCCCTGACCGAAAGGATTGGTCACAACTTTTGGACTCGGTCTTGTGGGCATATCGGACGTCTTTCAAGACTCCTTTGGGTACATCTCCCTTTCACCTCGTTTATGGCAAGCCGTGCCATTTACCTGTTGAGCTAAGACATAGGTCACTTTGGGCAGTCACTGATATACTTTTGGATCCAGAGAGTATATGAGATCAGAGGAGGGTATAGTTAGCATCCCTAGAGGAGCTTCATGATACCGCCGTTTCAAAAAGCCTACATTATATGGAGAGAGTGAAGGAGTGGCATGATTCTCACATCGGCCACAAGTAGTTTGAGCCAGGACAGAGAGTATGGCTGTTTGATGCTAGGCTTCGTCTATTTCCAGGGAAGCTACAGAGCAAATGGAAGGGATCATATTTGGTTAGAAAGGTGCATGACAATGGGAGTATTGATATATCTGAGTTGTCTTCTGATGCTACCTTTCAAGTGAACGGCCAGCGGCTCAAGCCATATCTAGATCATGAACCGTAGGTCGTTGATGTTGCCCCTATTCACTTTGCTTGAGATGTGGTCTCTCGACTCACATCTATTGCATCTCACGCCTGAGTTTCACTGTTCTTCCGACTTGTATAGATCCAGTTGTCCATATCACTCTATTCTTTAGTTCCACATCCCTTTTCTCATCTTATGATTATGCTATACTTAGGGTGTACTTTACCCTATGTATAGGGGGATGTAGGACTCGGGGGTATTCTTTTGATTCTTTCTACCCTTGTTTTGCTGCCTATACTTGGGGATATTTCACCCTAAGTATGGGGGGGTGTAGACTCTGTACATCCTTCTACTCGGATTTCCCTTCATGTACAACTTGTTATACTTAGGATTATTTGATCTTATGTATAGGGGGAAACACCGAGTCCTCTTCATTCTATGCTTTGATTCGTCTTTGTACATACCATTCCTTTTCACTTCCCTATACTAAGCACGAGTTATGTCTTCTTCATCGCTCTTGATCACTCTGAGGACATCATTCGAGCTAAGTATAGGGGGGTGTGTATACATTTCATATATACTTTAGCCATAACTCGTACTTTGTATGAGTGTATTTATAAATAAAAATGGCTAAAAAATCCATAAAAATTTCCCTTGTATGTAAAATTCATCTTGCACATACCTACTTATTTATAAAATTATTTTTGTACAAATGATTGTAAAATCTTTTTGTGTAAATAGCTTGTAAATATTTTCATATCAAAATTATGTATATAGTACAAAATTTTTGTAAAATGTTTTGAAATCAAAAAGTTTGCAAAAACCTTGTGTAAATTTTTGTAAATATTTTGCAAAACTTTGCATTCATGCATACATCCATGTTTTCAAACATTTTTCAAAAATTTTGCACAAGTGTAAATATTTGTAAAATGGCATCTTTGTAAATAATTGCACAGTTTTTCCAAATAATAGTTGACATTTAAACTGACCTGGAATTAAATTGACAAATGGAGCTTGGTTAAGACCTTAATCAACCTAATAATAAGAGGAACCTTATAAGGCTTAGGATTCAAACTTTTCACGTCCATTGGGACTTAATTCTTTGAGTCCACTAGGCTATGAGCATATGTCATCTTGATGAGCCTAAGTAGAGGACTTAACAACACACGCATGACTCTTAGAGACAATGGCTTTACTTGCACCAGCACTTTACACATAGCTCTCCACGGATAAGGCGGTGAGGAGGCAGTTTCCTTTGGCTTGGGGTAGCATATGAGGGTAGTACTTCTAGGCGGAACCTCTCTTCTTTTTATAGTGAAGGAAGTGCATGTCAACTTGGTCTGGTGGTTATGAAGTCTAAAGACAGAAGCCGTGGGTTGCAATAAAACTTCAAAAGAGGGATAGCTACTGGCTCAAGAGGAAAAGCTCCTTGTATATACGATGCACCATGTAGATATGTTGTACAGATGCACATGAAAAAAAAGTGGTGGGTCGGATTAAAAATTTAGTAATCCCACCGGAGAGTATATAGTCAAATAAGCAAAGCTTGGTATACATGTTCCAATCTCATGAAGCTTGCAGCGGGAGACTCGGCTACACTAGTTAGAGCTCCCAGGGATACATGGCTACACTGGCCATGGTCCATTCTCTTCTTCCCCCTCTTCTTGAGCCGGTTGCACATGAACTTAGAAGGGAATACTCCGCTTCTCGAGGAAAGAGTTGCTAGACCGAGGTATTAGAGTTATCGGGTTGAGGGAGGTTGTTTCTTTATTACTTCTGAGGTGGGGAGATACATATCACTTACACCGTACAAGGAAAGATTCATAGTCATTAGAGTTTGTGTATGTAAACTTGTTCTGATCTGGTTTATTGAGGAGTCTTGACCATAGATTGGTGGAACTTAGAGGCTGTTAAGTTTTAAGCTTAAGTCCAAATAAGGTTCCGACAAATTAATAATCCAAAGGTCTAACCTAGCTCCATATTTCAATTTAATGAAGGAAAGTTTAATAATCAACCTTGATTTCGCCTCTTTTTCTTTTTCTTTCTCTTTTGCACTTCTTTTTCAAATAAGTGTTTGCTAAGGGACTAGCAATAGTAAAGTATAGGGGGGTGATGAATCCCAATTCATCACTCTTTATCCCTTTATTTTAGCTAGGAACTTGAGCAAAATACCACTTAAATATGTGTAAATATCATAAATTGCCAAAACACATGCATCATGTAGATATGCATAATTAGCATGTTTTTGTGCCAAATAAAGGAATAAAGAAACACAAGAAAAAGAGGGAAATATTTAGAATAAATATTAATGACCTAATCCCAAGGGAGGGCTCAACATGGGCCTGATCTCAAAAGAACCCAAGTAGAGAGAGATAAGGTCATTCATACATGTACATATCCCCATGTAAATAAATAAAATTTATTTTCCTCAAAATAAAAATTAAAAAGTGTTTCTCATATTTTGTACATATTTATAAAACTAAAACTAAAATAAAAATCAGAAACTAAAAGCAAAAATAAAAATCATCTCTCACCTTGTATATATACCATGTACATGTGTATATTAACCTATTTATTTAACCCACGTAAATACATCATAAAAATAAAATAAAAATACCCTATTATTCCAAATTTTCTGCTGTAAACAAATAAAATATAAAATTGGAATAAACGTACAAAAATAAATAAATAAAAATCAAACTAAAAAATATATATATGTATATACATATATATATAATAATAATATATTGTAAATACGTTATATATTTTTCAAAAAAATAAGTAAAAATCACTAAAAAATAATTTGAAAAATAAGAAACATTTTTCATGTTTTGACTTTTTCGAAATAAAATCATTCAATAATTTTAATCGAATTTCCAAATATTTAATAAATGGTTAATTCTGATTGGTCCACGGGGGATTGTTGACCCCGGTCAAATCCCCCCCCTGACAATTTAGCGCGGATCATTCACCCCGACCTGACTTCGCCTAATTTTCGCGAAATGATCCGATCTCCAAACTACCAAACCCCGGGCTCCGATCGAAGTGTCGACATCTGTGATCCACGCCCGATGATGATTCTAGGGATCCGTGCTTCGCCAAGCTCTGCCCGATTCCATCTTGCTGGACTATTTAACATCTCCTCCGACCGTAATTCACCTCCATCTTTGGCTCCGCCCTTCCATCCCAGGACCTCCACTCTCATCCCTAGAGTGACAGCTACCGATCGGAGTGTTGCAGTGAGGAGAAGGAGTCCTCAACCACTGATTCGGCGACCTTCGTCGCCGTGCGCCGCCGCGAGGTGCGCCTAGCCTCGGGACCCGATGAACCTTTGAGGCAAAGACCCCCAGAGCTTCTTTAGCTCATCCCCAGTCGACATCCTCCATCAGGTAGCTCCGATTCCCCCTAGGTTCATTTGACTTCCATTTACGCCCAAATCGCTCTTCCGCCGTCGCCGGTCGATTCCCCTCTCTACGCTCACCCATTAGACCATCGGACTATCCAACTATCTTCACAGACTTCCCTCCACCTTCTGCACCCATTCACTCAACTCGGTTCGCCCCGGAACCAAGAGTCGGACCCCCCTCGTCGTCGCCTCACCGGAGGTCTCCGCTTCGACGCACCCGACCAACCATTCCACCCCTAACCGGGTCGAGGCAATTTTCCCTCGACCCAGGAGTCTTTTTGTGCTATATTTCAGGTTAAAGGACCCCATCTAGAGGTCGAGTGATTCGCGTACAGGAGCTCGGCTCCTCTGCTGTCGTCGTGCCACTCCAATGGTCCCCAGCCTCATCAGAGGCGTCCATCAGCTGCGAAACACCCTCGGAACATCATTTCGCCGATCTCAACAATCCAGGAGAAGGTCCCAGGTGCCCGTAACGAGCCGGCGAAGTTCGCCGGCGTCCAGTTCCTCCAGGACCTTCAGTTGTCGTCCGATAACCCCTGTCGCTCCAGATCTGATCATTATCGTCCATTCACGAGGAGCCTCCACCGTTCGATGCTTCTGGGGGTTGATCAGGACCATCCGGCCAACGAAGAGGTGCCCTCGCTTCTCAGCCGTCAGATCAGCACGTGGCGCCTACTCAGCCATCCGATAATAATAGGGGTAATTTGTACTTAGGCCACTCCTCTTTTTGCATTTACTATTTAGTCTTGTAAATATTTTAGCACGTTGTTTTTAATTAGGGTAAATTGCATTTTGGACCTTTATGTTTCTTCTATTTGCATCTTAGCCCCTATATATGTGGATCACATGCATCGACACGTGAGGATTTGGGTATTTTGTAGTTTCGATCCTGAGGTTCCTCGGTGTTATTGTTTGATGTTTTATAAATAGGAATTACTTTTATACCCCTCTGTATCTGGATCACTTGTGTTGCGCGTGTGTTTTATGGACTTTTTGCACAAGGGCCCCTGGGCTTTTCGATTTTGTTACTGTTTGGTCCTTGAACTATGTTTTCTTGCATTTAGGTCCATGTCTACTATGTGCCTTGTTTTGGTTAAATAAAATAGCAAATTAAATCCAAATTATGTGAAATTTGGATAGTGGCTCCTGCCATAGTGTAAAAATTTCTATAAATTTTTGGGACATTTTTTAGGCTTTTTGATATTTTTAAAAATTCATAAACAATAATTTTTGCTACTTTCTGACTTAGAAAAGCAAAGAAAAATATAAAAACTCCTCTAAAAATTCTAAAAACATTAGTGTTAGTTAGTTTTAGTGCACTTTAGTTTCTGTCCAATTTTCTTACTTTTTGGATTTATAAAAACCTTGAAAATTGAAAAACCCTAAAAATATTATAAAAATTCTGAAAAACTCTATAAAAATCAAAAAATATAAGCTCTTTTCCTGTAGCTTAGTTTTTACATATACTTTTCATATAAATTTCCTCCATACTTTTATAAATCAATTTTATATTTTTAATTGATCTTTCAAGCCTGGCTGCACAGTAGCTCTTGTTTTTTCTTCTTTCTTTATTTTTAGAAAATCATATAAAAATTGAAAAATTCTGAAAAATTCACCAAAAACACTAAATAACCTAATAAACACAAAAACAATTTTATTTGAATTTTTGGATCATTTTTGTGTGCTTGAATAATTTGTTGAACTTGCTTTTTTCTCATTTTCTTAGAAAATCAAAAATACAAAAACATTTAAAAATCATAAAAATCCAACAAAAATATTTTCACCTCTTATTTTTTATTTTTGACTACTTCGTAGGTCGCAAGGCCATCACGTGCTCCCTAAGTTCGGCCCTGGTCGCTATACCAGGTTAATAAAAATAGCGAGGACCGCTTCTTGTTTTCATTGCTTGATTCTCTGATTTTGGTGGTTCCTTATTTTCTAGTTGACCGAGTCTCTCTATTCGGGTCACAACGACACCGAATATATTTAACTTAGCCCGATATTAAGATCTCTTTGTGGGATTTTTCGGTCATCACAGAACGCTTCCATTTCATAATTGTCCATATTTTTTAATTTTCTATTTTTCGAGTTTTTTGGTATTTTCTGTAATGTGGTCAGTAGGGGGGTCAGTGGTCAGTGGTGGTTGTGCCTGAATGTGAGTCACATGATTTTTGTGGTTGTAAGGTGGTTGCCTCGGTTCTTCTAAATTATGCATAGACTGGATGAGATCATATATCTTATCAGTCAAAGTCTTTGCTCTATAATTGATCCGAGCAATCTCATCCTCAAACATCTCATGACTTGTGATTGAATAATCATTCTCTATATTTCGTGATTCTGGAATGTAACTTTGAATAGAGTATTGATTATTCATAGTCGTTAGGGTATGGTCACCAGTAATATTTCCTTGACTCGGTTTTCCCATGATTTGTTGATGGAAATTGGTTGTACTCAGAAGAGAGTCAACCTGAGTAAGGGATGGTTCAAGATGTTGGGGGTTGTGTTTCAAGAGAGTAATTGGAAAATGTGCTTCATTATTAATATTGGTTACTCTATTTTCCATCCACAATTCTGCTTGGTCTCTCGTGTCTATTAGCTTGTCAGAATATAAGAGAGGTCTATTCCATGAAGAAGTGTGGTCATAGGGTGGGATGTATGGGAGGGAAGAGAATGATGGCTGAGGGGGACCTAATTTGTAGATAAGGTTCCCCTGAAATGAGTGAGAAGAAGGATATTGAGGCGTGGTCGTGGAGACTGGGTAGGAAGACCAATGTGTTGACATTTTGCAAGGGGAGGGATGGAAAGATTCACAAACCATGATTTGCACACAAATAAAGCACAAAACAAACAAGTTGTTTCACAACACTCAACACTAGTGAAGCTCGTAAGGGTTCGGCCGCTTATCTTTTCAATTATAATTTTTCTGATAAAGCAAGTGAAAATTAAACGGAGTCATTAGGTGTTGAAATACTTCAAAAAGACTACCTCGAGTTCATACAACTAGTTGCATCCACTTTCATCCAGTATGGGTGTAAGTATAGACAGTTAGACGGCTACCCATGTTACTTGAGGATGGAGCCCTACGTGGTGTCCTCTAAACCACCCACTTTGCTAAGGAAGTCGGATCGTAAAATGTCTACCCAAAAGCTTCAGTGAGAAGAAAGCTAATTTTTTTAAAAATAGTAGTCTGAATACAATTTTTCGATTTTGGGCTCTACCCTAAGTGTGCGATATGGTCCTTACCAACAACGAGTGGGTTTCTCTCCACCAGAAACAAGGGTTTGTTTTATGTCAATTTTATTTACAATCGCCTTGATTAGCAGTCCTGATTTAAAATTAAGGTTATCACTCAAGTTTATATGAGCATAGAAATTCACTCCTGAGGAGCTGTCTTAATTCCTTTAATTCCTAAGTTTAAAACTTGAGGAGGGAGGATGAAAAAAGCTAATGCAAACGTAAATCAATGATGCATGCTTAAGAAGAAGACTTACAGTGTCTCCTCATGTTCGTCATGCGGGATGCAATACAAGGAATTTTAACATTTTTACTAAATAATATGCACAGATGAAAAATGCCCTAAGCAGATAGTTCTATTAGTGGGAAGAATTGATTTTCAATTTAGCTAATGTTGAACGATATATAGTGAATATAATTAGTGAAAGTGTGGCACAAGAGTTACGAGAACATGCAAAATTAATAAGCTAGTATATATGTGCCTAATTCCTACGCCACTCAAGTCGGTTCCCAACCACACAAAGGTGTTGAAAAAGATCCGATACACAAAAGAGAAGTTTAGTCTGAATTATTACAAGGGTTCAGAGAGAGTGACCCTGAGTATAATGCAAAATATTAAAGTAAACAAACTCTCTCTCAAAAAAA
This sequence comes from Ottelia alismoides, assembly GCA_037367405.1. NCBI lineage: Eukaryota > Viridiplantae > Streptophyta > Magnoliopsida > Alismatales > Hydrocharitaceae > Ottelia > Ottelia alismoides. The sequence goes on along the minus strand of JAZKJV010008797.1, from coordinate 268,144 downwards.
TAAATTCACTCTTCTTTGCAGGTCCTTGAATAATATCCAAAAATCGCTCCAAGATATTTGCAAAGAAAGACGATGTTGTTAGTATATGTAGCGAGATAAAAAATGCAAATGAAATACAGAAAATAAAATGCAAATAAAGGAAAAAATGACACAAAAATTAATTCACAAAATAATTATAAAAATAATTTAAAACCCTAAAAATACATCATTCCCCACCAACGGTGCCATTTAATGAACGTCGAATTTGCCACTTTAATAATCGATAATTGTCGTAGTATAGGAGGCAAATTTCGGTCAGCAAAAATCATATTTTTTGAATGTTGTGGAGTATTTCTTACTTGGCAAGTCTACGAAGGTCAAACACAGAGAACGATGATTTTTAGTTCTCTGATTTTAAATTAAATAAATAATTAATGGTTCAGTTAATTTCTATATTGGAAGAATATAATACAATAAATAACATATGCAAAGAAGTAAATAGAGAGAATGAAGCTCTATATATGTGATTTATAAGATTCAATTCTCAAATAAATTGATCATTTAATCCTTAAAAATAAGGACAGATCAAAAGAGATTAAGTTCAAAAATATGTAACAATCATCAAATGCAGGTTAAAAAGATCAACGTATCAAAGTTTTATCCTACAAGAATTTCTCAGGATACTCTAGCCCTTTATTTTCCCATAAATCACCCCTCAAAAATAACGGCCATATATCAAATATCACGGAAATCAAGAGTTTACACAATAGATCGAATTCCTTGAAAATAATGTTCAACAACTAGTAGATAAATCAACTCAACAACTTCTCAAATAAATTATCAAGGTAGTAGATTAATTTCACTTCCTCATGTATACCCCTACAAAGATCAATTCTTTAATTAAGAAGATCAATAATCAAGAGAGAGACTTAATCAGATAAAATTTTCTGAAATAGGTCCCTGTAGGTTAGATCAATTTCTCTCAATAAAGTAGCATACATATATGACCAATCAAGTATCTCGTGAATTACTATCGACTTAAAAATTGGACCACTTAAATAATCGTGACGATCCTCAAAAATATGATCCTATTCTTCATAAGCTCCTAAGTAATCTTTTCTCCTTGTATCAGTCGAAGGGTGATAATTAGATGTCTATCCAACAATCGATCTCTCAGGTAACTCTCCTTGGGTTTCTGTCTGTGTTTCTTGAGAATAGGTATGATCATGTAACATGACTTTCTCCCGATCATAAATGTTGATTTCAAGTCGGTTTACCTCAGAACGGAACGTGTTATTGAGGGTGTGTTCATTGTGGTCCGAGTTCAGGAACATGATGACCTGAGTCTTAAAATCCACAATCACTTTAGCATAGGCTAAGAAAGGATTTACCAAGATGATAGGAGACTTAGACAACATTTCAGGCTGCTCAATGTCAAGGACAATAAAGTCCACTTTATGTTTGTCACTCCGAAAGTTTACTACGAGTGAAACAATCCCTCGTGGCCTTTTGGTGGATCGATCAGGCAATAGAACGATCACCCTATGATTTTTCAGTTGTCCAAGTTTGAGTTTGTCGAAGATGGATTTGGGAACGTTGTTTAATGTAGAGTCATCGTCTAACCGAACATGAGGGAATGTTGAATCCTCAATTTCACACATAATCCGAGTCAACCACTTGACTTTGTGGCTTTTGATTTTTTGACTCGTCACCAAAGAACTGGCCATAGATACGACATGATATTCAGTCCTTGATTGTTTCTTGCATGTCTTTTTAGGGTTTAGTCTATTCTTCATAAATCTCTTAATATCGGGCACATATTCTATGGCCTTGATCAATGGAAGCTTTAAGATCAAACTTTTGCAAAACGCTTCCATTTCATAATTGTCCATTTTTTTTGAATTTTCTATTTTTTTAGTTTTTTGGTATATTCTGTAATATGGTCAGTAGGGGGGTCTGTGGTCAGTGGTGGTTGTGCCTGAATGAGAGTCACATGATTTTCTGGTTCGTAAGGCGGTGGCCTCAGTTCTTCTGAATTCTGCATAGACTGGATGAGATCATATATTTTCTCAGATAAAGTGTCTGCTTTATGATTGATCCGAGCAATCTCATCCTCAAACATATCATGACTTGTGATTGAATAATCATTCTCTATATTTCGTTATTCCGGAGTGTAACTTTGAATAGAGTATTGATTATTCATAGTTCTTACGGTATGGTCTTAAGTCATATTTCCTTGACTCTGATTTTCTCGTGAATTGTTGAAGGAAAATTGGTTGTACTCAAGAAGAGAGTCAACCTGAGTAAGGGATGGTACAAGATGTTGGGAGTCGTGTTTCAAGAGAGTAACTGGAAATCGTGTTTCATTATTAATATTGGTTACTCTATTTTCAATCCACAATTCTGCTTGCTCTCTCATGTCCATTAGCTTGTCAAAATATGAGAGACGTCTATTCCATGAAGAAGTGCGGTCATAGGGTGGGATGTATGGGAGAGAAGAGAATGATGGCTGAGGGGGACCTGATTTGCATATAAGGTTCCCCTGAGAGTGAGAAGAAGGATATTGAGGCATGGTCGTGAAGACTGGGTGGGAAGACCAATGTGCTGACTTCTTGCAGGAGAGGGATGGAATGCTTCACGAACCACAATTTGCACACAAATCAAGCACAAAACAAACAAGTAGTGTCACAACATTCAACACTACTGAAGGCTCATAAGGGTTCCACTTATCTTTTAAATTTTAATTTTTTGATAAAGCAATCGAGAATTAAATGGAGTCATTAGGTGCTGAAATACTTCAAAAAGACGGCCTCGAGTTCATACGACTAGTTGCATCCACTTTCAGCTAGTATGGGTGTAAGTACAGATCGTTAGATGGCTACCCATGTTACTTGAGGATGGAGCCTTTGTTAGCAATGTGAGCCCCGGGCGAACCATTCCTACAATAAATGTTATTGTAATAAATGGTTTATCAATAAAAGTTATTGATTATTTTCACTCCCCTTTCTGAGATTGAAGGAATGAATGCACTATAAGGTCCCTCTGTACAATAAGGGTTATGTACCATGGCCAACTTGATGATCGTACAGTTGTTGATTCATTGAGTGAATCATAGAGGTTGATGCTTGAATGAATATCTAAGGAGTTATATAGAGGACTCATCTAGCATCATCAAATGATTGTTAAGTGATGATCTTCAGCCTAAATAAGAGATGGCAATCCTTTCTCAAATGGCTGATATCTGACTGCTCTCTTGATGCAGGTCCTCTGCATGGGAATAGTAATTCAGAGGTGTCATAATAGTTAAGTCAATGGGTTGACTTAACGAGATCGAGATAACAAAAGACCTATGTCGAATGCTGTCACAGCATAGGCATGCATCCTCTGACCGGAGACAGCTGTATTGCTATATGTCTGAGTGTGGACATTTGGCAGACCAATAGGTTGATGACCTAACCAAGGTCTATATACTGGCGAGATGGTATGCATGTAAGGACATATGAGTAATGTGATCTCTCAAAGGGATCATACAGGTTCACTTATGAATCGGGAGACATGAGCTCACTCATTAGGTATTGGGACTGATCAAATTCCATGCATGGTCGTCATGCTTTGGAAGCATGACATGAATTCGAAGGTAAGATATATGCTTTGGGAAAGCATATGATCTGTACCAATTCCCAGTGACTAAGATTGAGAAACTTAATGATCAAACCCTGAAGATGACAGTGTAAAAGTGATCTTTATCTTCAGAATGATCATAGGTCTTCCAGTATGCAGGATGTACAGGTATTAAGAATACCTGAGGGTGATGTGATCATAAATGATTGTATAACCATGACGCTTCCCTTTCGAGGGAGTGATGAAACATGTTTGGATTTTAGTGACTCCTCTCATTAGAGAAGTAACCTAATCTTAGTCCATGTACTGGACATTGATCTGAATAAGATTCATATGCAATGAGAAGATTAGATCTACGGTCTTGATTTGATCAAGCATCTGTGGGAGGTCCATGGGATCTGGATTTGAGATATGATCTCAATATCCAAGTCATTATACGTTGAACAATACAATCGTCCTGTCCTTATCTCCAAGTATCTGCGGAGAAATCGCATTATTCTTGAAAGGGTTCAAGAATAATTCCATAAATCTAAGCAATGAAGAATTGATGATAAAATGTGATTTAATCATCTTGACGTGTGTGGAAATTATCCAATATAATTAAATGTGATTTAATTACTGTGGATGATAATGATGTGGATAGCAATATCCAATTATTAATAATATATTATAAATGTGATTTGTAATGTTTTAGAGAGAGCCAATTATAATTTATATTTGTTGATTAATTATTAATGTGTATTGGATACACATTGTATGATTAATTGAAAATGTAAATTATATTTTGTTTTGGGTTGTGAATATGATTCACAATATTTCAATGGCAAGATTGCAATATTCTCAAAATTAATTATGAATTATTTTTGAAGAATAAATCACAACAAAAAGTTGTTGGAAATAATAATGGAGATTTCCATGGAGATATGCAATCTCATGAAATCTCATGAGATTGCCACCATATGGAATGAAGTGGGCGGCACCCAAGTCCTACTTGGAATGGGTGGTCGTCCACCTTGAATATACATGGGAGATGTAATCTCAAAGTATATTCTTTCCTTATTTGGATGATGTAATTTAGGATTGATTTATATTTGATTTTATCAAATATATTTTGATCTAAATTAAATTATAATTTGTTGGTTTTTACCAACAACAATCTTGGCCATTGGATTGAATATAAATCAATCTCATCCATTGATTTTATATGTCCCATGGATTGAGATCCATTGATCCCAAAACCCTATAAATAGAGAGGCATACCATGCTCTCTAGGGATATGAAATATTGGAGCCAACTCTCTCTCTCTCTTTCATTCTTCTCACATGCTAACCCTCTCTCTCTATTTCTTGGTGGCCGTCACCAACCCTAGAGAAGAGAGTCGTCGTCACCTTCGCCACTGGGTTGCCGCTTCAACATTCTTCAGTTCTCCATCTTCTTGGAGTTCTTCGCTCACGAAGAAGATGTTCGATCTCGTACGACGAGATCAGGAATTCACCGTGCTTGGATCGACTTGTTGGATTGCGAGGATCACGCGGTTCATCCCTGCGCTCGCAAGCGACCACTCCGTCGATCGGACTTGAGATAGGAGGTCTCTTTTCTTAAAGACTAGATCAACCACGCTTCAAGAGGTATTCCTTATACTTGTTGTGGTTCTAGATGAAACAATCCAAGAATCGTTCTTGTATCTTGTGATTTCATCGCATGAAAAATTTTTTAAATTCCGCTGCACAGAACAACTAGTAAGACTAGTCGTTCTGCGTCATATCCAATACGAGGATCACGCTTCCGTGATGCGCTTGAGGATAAAACCATATACTTCAAGTGGTATCAAAGCCTTAGTTCGAGGGTTTAGAATATGAACCTAGGACGACTTGGGTTCGTTAAGGTCGCGAAAGTTTTTATCGCATTTGATTTTTGCAGATCTGTTTAGTGAATAAATTCGGCCATGTTTAAAATAATGAATTAATCATTTGCATTTTGTTCCCCATTAAATAAGAAAACCATAAGATCTAAGTTTGCATAATTCGGATTCCGTTTGCTCGAGATATGGTTGTTTTAATGAACATGTATGCACTGTTGCGGGAACTGCGAATCTTAATATGATTAATGAGTTAATTAATGTTTTGATATGCCTAGAAATGCGTGAAATATAACTTAGGTTCTATCCTAAATCAAGTTAGAAATCTTTGAAAATTGAGTTTGTCTAATTTGGATTTAAATTGATTGAGATATGTTAATTTTAGTGAGTATGGGTCACTGCTGAATTACAGTCCTAATCAAGAACCATGTGATTGTCAATTAGTGAAATTAATTGTTAATTTCATGAAATAATTATGTAAAATATTTGTGAAATATTATAAGATGATTATTTCCTTAATTTACTTGGCCTCAACCAATTAATTGATTAGATTTGATCTAGATCATAATTGAAAACACAATCATCAAACTTGATGCTTGAATATGATTGGGAATTTGTGTAGCAAATTTCCTTATAATCAAAAATGTTTTGATTATTACTATAAGGTATAATTTTGGATGAAGAACCGATGATCATCTCAAGTACAAATTGATATATTTAGCATTATCCTTTCCTGAGGTGGATATGGTGTCTAGTCGGAGAGCATTGGGGTTGCGGGTTGCAACGTATGTGATCCATCCCACTCTCGTCGGTATTGGCCATGACAGCGGGTAGGGACTCGATAATGCCGTAGAAAATCAAGGTGTATTTTATAATTATTAAAATTCGAACTAATACGTATTTTGAGATATTACCATATATATATATTCAAGTAAAACAATCAAGTTTGTTGATTGAATTGGATTGATAATTACTTTAATATGATTAAATTGATTATATTCAATTGAGACACTCTATTATGAATAGAGTTGTTATTTCCCTTGGAAGAATTAATTATATGAATATGATTCATGATAATTGATTAAAAAAATTTGAATATGAGATGGACGATCACATAAGTGACATCCATGGTCTCTCGTCAAGGCGAAGAGTTCCGTCGCTAGGGATTGCATGTGGGACACGCCTATCCGAAGTGACAGCTCCTGTATGCAAGCGCATCTGGATCAGGCTCTTTGCTTCTCGAAAGAGTAAGGCCGTATGTGTAGTGACCCTAATATCGGATCCTCATATTATTGGGGCGATATTGGATTGCGCATAGCGAGTACTATTTATGTTGACGGTTGGTTCAATTAACAACAGGTCAACATCGCCTTAGGAGTGGTGGGCCCGGGTGTTAAAGACCGAATTGGGAAATGCAAGTTGGACTTTCAAGGTAGAATGTGTTCCCGCTTCTCTTTATTGGAGTCGCAGATTCTCATATTATTGGGATGTGACAAAGATAAAGAGGAGATCCCAATTCTTGCTAGAGATATAGCGGTAATTATATCTTTTACTTGAAAGTGATTAAGGGAATGAACTTTCAAAGTCGACAATGCAAGAATAATTTGATTTAAAGTACCTCAAATATCACAAATTTGAATATATGTTTATATGTTCTAATATAGTGCATTCTTAATTTCAGAAAATGAAGTCCTTGAACCCACTAAGCAGACTTCTTGAGGTCAACCAGTTGACCGGTCCAAATTACTCGGACTGGATCCGTAATTTGGAGCTTGTTCTCTCTACTGAGCGCATAAGTTATGTGCTCTCCGAGGACAAGCATGAAAGCCCTAAATCTAAGGAAGAAAAAGCATACAATGACAAGTATGATGAAGATCATGTCTTGGCTAGATGTTATATCCTGGGTTCTCTCTCCAATGTTCTACAGAAGCAACATGTGGAGATGAGCACATACCAGGAGATAATGCATAATCTAAAAAATATATTTGGTGACATTAACCGCACCCAGTGTTACAATATTATGAAAGAACTCGTTCGCTGCAAGATGCAGGAAGGAACTTCGGTTCGAGAACATGTACTCAAAATGTTTGGGTACTTGTCTAAACTGGAGACTCTTGGGGCAAATATGGATGCAGACATGCAAGATGACTTAATTCTGTTGTCTTTGCCCAAGTCTTTCAATAATTTTGTGGTTCCATTCCACATAAATGAGATGGACTTGTCGAACGCTGGTCTTCTTATTGTATTAAAGTCTGCAGAAGACGTAATGAAGAAAGATGGTCCCGTTGGCAGTGCAATGGTTGCACAGGTCAGAGGGAACATGGTCGGAAGCAAGGTTCTCGGAAGGGCCTGGCCCAGAAGAGAAAGAAGAAGAGTCAAGGTGTTGGCTCATCTTCTAGTGCATCCACACTGATAGCGTCGAGAAATGTGACGTCTGTCACCACTGCAAAAAGCCGGGGCACTGGAGGCGTAGCTGCCCGGATTACCTGAAGTCGTCAGACAAAGGTAAAGCCCCAGCAGGTATGAAATCTACTTTCATCATTAAAACTAGCTTTCTTGTCGGACGACAAGGAAGTTGGATTGTAGATGCTAGTTCTTCTGTTCATGTATGCAATTTGTTGCATTTGTTTCAGGAAACTAGAAATCTTGAGGAAGGGGAGATAGTCATCCAGATGGGATCTGATGCAAGTGTTGCAGCAGTAGCCGTCGGGACTTGTCGACTATCATTATCTTGTGTTAGAGTCCTTATACTTAAAGAGTGTCTTTATGTATCTGAAGTCAGAAGGAATTTGATATCTGTATCTAAGCTTGATAGAAGCGGATATTCATTCCTTTTCTGTAATAAATTAGTCATAAATCGTTATGATAAATATATTGCGGATGGTATTTTGACTTCTGGAGGACTCTATGAGCTGTGCATTGATAAATGTATCATGAATGCTACAGCCACTAATAAAAAACCTAAAAGATCTAGGGTGGATAGAAATCTCTCAAATTAGATTTGGTATCAAAGGCTTGGTCATTTATCTGTTGATAGGATCAATATATTGATAAAGGATGGACATTTAGATTTTCTACAGGTTCAACCTTTTCCTACTTGCAAACATTGCATTCAAGGAAAAATGACTAGGACGCCTTTCCATAACAAGGTTACAAGAAGCGAAGGTATTATTGACCTAATACATACTGATGTATGTGCTCCCTTCAGTACCGCGACTCGAAATGGATATCGATACTATTTGGCGTTTATTGATGACCATTCACGATACGGGTTTGTCTTCCTATTACGCCATAAATATGAAACCTTTGAAAAGTTCAAAGAGTTCAAGGCTTTGGTTGAGAACCAAACCAATAGGAAGATTAAACAGATTCGATCTGATCGAGGTGGCGTGTACCTCTCAGATGAATTTAAGGAATATCTTAAGGAGAATGGAATTGTTTCCAATCTCACTCCTCCTGGAACTCCCCAACTTAATGGTGTTGCTGAAAGACGCAACAGGACCATCATGGGCATGGTCCGTTAATGATGAGCAAAGCACATTTACCTCTATGTTTCTGGGGATATGCAGTAGAGACTGCAGTATATATCCTGAATAAGATTCCTAGCAAATCTGTACCTAAGACTCCTCATGAGCTCTGGTATGGAACCCAACCTAGTGTTAATCACTTGAGGGTTTGGGGTTTCTTGGTCCATGCAAAAAATGTGGACGCAAGTAAGCTAGAATCTCGCTCTCGTGAGTGTTACTTCGTTGGATATGTTAAAGATGGTATTGGATACCAGCTTTATGACCCCGAGACCCAAAAGGTTTTTGTTTCTAGAGACGTGAAGTTTCTGGAGAATGATTTCCTTAAAGGTCAAGACAAGAATGAAGTAGAGGAACTCATTGAATCCCTGAGGATTCTGAGCTTCCTAGACCAGAAACTGAAGAGATAAATAAAGATGAAACACACATACCTCTTCGAAGGAGTTCGAGGATGGTTGCACCACCTGAAAGGTATGGATTCCATGTGTCAAGTGAGACTGACATTGATCCTACTTCATTTGATGAAACACTCGCGGATCAAGACATGGATAGATGGATGCTAGCAATGAAGTAAGAAATTGACTCCATGCATAAAAATGGTGTATGGACCCTAGAGGATCCACCTAAAGGGGTAAAACCCATTGGGTGTAAATGGATCTTCAAGAGAAAGTGGGGACCGGATGGGAAAGTAGAGACTTTCAAGGCACGGCTCGTAGCCAAGGGCTACACATAGAGAGTAGGCATCGATTACAATGAGACATTCTCTCCTGAGGCTATGCTTAAATCCGTCAGGACACTGCTAGCTATAGCTGCATATCTTAACTACTACATCTGGCGGATGGACGTCAAGACGACTTTCCTCAATGGATACCTCGAGGAGGATATCTACATGGAGCAGCCCTAGGGCTTCATAATTGAGGTTGGTAAAGTATGCAAGCTGAAGAAATTCATCTATGGGCTCAAACATGCTTCCCGTAGCTGGAACATTAGATTTGACGAAACCATAAAGAGTTATGATTTTTTGCAGAATCCTGATGAACCTTGTGTATACAAGAAGCTTAGTGGGAGAGCCATTGTATTCATCGTGCTTTACGTCGATGACATCCTTATCATTGGGAATGATACAGGGATGATGACCAGTGTAAAGATTTGTCTATCCCATACCTTTGAGATGAAAGATCTTGGAGAAGCCTCTTACATCTTAGGCCTGAAGTTGTTCGGAAACTGAGAAAAGAGGATTTTGGGAATGTCACAACATGGATACATTAAGAAGATCCTTGAACGATTCCGTATGGATAGTTCTAAGAAAGGATTCCTACCCTTAAGACATGGTATCCACCTGTCTAAAGGAAATGACTCCTCAAATTGTTGAGGAAAAGAAGGCCATGGCTGGATGTCCTTATGCGTCAGCTATAGGAAGCTTAATGTATGCCATGATGTGTACTAGGCCAGATATCTGCCATGCAATGGGAGTGGTAAGTCGTTACCATTCCTGCAATGGAGAACAACACTGGAATGCAGTAAAGAACATATTCAAATATCTAAGACGGACGCAAGATTACATCTTGGTCTATGGAGATGGTGATATCCAAGTCTTGGGATATACAGATTCTGACTTCCAATCGGATATTAATGATCGAAAGCCGACATCAGGGCTTGTATTCTTGTTGAATGGTGGTGTTGTGAGCTAGAGAAGCAAGAAGCAGGACACTACTACAGATTCAACAACAGGAGCCAAGTACATTGCCGCATCAGATGCTGCAAAGGAGGCAGTGTGGTTGCGCAAATTCGTCCTGGAGCTTGGCGTAGTTTCCTCTGATACTCCCATCCGGTTACTCTGTGATAACACTGGAGCCATTTCCCAGGCAAAGGAACCCAGATGGCATCAGAAGAGCAAGCACGTGGAAAGGAAATACCGTATCATTAGGGAGATACAAAAGCGTGGTGATATCATCATCATCAAGGTGGGTGATGAATCTCCATTTCATCACCTTTATTCTATCATTTTGGCCTTAAAAACCCCAGCAAATGCATGTAAATAACATTAATTTGTATATAATAGCATCCATTGTTTCTTGTATTTATGGTACATTAAATAAGGTTTTTAAATGCCAAAATTATAGAATAAAGAGAAGAAAAGAAAAAGGAATAAAATATTGCAAAAATTTTATGACCCTAACCCCGAGACCAAGTCCAGAATGGAATTGGTCGACAAGGAATAAAGTAGGGGGAGATAAGGGCCAATAATACAATAAATACCTCATTTATTTATTCATTCATTTATGCATTTTTGACACCTATTTTGTAAAGAATTATTTATTCATCAAATTAAAATCTTTTGTACATGAAAGTTGTAGATAATAATGTAAATAAAAATACAAAATTGAGTCTATGTGAAAATAATATACAGTGTACATTTTATACACAAAATAAAAAGCAAAAATCTCAACTTCACAGACCCATATCTTACAAATAAAAACTCCAAATCACCCAAACTCACCTTTAATTGTATATAGCATTTCATAAACTATTTTATAAAATTGGTTTCATAATTTTTGGAGTCCATCTGTAGAAGTTAGGTTTTTGGCCCACATTGTATACAGTACCCGATTAAAATATTCATTTTATTCAATAATTATTATTTGTACAAAATTATATTTTTAGAATTTTATAAATAATATTTATAATACATGTACATATTGAAATTAAAAGAAAACCAAAGAGAAATTTCAAAAATAAAATAAGTCTATGAATATATAGACAAAATACCTATACTACCTGTATGTGCATAAATAAAAGGAAAGCATTCTTTTATTCTTTATTCTTCTATATTTTTAGTAATGTATATATTATATGTGTCTTATTAAAAATACAAATCCTTAATAAAAACACATAGAATTAATTAAATAAATACAGTGTGTATAATATATAGGTAAAGTACCTATATATATACTTAGAAAGACATAGACTTATTTATTTAAAAATACAAATAAACTTATAAAAATCAAACAAAAATACCTTTATACTCACAAAAATAAGTTATAAAATTATAAAATAAGAAACTAAAATAATAAAATAAAATAAATAAATTAAAAATAAAATATACAAAAATACATATAAAATAAATACATATACACATTATTTTAATAAAACCGTAATAAAATACTTCAAAAAAATAAATAAAAATCATAAATAAATACTACATTAATTTATAAACATTTTCTATTTTATAAGTAAAATCTAATAAAATCATTTACTAGGTTAAATAATTCATTTTGTAATAAGGATCCCTATTTTGGCGTGTAGCAGCTGAGGTGGACCAATGGGCGCGTCGCGCCTGTTGACCGCAGGTCAACTGGACCTCCAGGCGTCTGACTTCACGCGACCTGTCTTTTCCCCGATTTCCGCCATTTTTCCCGCCTGGCTCAGTGAACCATCGCACTCGCTTCCTTCACAAGATTTGTCCTCTGATCATCCATGATGCCCGCCAAGATCCTAGATCAATCTGATACTCATTGGTTTAATCAATAAACGCCGGTCATTGGGGGTCCCTCGGAATGTCTATAAATAAAAACCTCCGACTTCCCGGCCAAAGTTGGCCATTTTCACTCCACCAAAACACCTTGTTCTTGCTCCTGGTGTGATCCTCGTGACAGGAGGAGTCGCCCAGCACCTCGACTTGGCCGGAGGTCGGAGAAGTTTTGTCGCGGTGGTGCTCCGGCGACCACCCTGCTCCCTGGAGGCCCCCAGGTATAAGAGCTGTTCTTTCTTGCTTAGTAGCTAGGTTTTAGTATTAGCTTTTAATTCCAGTCCTTAGGTTAGCATTTAGATGATTAGCTTAGGCCAAAATCCGAGATTCGAAGTTCGCCGGAGCTGAGCTCCGGCGACTTCCCCACTGTGATCCTATCTGTCTCCGACCGCCCAAATCGCCTCCTCTCCATCCCCTCCGAGTTCTCCATCAAATGCACACACTTGTTCAACCCAGGACCCCAGGTCTTGGCGAATCGGAGCTCCTCCTCCGCCCTTCGTCGGAGCTCCTCCGTTCCACCTCATTTTGCTGCACAGCTTCAACCTTTTTGGTCGAGGAGCATCCCCTCGAGCCATGCTATCTTCCTGTGCAGGTCTGGTGCGCAAATAAGCACCCTGAGGCGAAATCAAGTCACGCCGGAGGTACCTGGAGCCCCATTTCTTCTCCGACCTCGCGAGGGTGCTCCAGTGTACCTCTGGTCGATCCAACACCTCCGGACGACAGAGGAACCTTCCAGGAAGCTTTTGGGACACCGTGGAGCAGTGATGGACGGCGGAGGTGCGAGATCCAGCCGGGAGAAGCTCGCTCAGGCGAGGGTTCTTCCCTGTTCTTCCAGATGCCCTCGCCGCCGTTGGATGAAGACGAAGGTTCCAGATTGAACCAGAGCCGTTGGATGGAGTCCCGCAGCAACCGTCAGATCACCTCGAGTGATCTAATCCCAGCCCTCCATCGGCGAAGCGGTACCAGCCGTTGGATGAGCGACACGTGGCAAGTGAAGAAATCCCAACCGTTCGCCAGCGCGCATTTTAGGGGTAATTTGCATATCTAGCCCCTGCATTTTTGTATATTTCATATTTAATATTGTAAATAAAATATAACGTTGTAAATAATGTGGATATTTTGCTTATGACCCCCTGTAGTTTTTGCATATTACACTTGGGTCCAGTCCACGTCACCTCACGTGTAGTTCCACGTGAGGTGGTAAAATTGCACAAGTTCCCCTGTAGATTTACATATTTATGTTTAGTCCCTTAAATAAAATATTCAGTGTATTATTTTTGTGAAAAATTGCAACAAGGACCCTTCATTTTCTGTAATTGCGTTTAGGTCCCTGTGAGTGCGGATCACGTGCTGTCCCGCGTGATGGGTAAATTGCAAGGGGACCCTGGCGGGTTTAGTCAATTGGTTTTAGTCCTTAAAATTCAAAAACACGTTATAATGTTTTGGTATTTTTGCACCTGTGCCCCTGGATGTTATTTTATTTGCAAAAATGCCCCTGCCAGGCTTAATTACTCTTTGTCTCTTTATCTATTTATTAAAAATACTTAGAAGGCTTCTAAAAATTCACAAAAATTAGGGTAGATGCTCCATGCCATGCTTGTTCACGCACATATTTTATTTCGCATTTTTTGCATTTTTCCTAATTATTAAAAATGAAAAAGAAGCCATTTTTGTACTATTCAAATTGGAAAATACAAAAAAATTAGAAAACATTTTTGAAAAATTCCAAAAAAATTATATATGGTATAAATATATATATTGAGTCCAGAAAATGAAAAACCCTAAAAATATGAAAAAGAAAATAAAAAAAATCATAAAACCCCAAAAGCAACATAAAAATTAGAAAAACTCTTTAAAAACCCTAAAAATACATTTCTCTCTTTTATAATTATCTATATATTATTATTAATATGTGAAAATTAATTTGGGCAATTTTGGGCATTATTTGATATTTTTAAAAACCCAAATTATATACGGCTATTTATTTAGTCCTATATTGTGGACATTTTTGAATTGAAAAATGCATAAAAATTAGAAAGATAAAAAAAAAAGGGGGGTTAAAATATAAGTCTATATATTGAGTTGTTATGTTTGTAAATACATACATATATTCTATATTACTTCCCTCTCTCTTCTTATATATATATATATCTCTTTATATACATATATATATATATAGTATATAGATTTATATAATTAATAATATAAAAGAAAAAGTATAAAATATAAAATCAAAAAAATATATATATATATATATAAAATTAAAAACCCACATAACAACAAGCTTCACACATGGATGACTTGGTGATACATCTAGGCTACGCATTTTGTATTGCTCCCAGTGTTCGACCTCTACCTGTACTTACGCCTATACACATTTGCATGTAGAGTTATAATAAATTTTAACTCCACATTTTTGCATATTCATTGCATATATTTATTGTGGGTTAATTGTTGATTGATTTGAGAATTATTGAGCGGTCACCGCATCGACTGTTGATCCGCCTTGTGGATTAACACGACCCTTGATAAAACCCGTTCATCAAATGGCGCCGTTGCCGGGGAGCAATGAGCATAGCCTACGTTATTTTTGTCATTCTTGTGTGCATTTTTGATTCATAATTGATGATATTTTGTGAGCAGCTATTTTATTGCCATTAATCACCATGCTTCATTCCTTTATTTATTGTGATTAATTTATCTGCTCTATGATTAATTGATTGAGCTATTCTAATACATTCTTTTTGTGACTTTGATGCAAGGGACCGCCACGCAAGGATGGCTTCTTAGGAGGCCAATACAGCCAAGCTTGGAGGAGGATGGTCTTCCCTTCGCATGACCATCAGGAGAGAGTATCAAGGAAGCAAGGAGATGTGGATTAGATAGGCTCAGAACACTTAGGATTATCTCTGTAATTTTTGGTGAGAGAGAGACAATTTTGGCATGTAATAATTAACAGGACTCTACTCTTCACAATGAGGTCCAGTGCCCGGGTGTCTGTTCACCTGGGGGCCTCATCGTTGTTTTCCGTGATTTCTACCGCCTTCTTTCCTTTGTTTTCCGCTGTTTTGTGCTTTTCGCCTTTATTTTGCTTTGTTTTGTGTGCTTGGAGCCCCTAGATATAGGTTGCTTGACTCGGTAGCTAGGTCCAAACATTAATAAGAATGCATGTTCCTATAGTTCACTTCGTATGGATCTAGTCAAACTTAAACAGCTAAGTCATTCATCTCTTAACCCACGTGCCGTGAGCGAGCCCCATCAAGCGCTACTCCTAAACTCGAGTGTGTCGAGAAGAGGAGGGGTGAGCCAAGACCGGACCCTTAGGTTAAAGATGAATGACCAAGCTTATGGTTCTTCACGTTAATAGCAGCTAATGTTTAGGGCGATTTTGATGAATGCACACCGCCATGTAGATAGGTTTAAAAATTCTGTTTTGCATACCACATGGAGAGAGCTGGGATGCACTGTAAGTCTTCTAACTCAGCATGCATCATTCGGTTCAATGGTGAGATTTCCATCATAGAACCACTTGCATGGCTTTTCCGCTATCTCCCGCTGATTTTGAGCACCTAGGACTTAAATGAAAATCTACAAAAACGTTAGGCGCTGGTATGAAACAGATCCAAAAAAAAAGTGAAAACTCAAAAAATTAAAACTAGGGGACTGCTAAATAAACTTTGACCTTAATTAAAATCCGTAATGGACTATCATTGTACCGGGTTCATAAAGCCCTCATTGTTTTCAGGTACCTTGGAGGGGGACCAAAACCCTACTCCCTTGAGCGAGTGCGACCCCCTAAGGATTAGAGCCAAAAGCCCAGTCTGCAACTGCCTTGTGTATCGCCTGGATTTCCGAAGTAATGGCGCTTCTATCGTACGTAGGCGAGTAGGACTTGGTCACCAATGGTGACTCTCTGTTGTGAGAGCATCGACCCTGTCCGAAGTATTGAGCATAGGCCACGCCTTCACGGGGGTGTCTGTCTCATCGTCCTGCGTCCGAGTAGATTCTTGCACGCTCACGGGTGATTCCGTTGCGAGCGAGAACCGAAGTATTGGTTTCGCCTATCGGCTTCCTCTCTCTTTTCTTTGGCTGAGTAGGGATCCAGGAAGGGTTACAAGGACTCCAAAAAGTACAGACTACAGGTTACACAGGAGGAGGACAAGTACGGGATACTCTTCCGGCAGTACTCTCTCTCCTATAGGGTAGCGTACTAAGGACTTGTTATAAGAAATGCCTGAAAAATCACAACTCTAAAAATGAAAAGATAACAAATAGCCGAGCTTTCACGACTTCACATGGCGTGAGTTGGTGAACCCGATTTTGTCTTGTGTTTGTATGGATCTAGATTAAGGTTCAAAGATCAAAGTCCCGCGCCTTTGCGCCAATTCTGTTATGTCTTCCTTTGACCACCCCGCTCAACCGAGCCTTTCTACTGTTTTACACTCCTTTTTGTTCCTCGTTGACCATCGTATCGTTCTTCCAAAATCCGATATTCTCTTGTGCTCCGTGAAGATGATCCATGGATGGTTTCGTCGGGACCATGCCGACACCTACATCGATTCCATGGACTCACCTTCGCCAATAATTTCGAGGCGATTCCCGAGAACTGATCCGGACTTTGCGGATCGGACTCCAGACTCCTCGTTTTCTACCTTTCTCTTGGCCACCCAATAAACTGGGATCACTTTTGTCCCACTACCGCTGTTGTGAATAGGAGTCGATTACAGTCTACGTCATTTTTCCATTCACAACGCGCTGGAGTTGACTTAAGCTCCAGCCTCATCACGACAGCTGAGTATTTATGACAAGTGATCTGATTCGGACCGTCTCATTATGCAGATAGAAGCCAATGCGAGCCCTGGAGACTACTCCGGAGTTCATCTCTTCCGACTCAGACCCTGACATGGCTCCCAGAGGAAAGGGCAAGGGTCAGCAGCCACCCACACCAGAGGGACAGGCGCCAGATCAGAATCAGGTCAATGCACAATTACTGGCATCTATCCAGGCCATCCAACAGCAGCTGACCGAACAGGCCCTCACTCAGACAGCTTTTCAGGATATGTTGAATGATATGATGAACGATGATGATGGAGGCAGAGGCCGAGGCAGAGGAGGCAGGGGAGGAGGAGGTAGAGGTGGAGGAGGTGGTGACGACCCCAATGATGATCCTGAATTCCAACCACAGCCGAAGCCAACACTCAAAGAAACATATAATCCAGGAGACAGCCAGATGACCGAGTGGATTCTCATCCCACCGGTACACGCTCACTTCGAGCTGAAACCCCAATTTATAGCCCTTCTCCCTGCATTCCATGGCAACACCAATGAAGAGCCATACATTCACCTGCAGCAATTCTCCCGCATTTGCCGCACCACCCACTACCCGAATGTCCCCCTGGACATTGTCAAGATGACGGCTTTCCCCTTCAGTCTACAGGATAAGGCCCTTTATTGGGTCAATCACATGGGAAAGGTCGTGACGACCTGGGAGGAGTTGAAGTCCGCCTTCTTGCACAAGTATTACCCTCTGGGTCGACTCAACCAGATGCGGGCCCGTATCAGTAATTTCTCCCAAGGACCCCATGAGTCGATACATGAAGCATGGGAGAGATTCACTGATCTGCAGGAGAAGTGTCCCCATCATGATATTCCGAAGACCAGCTTGGTCCAGCATTTCTTTGGGGGACTGAACATTGAAAGTCAAAGGCTCGTAGACGCAGCATGTGGGGGCTCCCACTTCAACAAGGATGAAGATGTTGTATGGCAAATTTTCGAAGAAATGGCCGAAGGAGAGGCCGCCCTCTCTTCATCCAAGGCATACCAGAAGCAGCCCCAGATCCTCCAGAAACAAGTTCACATGGCTGCATCAAAGGAAGCAGACAGAGATGAGAGCTCTAACCTCAGCATCATCGGGGGCCATCTCTCTAAGGTCGACATAATCGAGAAGCGATCACAGGACCTTGAGAAACTCGATGTGATCGAGAAGAGGACCCAGAGTTTGGACAAGCTGGATCACATCACCAAGCAGCTAGAACTTCTGGTAGGTACCATCAATTCTGTTCAGTCGGCAGCACCGCTCGAAGCTCCAGCTGAGAGGAAAGACGAGCAACCACCGCTACACCAGCCTCAGCCAAGCCAGCAACCACCGACAGTTCAGCACGTGTACTACGTGCAGGCACCTGATCAGAGCCAGCCGCAACAGCAGATGGTTGTGTACCAACCAGAGTTTATCTCAGACACCGATTCAGTATTCCCGCCACCACCCCTGGTCCAGGAAGTTAATGGGGTTTGGACTAATGATGCACAGCCGACCCGTCCTCAGGGACAACTCCAGGGTCAGCCATTTGCCAACCGGCAGTACCACCAACCTCAGGGTGGTCGTTTTGGGCACCCCTCTCAGCAGCACCAACAGCCTCCTCAGTTCGCACATCAATGGAGGCAGAACTTTCCGTATCAACAGCAGCCACAGTATCGCCATCCACAGCCGTATCACCAATACGCGGCTGCTCAGCCTCAATCATACCAGCAGTATCCCTCTCCGTCCTACCAACAACTTCAACTTCCTGCTCCACCACAGCAACACCATCAGCAGCCTCCCCACCCATCTAACCAACAGCAGCGTGGCCTGCACGCTGCATCTTCTGATGTACCCTCAGCTAATCCCACCATGGAGTGTCTAGCCCAGCTTGTCCAAGGGCTAGCGGAGATGACCAAGCGGCTTGATAACCTGACCGCCACTCGCACTACCATTCCGGCGCAGGTCGAAGCCAACCCCAATAATTTCAAGAAGAAGGAGCAGGTAGAATGTGATGTCCAGTCCGCGTGTGATAATGATATTACTGCGTTTTCTAATGCTGTTACTCTCAGGAGCGGTAGGGCCTTGCCTCCGCCTGCTACCAGATATGGGGTGAATAAAGAAACAGGTGGATCGTCATCTTCCGCATCAGCCGTGCCAGCTCCAAGGGCGGGTGAGGAGGAAGAGGAAGGAGAAGCCAGTCCAGCCGTCGTGCATTACCAAAAGCAATTCCAGCCAAAAATACAAAAAAATCCGCAAAAACAAAAACACCAAAAAGAAGCCTGTAGCAGAAGTGAAGCCGCGCCAGCCTTGGAGGAGCCGCCAGCAGCAGCCGATCCTGTGCCAGCCGATGGAGCCAATGCTACCCTTTTTGATCGCCCAGCAGCACCAGCAGAGTTAGATCCAGCTTGTACACCTTTTTGTATTCCGGATGTACAACATTCTGTGGGCGATAATCTTGATGTAAATAAGAACTCTAATTTTCCTGCCAGTAATGTGAATATTCCTTTTCCGCATGCAATACAAAAATCCAAAAAAATGGCAAAAAGAAAAACTGCATTGTCTGATCCAGGTGTTGTAGATATTTTGGATAAATTGACTGTTGAGATCCCCTTGTTGAAGGCCGTGGAATACATGCCAGCTGTGAAGAAAGGATTGAAAGAGGCATGTACCAACAGGCGTCGCCCAGCGCAAGACAACAGACGCCGAGAGGTAGAAAGACACGTTCTGTCCATGGCCACAGCTGCAGCTATCACCAACCTCCCCCAGAAAAAGCACGACTCAGGAGCACCTCTGATCAGTTGTGTGATCTTCGATCAGGTCTTCGAGCGTACTCTTCTTGACAACGGTTCTTCCATCAACCTTCTGCCCTCGTCAATAATGCAAGAATTCGTGCTGGGACCGCTCAAGCAGACACGAATGATCCTTCAGTTCGCTGACCGATCCGTTAAGCGGCCCCGCGGTTTGTTGGAAGATGTCATAGTTACCGTGCAGGATATGAAATTCCCAGCTGACTTCGTAGTCCTTGATATGGACCCCCCTGCACCACTGCTCCAGACTCCTATCATCCTCGGCAGACCATTTCTCCGTACTTCCGGCGCCGTGGTTGACTACGGGTCTGGAAAGATCACCTTCAGCTCGAAGACCCAGCGAATCACCATCAACATGAACAAGGAGCAGAACGCCACGACTGATGAGAGTCAAGCAGCATCAGAAGCAGACTGTGAGTTTATTGCAGAGATCAGAGATTCAGAGTTATCATTGGACGATCCATGGACCCGAGAAATCCTCACTCTTGAGGAGGACTTGGAAAGCACGGTCAGCATATGCTCCGATGATGTGTGGGAGACAGAATCTCAGATGCAGGCGCACCTTCTTGAGCATTCACTCCAGACCGAACATAATCAGCCCACCGCAGAACCGTTCGGTACATCACTTGGATCTCAACAGAATGTTGAGGAGGGTACTAGTCTCAAAGTACATTCCACCACCAGCATAGTATCAGAAGTGACCGGAAAAGGGGACAGACTGAAACCAGAACTCAAGCCACTTCCTGCAGGCCTGAAGTATGCTTTCCTTACGGGTGAAGAACACATGCATCCAGTCATCATCAGCAGCAGGCTGAATCTGGATCAAGAATCTCGACTTCTCGAGATTTTAGAAAAGAACCGCAAGGCACTTGGTTGGAGCGTATCAGACCTCCGAGGGATAAATCCAGCTCTGTGCTCACACCATATCTATCTAGAAGACGATGCCAAGCCGTCCCGCGAATTTCAGAGAAGGCTAAACCCTAACCTTCGGGACGTGGTAATGAAAGAAATCACAAAGTGGTGTGATGCAGGGTTCATTTATCCCATCTCCGATTCAAAGTGGGTAAGCCCCCTGCATGTAGTTCCCAAGAAATCCGGGCTTACTGTGATCACAAATGAAAAAGGAGAGGAGATTTCAACTCGGGTACCGACATCCTGGCGGGTGTGTGTTGACTACCGCCGCCTAAATGCAGCAACCAAGAAGGACCACTTCCCCTTACCATTTATTGATCAAGTCTTGGAGAGATTAGCAGGCAAGGAGTTCTTCTGCTTCCTGGACGGGTACTCCGGGTACAACCAAGTGGCGATCGCCCCTGAAGATCAAGAGAAGACTACCTTCACTTGCCCGTTCGGCACCTACGCCTTCAAGAGGATGCCCTTTGGATTATGCAATGCACCCGCAACCTTCCAAAGATGCATGCTAGCAGTCTTCGCCGAAATGGTGGGCAGTTTTCTCGAGGTGTTCATGGATGATTTCTCCGTCTATGGTGACAGTTTCGATTCTTGCCTCGAGCACCTAGACAGAGTGCTTCAGAAATGCCGGGAAGTCAATTTAGTGCTCTCATGGGAAAAGAGCCACTTTATGGTCACAGAGGGTATTGTGTTGGGGCATGTCGTTTCCAAACGTGGCATGGAAGTCGACCCAGCCAAGGTGGATGTCATTTCAAACCTGCAGCCACCTCAGTCAGTAAAGAATGTGAGGTCATTCCTGGGGCATGTGGGATTTTACAGACGATTTATCAAGGACTTCAGCCGCATTGCCCGACCTCTGACAGAACTTTTGTGCAAGGAGACAGAGTTTATTGTTGATCAGCCAGTTCTCCTTGCCTTCAATCAATTGAAGGAGCTTATCACTCAAGCTCCAATCTTGCAGCCTCCAGACTGGACTCTTCCCTTTGAAATAATGACCGATGCGTCAGATTTTGCAGTCGGAGCTGTTCTAGGGCAGAGGAAAGATAAGGCGCCCTATGCCATTCACTATGCCAGCAGAACATTAGATGAAGCCCAAAGAAATTATACAGTAACAGAGAAAGAACTGCTGGCTGTGGTTTTCGCCTTAGAGAAGTTCAGATCCTATTTGTTGGGATCAAAGGTCACAATTTTCACAGACCACTCTGCTATTCGGTACCTACAGCAAAAGAAGGATGCCAAGCCCAGACTGATTCGTTGGATCCTTCTCCTCCAGGAATTCGATCTGGAAATTAAGGACAAACCTGGAGTTCAGAACGTGGTAGCAGATCACCTCTCCAGAATAGAGCAGCACGACTCTCCTTTGAGCGACGCACCTATCACAGAGACCTTCCCTGACGAAGCTATCTTAGCCGTGGATGCTCTCCCTTGGTATGCCGACATTGTAAATTACCTCGCCTCTGGGGTAATACCTTCGGATTGGACGAAGAATCAGAAGAACAACTTCATGTCGACCATCCGCTTTTACCAGTGGGAAGATCCCCTTCTATTCAGGGAAGGAGCAGATTGTATTTGGCGCAGGTGCATTCCTCAGACGGAGCAATCTAGTGTCCTCGAGCATTGTCATTCACTCGAATCTGGTGGGCACCATTCTGGAGAACGTACGGCAGCGAAAGTATTGCAGTGTGGCCTCTGGTGGCCCACTTTATTTAAGGATGCAGCAGAATTTGTTAAAAGATGTCTTGATTGTCAGCGACTGAAAGGAACACTCACTGCCAAAGACTCAATGCCTCTGAAAATCATTCAGATAGCAGATGTTTTCGATGCATGGGGCATTGACTTCATGGGACCTTTCCCTAACAGTCAAGGTTTTGAGCACATCCTTCTTGCCGTAGATTACGTGAGTCGTTGGGTTGAAGCTATCCCCGCCCGAGCCGCCGACAGCAAAACAGTTTGCCAGTTTTTGAAGAAGAACATCATTTCGCGGTTTGGGATACCCAAGATTCTCATATCCGACGGGGGTAGTCATTTCATCAACAAAGAGGTCAAGAAGTTAACGAAGGAGTACGGCATCGATCACCGCGTCGCATCTCCTTATCATCCGCAGACCAATGGCATGGCGGAGTTATCCAATAGAGAAATCAAGACTATATTGCAGAAACTTGTTAGGCCAAACAGAAAAGACTGGTCTCAACTCTTGGACTCAGCTCTTTGGGCTTACCGTACGGCCTACAAGTCCCCCTTGGGCATGTCGCCCTACCGTCTTGTATATGGAAAACCATGCCATCTGCCCGTGGAATTAATTCACAAATCCCTTTGGGCAATTAGTAACTGTAACTTGGACTCACGAAAAGGTGGTCAGAAGCGAAAGGATGATCTGAACAGGCTCTTGGAATTCCGAGACTGCGCATACGATAACACCTTGATGTACAAAGAGAAGGTGAAACGCTGGCATGACCGGCACATCAGACGAAAGACCTTCGATGTTGGGCAGAAAGTGTGGTTGTTTGATGCAAAGTTGCGGATATTCCCAGGTAAATTAAAAAGTAAGTGGACAGGGCCATTTCGAGTATGTGGAGTGCGTGACAACGGAAGCATTGCTATATCAGAATTGTCCCCTGACGCACAGCCCTTCGTCGTCAATGGCCAACTACTGAAGCCTTACTTGGAACCAGATTCGTTCTTGGCCGTTGTTGATTCTATTCAGTTAGTGCAACCCGAGGATATCCCTACACCTCCTGCAGCACCAAAAGATTCAGACGATGTACTCCAACCATTATTGCTCTGATTTTCTTCTTTTCTTCTTTTCTTCTTTTCTTCTTTTCCTTATCTATTTCCTTCTTCTATCTAAAAGGTGCCGCCTTTGTAGACAGTTTTCCCTACTTAGGACGTACTTGGTCCTAAGTATAAGGGGCGGGGCACCTAGGGTTTCTCATTTCTGTTCGATCCTCTCCATTGTCTCCTCTCCTTGTCTATACTTAGGAGTATCTGACCCTAAGTATAGGGGGAGACAATCTGAGTACGATCAGTGTATTCTCACCCTTGACCCTCCCCGCTTTTTGTACACCTGCTATACTTCGGATTATTTGATCCTTAGTATAGGGGGGACGGTCAACTTCTAATTCATTCATTTCATTCGTATTTATTCTTTAGATCTGCCTATACGCAGTACGAGTTATGTCTTTGCTTTTCCTTCCGATCTATGAGGACATAGCTCAAGCTAAGTATAGGGGGGTCGTATATACTGTGTATATACTAAAAGCCATAACTCGTACTGAAAAATAAAATATCACTACAGCATAAATTAAATGTAAAAAGTAGCTTTATAATAATGAAAGATGATTGTGAGTTCCTCAGACTCATTGTAATTATACTGACTAATAAGTCAGAAAAGGGTTTTGTATGAAACGTTTTCCTTTGAAAAATCTTGTGAAAGTTGTTTGAAAATAGCGTGAACAAGTATTCAACGATTGAAAAGGTTAGTTTGTGTGTAAAACCTATTTTCTTTGAGTGAAAGCAAAACATGTGGAAATTAGTGTGCAAATGATTGTGAAAAGTTGATTGTCAAAAATGGTTTTGAAAAATATATCTGTGTTGTGTAAAACATTTGTAAAAGGGCTTTCAAATGCGTGTACATGTTACAAAAAATTATTTTGGACTAGAGTTTTCGAAAACCCTTGTGAAAATGTTTCTCGAGTAAGTCTGAGGAATTTGCACAAAAATCTTTCATTTATAAATAAGGAATAAGCCAAATAAAGTTTATAAGAACAGAACCATACTATACGTCCAAGACAATTTTTCTTCTCTTGTACTTACTGATTAATGAATCAGATACCTATACAGTATGATTTGAAAAATAGTGTGACCAGTTTTGGAAAATTTGATGTGAAATGATTTCAAATGCGTGAAACTGTGTTGATTGCAAAATTTTTTCTTTGTGTGAAAGAAAGGATTTCAAAAACCTATGTGCAAATGTTTTGAAAAATGCTGGTAAAAATTATTGCGAAAAATGTACATATAGTGTGAAAATTCTTTGCAAAAATAGCTTTCAAATGCGTGTAAATGATTGCAAAAATTATCGTGTACTATAGTTTGCAAAACTATTTTCAAAACTAAGAACTGAAGGATAAGATCACTATTACAAATACCTGTAAATAAGAAATAAAGTACATAAAATTCTTTCTCAACAACCTAAATAAACTATTCCATATATTTTGTAAATAAAGCAGTACGCCCGTGTAAATAATGGTAGATACTCTTTGTATGTGTCAAGCTCTTATTTTGTTTGCAAAATTTCTTTGTGTAAAAACATTCTTTGCTTCTTTGTGAAAAATTGCATCATTCATTGTGCATAGCATAAGCATACCATGCATACTCTTTTTGAGTGAGCTTGATGATTGAATCAGTCTAATAAAGTCTCAGAGTGGAGCTCGGTTGGACCTTACTGCACTTAACTGCACTGGAACCTTATGGGAACTAGGTTTAAGGTACTTCAGGTCCAGTCAGACTTAATTCTTTGAGAAAGCAGGGCTGGGTTCAAGGCACCTCAGTGGACTAACTAGAACTTTTCGAAACACACGCATGACTCTTGTCGGCCGTGACCTAACTTGGACGCCTGCACCTTTCACACAGCTCTCCATGGATGAGGTGGTGAGGAGGCAGTTTCCTTTGGCTTGGGGTAGCATATGAGGGTAGTACTTCTAGGCGGAACCTCTCTTCTTCTTTTAGTGAAGGAAGTGCACCTCAACTTGGTCTAGTGGTGATGAAGTCTAAGGACTGAAGCCGTGGGTTGCAATAAAGCTTCAAAAGAGGGATAGTCTACTGGCTCAAGAAGAAATTTCTTGTATATATGCTGCACCATGTAGATATGTTGTACAGATGCAGTTGAAAAAAAAAATTGCAAAAAGGAACTCCAAAAAAGTGGTGGGTCGGATTGAAAATTTAATAACCCCACTGGAGTGTATATAGTTCAATAAAGCAAAAGCTTATGGTATCCATGTTACATCTCATGAAGCTTGCAGCGGGAGACTTAGCTACACTGGCTAAGCTTCCAAAAGTCTATACTTCTTCCCCCTCTTCTTGAGCCGGTTGCACTTGAACTTAGAAGGGAATACCCCGCTTCTCGAGGAAAGAGTTGCTAGACCGAGGCCTTAGAGTTACCAAGTTGGGGGAGGTTGTTTCTTTGTCACTTCTGAGGTGGGGAGCTACATATCACTTACACTGTGCAAGTCAGCTTCATAGTTATAAGAGTTTGCGTATGATGTAGACTAGTTCTGACCCGGCTATTGAGATGGGTTGAACCGAGTTTCTGTGATTACCGAAGGCTGTTGTACTTTAGAGCTGGTTCCCGACTAGGTTCCACACACCTTCACACCCAAGGTCTGACAGGAGCTCCAAATTCAGATTTTGTAAGGACATGCATTGCACTGAAAGCACCCCAATTCACTCTATCTTCCTTTCATTTTCCTTTTTCTTTTCTTTATTCTTTTTGTACTTATTGCATAAGTGTTTGCTAGGGACTAGCAAAGGCAAGTATAGGGGGGTGATGAATCTCCATTTCATCACCTTTATTCTATCATTTTGGCCTTAAAAACCCCAGCAAATGCATGTAAATAACATTAATTTGTATATAATAGCATCCATTGTTTCTTGTATTTATGGTACATTAAATAAGGTTTTTAAATGCCAAAATTATAGAATAAAGAGAAGAAAAGAAAAAGGAATAAAATATTGCAAAAATTTTATGACCCTAACCCCGAGACCAAGTCCAGAATGGAATTGGTCGACAAGGAATAAAGTAGGGGGAGATAAGGGCCAATAATACAATAAATACCTCATTTATTTATTCATTCATTTATGCATTTTTGACACCTATTTTGTAAAGAATTATTTATTCATCAAATTAAAATCTTTTGTACATGAAAGTTGTAGATAATAATGTAAATAAAAATACAAAATTGAGTCTATGTGAAAATAATATACAGTGTACATTTTATACACAAAATAAAAAGCAAAAATCTCAACTTCACAGACCCATATCTTACAAATAAAAACTCCAAATCACCCAAACTCACCTTTAATTGTATATAGCATTTCATAAACTATTTTATAAAATTGGTTTCATAATTTTTGGAGTCCATCTGTAGAAGTTAGGTTTTTGGCCCACATTGTATACAGTACCCGATTAAAATATTCATTTTATTCAATAATTATTATTTGTACAAAATTATATTTTTAGAATTTTATAAATAATATTTATAATACATGTACATATTGAAATTAAAAGAAAACCAAAGAGAAATTTCAAAAATAAAATAAGTCTATGAATATATAGACAAAATACCTATACTACCTGTATGTGCATAAATAAAAGGAAAGCATTCTTTTATTCTTTATTCTTCTATATTTTTAGTAATGTATATATTATATGTGTCTTATTAAAAATACAAATCCTTAATAAAAACACATAGAATTAATTAAATAAATACAGTGTGTATAATATATAGGTAAAGTACCTATATATATACTTAGAAAGACATAGACTTATTTATTTAAAAATACAAATAAACTTATAAAAATCAAACAAAAATACCTTTATACTCACAAAAATAAGTTATAAAATTATAAAATAAGAAACTAAAATAATAAAATAAAATAAATAAATTAAAAATAAAATATACAAAAATACATATAAAATAAATACATATACACATTATTTTAATAAAACCGTAATAAAATACTTCAAAAAAATAAATAAAAATCATAAATAAATACTACATTAATTTATAAACATTTTCTATTTTATAAGTAAAATCTAATAAAATCATTTACTAGGTTAAATAATTCATTTTGTAATAAGGATCCCTATTTTGGCGTGTAGCAGCTGAGGTGGACCAATGGGCGCGTCGCGCCTGTTGACCGCAGGTCAACTGGACCTCCAGGCGTCTGACTTCACGCGACCTGTCTTTTCCCCGATTTCCGCCATTTTTCCCGCCTGGCTCAGTGAACCATCGCACTCGCTTCCTTCACAAGATTTGTCCTCTGATCATCCATGATGCCCGCCAAGATCCTAGATCAATCTGATACTCATTGGTTTAATCAATAAACGCCGGTCATTGGGGGTCCCTCGGAATGTCTATAAATAAAAACCTCCGACTTCCCGGCCAAAGTTGGCCATTTTCACTCCACCAAAACACCTTGTTCTTGCTCCTGGTGTGATCCTCGTGACAGGAGGAGTCGCCCAGCACCTCGACTTGGCCGGAGGTCGGAGAAGTTTTGTCGCGGTGGTGCTCCGGCGACCACCCTGCTCCCTGGAGGCCCCCAGGTATAAGAGCTGTTCTTTCTTGCTTAGTAGCTAGGTTTTAGTATTAGCTTTTAATTCCAGTCCTTAGGTTAGCATTTAGATGATTAGCTTAGGCCAAAATCCGAGATTCGAAGTTCGCCGGAGCTGAGCTCCGGCGACTTCCCCACTGTGATCCTATCTGTCTCCGACCGCCCAAATCGCCTCCTCTCCATCCCCTCCGAGTTCTCCATCAAATGCACACACTTGTTCAACCCAGGACCCCAGGTCTTGGCGAATCGGAGCTCCTCCTCCGCCCTTCGTCGGAGCTCCTCCGTTCCACCTCATTTTGCTGCACAGCTTCAACCTTTTTGGTCGAGGAGCATCCCCTCGAGCCATGCTATCTTCCTGTGCAGGTCTGGTGCGCAAATAAGCACCCTGAGGCGAAATCAAGTCACGCCGGAGGTACCTGGAGCCCCATTTCTTCTCCGACCTCGCGAGGGTGCTCCAGTGTACCTCTGGTCGATCCAACACCTCCGGACGACAGAGGAACCTTCCAGGAAGCTTTTGGGACACCGTGGAGCAGTGATGGACGGCGGAGGTGCGAGATCCAGCCGGGAGAAGCTCGCTCAGGCGAGGGTTCTTCCCTGTTCTTCCAGATGCCCTCGCCGCCGTTGGATGAAGACGAAGGTTCCAGATTGAACCAGAGCTGTTGGATGGAGTCCCGCAGCAACCGTCAGATCACCTCGAGTGATCTAATCCCAGCCCTCCATCGGCGAAGCGGTACCAGCCGTTGGATGAGCGACACGTGGCAAGTGAAGAAATCCCAACCGTTCGCCAGCGCGCATTTTAGGGGTAATTTGCATATCTAGCCCCTGCATTTTTGTATATTTCATATTTAATATTGTAAATAAAATATAACGTTGTAAATAATGTGGATATTTTGCTTATGACCCCCTGTAGTTTTTGCATATTACACTTGGGTCCAGTCCACGTCACCTCACGTGTAGTTCCACGTGAGGTGGTAAAATTGCACAAGTTCCCCTGTAGATTTACATATTTATGTTTAGTCCCTTAAATAAAATATTCAGTGTATTATTTTTGTGAAAAATTGCAACAAGGACCCTTCATTTTCTGTAATTGCGTTTAGGTCCCTGTGAGTGCGGATCACGTGCTGTCCCGCGTGATGGGTAAATTGCAAGGGGACCCTGGCGGGTTTAGTCAATTGGTTTTAGTCCTTAAAATTCAAAAACACGTTATAATGTTTTGGTATTTTTGCACCTGTGCCCCTGGATGTTATTTTATTTGCAAAAATGCCCCTGCCAGGCTTAATTACTCTTTGTCTCTTTATCTATTTATTAAAAATACTTAGAAGGCTTCTAAAAATTCACAAAAATTAGGGTAGATGCTCCATGCCATGCTTGTTCACGCACATATTTTATTTCGCATTTTTTGCATTTTTCCTAATTATTAAAAATGAAAAAGAAGCCATTTTTGTACTATTCAAATTGGAAAATACAAAAAAATTAGAAAACATTTTTGAAAAATTCCAAAAAAATTATATATGGTATAAATATATATATTGAGTCCAGAAAATGAAAAACCCTAAAAATATGAAAAAGAAAATAAAAAAAATCATAAAACCCCAAAAGCAACATAAAAATTAGAAAAACTCTTTAAAAACCCTAAAAATACATTTCTCTCTTTTATAATTATCTATATATTATTATTAATATGTGAAAATTAATTTGGGCAATTTTGGGCATTATTTGATATTTTTAAAAACCCAAATTATATACGGCTATTTATTTAGTCCTATATTGTGGACATTTTTGAATTGAAAAATGCATAAAAATTAGAAAGATAAAAAAAAAAAAGGGGGTTAAAATATAAGTCTATATATTGAGTTGTTATGTTTGTAAATACATACATATATTCTATATTACTTCCCTCTCTCTTCTTATATATATATATATATCTCTTTATATACATATATATATATAGTATATAGATTTATATAATTAATAATATAAAAGAAAAAGTATAAAATATAAAATCAAAAAAAAAATAATATATATATAAAATTAAAAACCCACATAACAACAAGCTTCACACATGGATGACTTGGTGATACATCTAGGCTACGCATTTTGTATTGCTCCCAGTGTTCGACCTCTACCTGTACTTACGCCTATACACATTTGCATGTAGAGTTATAATAAATTTTAACTCCACATTTTTGCATATTCATTGCATATATTTATTGTGGGTTAATTGTTGATTGATTTGAGAATTATTGAGCGGTCACCGCATCGACTGTTGATCCGCCTTGTGGATTAACACGACCCTTGATAAAACCCGTTCATCAGTGGCCTATGCCGACAACGTTGCTGATCCTCTTACCAAACCTCTGACACAGAAGGTTTTGGACCAACATGTAATGAGTATGGGTTTAAGGATTGTACCTGAATGGTTCTGAGGGCTAGTGGGAGATTGTTAGCAATGTGATCCCCGAGCCAACCATTCCTACAATAAATATTATTGTAACAAATGATTTATTAAAAAAAGTTACTGATAACTTTCACTCCCTTTTCTGAGATTGAATGAATGAATGCACTATAAGTTCCCTCTGTACAATAAGGGTTATGTACCATGGCCAACTTGATGATCATACAGCTGTTGATTCATTGAGTGAAACATAGAGGTTGATGCTTGGATGAATATCTAAGGAGTTAGATAGAGGACTCATCAAGCATCATCAAATGATTGTTAAGTGATGATCTCCAGCCTGAGTAGGAGATGGCAATCCTTTCTCAAATGGTTGATATCTGATTGACCTTTTGATGCAGGTCCTCTGCATGGGAATAGTGATTCGGAGGTGTCAGATTAGTTAAGTCAATGGGTTGACTTAACGAGATCGAGATAACCAAAGACTTATGGTGAATGCTATCACAGCATAGGCATGCATCCTCTGATCGGAGATAGATGTATTGCTATATGTCTGAGTGTGTACATTTGGTAGACTAATAGGTTGATGACCTAACCAAGATCTATATACCGGCGAGCTGGTGTGCATGTAAGGACATATGAGTAATGCGATCTCTCAAAGGGATCATACAGGTTCACTTATGAACCGGGAGACATAAGCTCACTCATGAGGTATTGGGACTGATCAAATTCCATGCATGGTCATCATGCTTTGGAAGCATGACAAGAATTTGAAGGTAAGATATATGCTTTGGGAAAGCATATGATCTGTACCGATTCCCACTAACCAAGATTGAGAAACTTAATGATCAAACCCTGAAGATGACAGTGTAAAAGTGATCGTTATCTTCAGAATGATCATAGGTCTTTCAGTATGCAGGATGTACAGGTATTGGAAATACCTGAGGGTGATGTGATCATAAACGATTGTATAACCATGACGCTTCCATTTCGAGGGAGTGATGAAACATGTTTGGATTTTAGTGACTCCTCTCATTAGAAAAGTAACCTAATCTTAATCCATGTACTGGACATTGATCTGAATAAGATTCATATGCAATGAGAAGATTAGATCTACGGTCTTGATTTGATCAAGCATCTGTGGGAGGTCCATGGGATCTGGATTTGAGATATGATCTCAATATCCAAGTCATTATACGTGGAACAATACAATCGCCCTGTCCTTATCTGCAAGTATCTGCGGAGAAATCGCATTATTCCTGAAAGGGTTCAAGAATAATTCCATAAATCTAAGCAATGAAGAATTGATGATTAAATGTGATTTAATCATCTTGACGTGTGTGGAAGTTATCCAAT
Source organism: Ottelia alismoides (assembly GCA_037367405.1). NCBI lineage: Eukaryota > Viridiplantae > Streptophyta > Magnoliopsida > Alismatales > Hydrocharitaceae > Ottelia > Ottelia alismoides. Next base: position 236,036 of record JAZKJV010008797.1, on the reverse strand, counting down.
ATAATTGAATGTGATTTAATTATTGTGGATGATAATGATGTGGATAGCAATATCCAATTATTCATAATATATTATAAATGTGATTTGTAATGTATTAGAGAGAGCCAATTTCCATTTACGCCTAAATCGCTCCTCCATCGTCGTCGGTCGATTCCCCTCACTAAGCTCACCAATTCGACCATAAGACTATCCAGCCATCTTCGCGAGACTTCCCTCCACCTTCTGCACCCACTCACTCAACTTGGTTCGCCCCGGAACCAAGAGTCGGACCCCCCTCGCCGTCACCTCGTCGGAGGTCTCCGCTTCGATGCACCCGACCAACCATTCCACCACTAACCGGGTCGAGGCAATTTTCCCTCGACCCAGGAGTCTTTCTGTGCTATATTTCAGGTCAAAGGACCCCATCTGGGGGTCGAGTGATTCGCTTACAGGAGCTCGGCTCCTCTGCCATCGTCGGGCCACTCCGGTGGTCCCCAGCCTCATCGGAGGTGTCCATCAGCGGCGGAACACTCGGAGCGTCATTTCGTCGATCTCAGCAGTCCAAGAGAAGGTCCCAGGCGCCCGTAACGAGCCGGCGAAGTTTGCCAATGGCCAGTTCCTCCAGGACCTTCAGTTGTCGTCCGATCACCCCGTCGCTCCAGATCTGATCATTACCGTCCATTCACGAGGAGCCTCCACCGTTCGATCCTTCTAGGGGTTGATCAAGACCGTCCAGCCAACGAAGAGGTGCCCTCGCTTCTTAGTCTTCAGATCAGCACGTGGCGCCTACTCAGCCATCCGATAATAATATGGGTAATTTGTACTTAGGCCACTCCTCTTTTTGCATTTACTGTTTAGTCTTGTAAATATTTTAGCACGTTGTTTTTAATTAGGGTAAATTGCATTTTGGACCTTTATGTTTCTTCTATTTGCAACTTAGCCCCTATATACGTGGATCACGTGCATCGACACGTGAGGATTTAGGTATTTTGCAGTTTCGATTCTGAGGTTCCTTGGTGTTATTGTTTGATATTTTATAAATAGGAGTTACTTTTATACCCCTCTGTGTCTGGATCACGTGTGTTGCGCGTGTGTTTTGTGGACTTTTTGTACAAGGGCCCCTGGGCTTTTCGATTTTGTTATTGTTTGGTCCTTGAACTATGTTTTCTTGCATTTGGTCCCTGTGTACTGTGTGCCTTATTTTGATTAAATAAAATAGTAAATTAAATCAAAATTAGGTGAAATTTGGATACATAGCCCCTGCCACAGTGTAAAAATTTCCCTAAAGTTTTAGGACATTTTTGAGGCTTTTTGATATTTTAAAAATTCATAAACAGTAATTTTTGCTACTGTCTTGCTTAGAAAATCAAAGAAAATATTAAAACTCCTTTAAAAATTCTAAAAAAATTAGGGTTAGTTAGTTTTAGTGTACTTTAGTTTCTATCCAATTTTCATGCTTTTTGGATTTATAAAAACCTTAAAATTTTGAAAAAACCCTAAAAATCTTATAAAAATTCCTAACCGTAGTCTATAAAAATCAAAAAATATAAAATATTTTCCTGTACCTTAGTTTTTACACATACTTTTCATAAAAATTGCCTCCAGAATTTTATAGATCAATTTATATTTTTAATTGATCTTTCAAGTCTGGCTGCACAGTAGCTCTTGTTTTTCTTCTTTCTTGATTTTTAGAAAATCATATAAAAATTGAAAAATTTTGAAAAATTATCTAAAAACACGAAAAAACCTAATAAACACCTAAACAATTTTATTTGAATTTTGGATCATTTTTGTGTGCTTGAATAATTTGTTGAACTTGCTTGTTTTCTCATTTTCTTAGAAAATCAAAAACACAAAAATATTTAAAAATCATAAAAATCCACCAAAAATATTTTCACCTCTTATTTTCGATTATTGACTACTTCGTAGGCCGCAAGGCCATCACTTGCTCCATGAGTTCGACTCTGGTCGCTATAACATGTTAATAAAAATAGCGAGGACCACTTCTTGTTTTCATTGCTTGATTCTCTTATTTTGGTGGTTCCTTATTTTCTTGTTGACCGAGTCTCTCTATTAGGGTCGCAACGACACCGAATATATTTATCTTAGCCTGATATTGAGATCTCTTTGTGGGATTTTTCGATCTTCAGAATGGCGCCGTTGCCGGGGAGCACGGCTTAATAGTCGATTTCGACTTTCCGTGGCTTTTCTTTTTCGTGGCTTTTTGTAGATATCTTTGTATATATTTTCTCTGATTTGATTATATTTTTTTTGGACTGATACACTTTGGTTTCTCTTTCTTGCGAGGGCCCGAGGACTGAGGCGGCTTTTTAGGAAGCCGAAGCAACCGCGGGAGTCGGAGGTGGCTTCTTTCTTTACGAAGTCACATGAGAGCGCGAGTAGGAAAAGCCGAAGTTTGGGAGCCGCAGAATAGCAGTGAAATAACCATAGCTTAGCTTAGTGTAGTTTACCTTTATTTTCAGTAGATTTATTGATTTGTAATAATACAGGGACAGAGACTTGGACACTTGAAATTTTGGGGTCTGTTTCGTCGAGCACCGGTGTGCTCGGGGGACCTCACCGAGTTTTTCGCGGTTTTTCACGGTTTTGAACATTTATTTACTGCTTTTTGATTTACGTGGTTTTTAGCCCTAGCTTAGGATTTTCATTGATTGTGACGTAATTAATTAAGATCCAAACACCTAATTATCTGTCTGTACCTATAGTTCAAATAATTGGATCTAAGTTAATTAAATCACAAAGAAAAAGTCATCTTATTTGAGCTATGGTCCATGTGCCTTGAGGAGTCATGCAGGATCTATTGTGGCAGACACCGAGTGGCTCTCAAGATTGGACTCCGGACCTAGGCTCGAGTACCTGGCTATTGTTCTTTCGTGTAGAAATTACTTTGTTTAGGATCGGATTTCCGCGTGCATCATATAGATAGTTTATATTCAGTCTTTTATTTATGTGCGAATCACCCTGCATGTAGACTGCAGGAGTCAGGTACGCATCTCCTACTCTGCATGCATCATTGATTCCCATGCATCGGCTTTTTCGTCTTCTCCCCCTGTTTTGGATTTAAAATAATCAGGAGAACCGAAAAATTCGTTAGGCGTTGATTGCTTTAAAAAATACTTAAAAAAGAAAACCTATAAAATTGGGACTGCTAAACAAACTTGACCCTAAAAGACACTTCTCCTAGAAATATGTCTTGGGAAGAGCAACCCCCTCATTGTCTGGTTTGATTGCACGAGAGAGTGATCCGCACACTAGGCTAGAGCCACATCCGAGCCCTGATCAGACTACTGGCCTTTTATACGGGACAGTCTGGTTGGCGGATTGGATTCCTACCAGGTCACGTAACTGCTCTGATATCCTGACATGATCACCTAAATGAAATAGACAAAATAATTTACCGAACTCTTATGGTCTTCAGCTCAGCGTGGAGTAGTTGAATTCGGGGTTTGTATTGCTCATCTTGTTTGTTTCCAGATCTCATCCGCCAGACTCGCCAGATCAAGATGATGGGCAGGAGGTCCCTTAGGCAGCCTCTTGCTGCACCGCTTGACCGCACTCCATCCCGTTCATCTAGTTTGGTTCGCGAGAGCTCAGACCCGCTCTCCGAACCCAAGTTCGATTCCACCCTGTTCCCCCTTGACCACCCTTCTTCTTGTACTGAGATGCCAGTGCCAGATGCGAGTCGACAGACAGATGATATTTCAGCACCTGAGTTTGGGTCTTTTGCCTTTGCAGAGACCATGGCCAACAGCGAGGATCACACCGAGGGACAGAGGCCAGAGACTACTACTTACATTATGGACCATGGTGCAATCAACACCACCATGCTAGCCTCCCTTGAGACGATGTAGAGACAGATATGAGACCAGGGGGCTTTCATGGTGGAGATGAGGAGAGAGATGGAACGGCTCCGAGAGCAGAGAGAGCAGCCGCGAGCTGATGGACGCAGAGGTCCAGACCAGCCAGTTCAGCCAGACCAGCCGGCAGCAGATCCGAGACCGATACGGGAGTTGCACAACCCCAGATCGACACTAACACACCGGTGGGTGGTTCTTACGATGATTGTGGGGGACTTCAAGTTCCCCCCGAACACACTTCAGCTTCTACACCTCTTCCACGGGCTCGCCACTGAGGAGCCCCATCTTCATCTCCAGGAGTTTTAGATGTTCTGCAGCACCGTCCACGATCGTCAGGTGGACGAGGACACTATTCGGATGATTGCTTTTCCTTTCTCCCTAGCCGACGAGCAGCCAACTGGCTGAAGCATTTGGGGAGATTTGTTTACACCTGGGAGCAGCCCCGCACCGTGTACTTGAACAAGTACTATCCACTCGGACGGACAAATGTAGCGAGGGCCTTGATTAGCAACTTCTCCATGCTCCCCAACGAGAAGTTCCATGAGGCATTGGAGAGGTTCAGAGAGCTAACTGACAGATGCATGCACCACGATATCACGAAGCCGAACCTAGTTCAGAGCTTCTTCTGCGGGTTGACACCAGAGCTGCAGGGCCTGGTGAACGCTTCTTGTGGCGGTTCCTACTTCGCCAAGGATGAGGATCAGGTCTGGACCATCTATGAGAAGATGGACGAGAACTATACAGTGATGTCCCAGACCCGACTCTACACTCAAGGACGCCCTTAGCCACAGACCGTGCAGTTTCAGAGGATAGCACTGGTTGACGTCGGTCCTTCCACTTTGTCAGCGGCAGCCGCACATGCCAAGTCCACAACCGCCAGCATGGGCATTATCAACGAGAAGCTGGACCGGATGGAGCTGATCGAGAAGAAGCAGTGCTAGAGCATATCGCAGATGGAGCAGATGGCATAGTTGTTGAGTGATCTGAAGACACATGTCATGTGTCTCCAGGAGGTACAGACGGCTTCTCAGCCCCATCTCCAGACATGAGGAGATCCGAGCAGCAGCAACAGCTCATCCCAGCGCTCCACCCAGCATAGACAGGTTCACCTTGTACAGGCAGAGCCGTACCAGCGGCCGCAACCGTACTACCAGACACCACCATCCCCAAACACTCAAATGGTGGTCTACTAGCCGTATCATCCTATGGCAGTACTCCCGCCACCCTCTTACGAGCCGGAGCCGTTGATGGATGTCAACGGGATTTTGTACGACCAACCCCAGCCTGGTATCCGACGAGACCATCCCGGATTCCGTTGGTCAGCCGGAGGTGCCAGTTCCCAGCAACAGCCTCCAGTTAAGGGTGTCCAGTACGGCCATCAGCGAGAGCAGCACCTGCAGCCCCAGCCCCTAGTACAGCAGCAGCGGCAGCAGTCATCCCAGTATGGTTCTCGTCCCTAACAGCAGGGACATTCTTGGAGGCGTGATCAGCCTCCTAAGTAGCAGCATCATTCCCAGCAGTACCCCTCTCACCCGCCCCAGCAGCATCCTCACTACCAGCGAGGCCACCTGCTAGGTTCTCATGGGCCAACCTATGAGAACCCTGCCTTAGACGACTTAGCCCGCCTCATGACTAAGCAGCAGGCTACATTCAGACGGGAGATGGATGAGTTCCGCTAGGAGATGCGGGATATCGTGAGAGGGAAGGCCGTCATTCATGCACAGATCAAGCCAAACCCAAACAACCTGAAGAGGAAGTCTGAGCAGGTAGAGTTCACAGAGATTACCACTCCTAGTGATTCTTTTGGTGATTTGTCTGCATACATGTTTGATGCTGATTTTGTCACACTTAGGAGCAGTAGGATGCCAGCAGGCGGCGCCTCTTCTGAGCGACGATCCCACGCCACACCAGGAGCGCCAGATGAGGAGGAGCGTGGTACTGACGTCGCAAGAGACGATGACGGTGGTACTGATGCCACCATGGACGTTGATCCAGCTGACGGTACTAAGGTCGTTGCTTCACCAGTTCGAGGAGGTGGTACTGACGCCACCCCAGTTGCTGAGGCAGAGCGCGGTACTGATGCCGCGAGACGACACACCGAGGGTGGTACTGATGCCACTATTTTTACTTCTGATAGTCCTGTTGTCTTCCCGTCTGTACATGTATCTCAGGACGTTTCTGGAAATAAAGGAAAGGGTATGTTTTTTTGGATCCACATGTGTTGATTGATGATGTTTGTGTGGATTCTGTTGTTCATGAGCATGTCAGACCCTCTCCTAGTCCTTCATCTGAGAAGGACCCTGTGATCCCCTTTCCACGAGCACTTCACATGTCAAAGGGGAAGAAAACCGAAAATCAAAAAAAGAGTCATCAGATAGAGTTAAGCCAACAGATGATAGATCGATTCCATATTCAACTTACTCTACAAGAGGCCTTGGAGCACATCCCGCTACTCAAGAGATTACTCAGAGACAGGATCATAGTTAGGAGGAAGAGGAGGAACCATCAGTCTAAGATCCATGTGCTTACTAAAGCCACTTGTTTCGCGATACAGAACCGTCTGCCAGCCAAGAGGCCAGATGCAGGAGCCCCGTATGTCAGATGCCACATTCATGAGCAGAGGTTCGACTGCACTCTATTAGACAGCGGTTCTTCGATCAACCTACCTCCGGCAGCCCTTCTCGACCGCTTCGAGTTGGGCACTCTTTGACAGAGCAGGACGGTCCTTCAATTTGCTGATCGATCTATCAAGAGGCCGAAGGGGTTGCTGAAGGACGTTGTCGTCATGATTCAGGTCCTGAAATTCCCCTTGGACTTCGTTGTGTTGGACATGGAGATCCCTGAGTCTGTGACCGATGCCCCCATCATTTTAGGATGCTCGTTCTTGGCAACAGCCAAGGCAGCGTCCGACCATGATAGCGGGAATGTGTACTTTCACATCGAGGGCGAGAGTATACAAATAATGGCGGTCGAGGAGACTAGAGCTAGAGATTCAGATTGCACAGAGCCGACCACATATTCAGAGCAGATGACAGAGGCAGGGCGATACATCCAACAGGATTGTGACTATGTGATTACAGATGATGATGCAGTTTGGGCAGATCCATTCGCACAGGCCATCCTCTCACCTTCAGAGTTCGTTGATGCAGAAATGAGAGCAGAGGAGAGCTTGGAGAGCGCATTCCCGGTCCAGGATACATTTCAGGCCCCTGATTCGGTTCTTGATCGCGATACAGATTTTTGTGAGTATGACCCTCGGAGTCAGATACTGATTGGGTAGAATTTGATGATTTGACATCGTGTCTAACTCCCACTGAGCCAACAGCCAGAGAGGAGGTTGATTCTGAGCAGAGCAGAAACAGACCAGTTGAGCAGCCTTCTCCAGATCCAGTTTGTGAGCGAGAGTTCTCATTCTCCTGTGCAGATTTGGCAGCATACACTCGGATTCTTCAGAAGCCAAATTTGCCAGCACCAACTTTTCCAGAGCTGAAGCCGCTACCAGCATTGCGGAATTATAGGTTCTTGAGGGTGAGCATGAGATGTACCCAGTCATTATCTCTGCTGATTTGATTGGAGAGCAAGAATCCCGTCTTATGGGGGTTCTTGAAAAGAACCGCAAGGCGATAGGATGGAGTGTAGCCGATCTCCAGGGGATCAGTCCGGCTCTGTGCTCCCACCATATCTATCTCGAGGATGAGGCAAGGCCGTCGTGTGAGTTCCAGCAGCGCCTGAACTCGAATCTTAGAGAGGTTGTCATGAAGGAGATCTCGAAATGGTGGAGCACCGATTTTATCTACCACATCTCCGACTCCAAGTGGGTCAGTCCGTTGCATGTGGTGCCCAAGAAGATGGGCATCACTACAGTTGTCACAGAGTCTGGAGATGAGATCGCTACCCAGGTACCCACTTCTTGGCGGGTCTGTGTGGATTACAGACGATTGAACCAGGCCACCAAGAAGGATCATTTCCCCCTGCCCTTTATTGATCCGATTATTGAGAGGCTGGTAGGGAAGAGCCATTACTGTTACTTGGATGGGTACTCCGATTATAATCAGGTGGCCATCGCGCTCGAGGACTAGGACAAGACCACCTTCACATATGCTTTTAGATGCATGCCATTTGGATTGTGCAATGCTCCGGCGACATTCCAGAGATGCATGTTGTCCATCTTTTCGGACATGGTGGGGGAGTGCTTGGAGGTCTTCATGGATGACTTCTCAGTCTACGGCGACGGATTTGATTCTTGTCTTGACTGCCTAGACCGAGTCCTTCAGTGATGCATAGAGGTTCACCTTGTGTTGTCTTGGGATAAGAGTCACTTCATGGTGACTCAAGGGACGGTGCTTGGCCACATCATCTCCAACAGAGGCATGGAAGTTGATCCGGCCAAGGTGGATGTCATTAGAAAACTCGATCCACCATCCAACTTGCGGTAGTTACGGTCTTTTCTGGGGCACGTCGGTTTCTATCGACGCTTCATTCATGATTTCAGCAGGATTGCCCGACCGTTGACTGATCTGCTGATGAAAGACACCGAGTTCCTTATTGATGATAAGTGTCTATCGTCATTTGAGACTCTCAAGAGATGTGTCATAGAGGCTCATGTTCTCCAGCCACCTGATTGGTCTCTCCCATTCGAGATCATGACGGACGCCTCCGATTTTGTCGCGGGGGCCGTGCTGAGACAGAGGAGGGATGGAGTCCCATTTGCCATTCACTAGGCTAGCCGTACAATGGATGTCACGCAGCGGAACTATACCGTCACTGAGAAGGAGATGCTAGCCGTAGTCTTTGCCATAGATAAGTTCAGATCTTACATCATTGGATCTAGAGTGACCATATACACTGATTGTACCGCCATCCGGTACCTTATGGCAAAGAAGGATGCCAAAGCTAGATTGACCGAATGGATCCTTCTACTCCAGGAGTTTGACATAAAGATTAAGGATAAGCCTGGAGTCAAGAATGTGGTGGCAGATCATCTCTCCTGATTGGAGTATCTTGAGGATTATAAGCAGACTGAGCCTATTTGTGAGACCTTCCCAAATGAGGCGATCCTTGCTATCGCCTCACTCCCATGGTATGCCGATATTGTGAACTATCTTGTCGCCATGAAAGTTCCACTACATTGGCCCAGACAGAAACTTGATACCTTCCTCGCAAAGGCCAAGTTTTACCATTGGGAGGATCGCATCCTTTACCACGAGGGAGGGGATAGTATTTGGCGTCGGTGCATTCCTCAGGAGGAGCATCACAACGTCCTTACTTACTGTCACAAGCTTGAGGCTGGAGGACATCACTCAGGGAGAAGAACGGTACAGAAAGTGCTCCAATCCGGCCTATGGTGGCCTACTCTATTCGAGGACTCTGATCAGTTCGTGAAGAGGTGTACAGACTATCAGAGGATGGGCACTTGTCGACAGCGTGATATGATGTCGATGCGGCTCATACACATCTGTGAGATTTTTGACACATGGGGCACCGATTTCATGGGTCCATTCCCTAGGAGTCAGGGATTTGAGTACATTCTGTTGGCTGTGGATTATGTGAGTCGTTGGGTTGAGGCCATCCCCGCCTGAGCCGTAGATGCTAGGTCTGTTTGCAAATTTTTGTGGAAGAATATCATTTCACAGTTCGGGGTTCCTAGAGTGTTGATATCTGACGGGGGGTCTCATTTCGTCAACAACAAGGTGAAGGCCCTTCCTAGCGAGTTCAGCATAGACCATCGAGTTGCCACTCCGTCCACACCCGAACCGCAGATGCTAGGACTGTTTGCAAATTTTTGAGGAAGAATATCATTTCACGGTTCGGGGTTCCTAGAGTGTTGATATCTGACGGGGAATCTCATTTCGTCAACGACAAGGTGAAGGCCCTTGCTAGCGAGTTCAGCATAGACCATCGAGTTGCTACTCCATACCACCCTCAGACGAATGGTCTTGCTGAAGTGTCGAACAGGGAGATCAAGACTATATTGCATAAAGTCGTCCGCCCTGATCGAAAGGATTGGTCACAACTTTTGGACTTGGTCTTGTGGGCATATCGGACGTCTTACAAGACTCCTTTGGGTACATCTCCCTTTCACCTCGTTTATGGCAAGCCGTGCCATTTACCTGTTGAGCTAAGACATAGGTCACTTTGGGCAGTCACTTATATACTTTGGATCCAGAGAGTGTAGGAGATCAGAGGAGGGTATAGTTAGCATCCCTGGAGGAGCTTCGTGATACCTCCTTTTCAAACAGCCTACATTATAAGGAGAGAGTGAAGGAGTGGCATGATTCTCACATCGGCCACAAGCAGTTTGAGCTAGGATAGAGAGCATGGCTGTGTAATGCTAGGCTTCGTCTATTTCCAGGGTAGCTACCGAGCAAATGGAAGGGACCGTATTTGGTTAGAAAGGGGCAAGACAATGGGAGTATTGATATATCTGAGTTGTCTTCTGATGCTACCTTTCGAGTGAACGGCCAGCGGCTCAAGCCATATCTAGATCATGAACCGTGGGTCGTTGATGTTGCTCCTATTCACTTTGCTTGAGATGTGGTCTCTTGACTCACATCTATTGCATCTCACGCCTGATTTTCACTGTTCTTCCGACTTGTATAGATCCAGTTGTCCATATCACTCTATTCTTTAGTCCCATATCCCTTTTCTCATCTTATGATTATGCTATACTTAGGGTGTACTTTACCCTAAGTATAGGGGGGATGTAGGACTCTCGGGTATTCTTTTGATTCTTTCTACCCTTGTTTTGCTGCCTATACTTAGGGATATTTCACCCTAAGTATGGGGGGGTAGACTCTGTACATCCTTCTACTCGGATTTCCCTTCATGCACAGCTTGTTATACTTAGGATTATTTGATCCTAAGTATAGGAGGAAACACCGAGTCCTCTTCATTCTATGCTTTGATTCGTCTTTGTACATACCATTCCTTTTCCCTTCCCTATACTAAGCATGAGTTATGTCTTCTTCATCGCTCTTGATCACTCTGAGGACATCATTCGAGCTAAGTATAGGGGGGTGTGTATATATTTCATATATACTTTAGCCATAACTCGTACTTTGTGTGAGTGTGTTTATAAATAAAAATGGCTAAAAAATCCATAAAAATTTAAAAAAAATTTCCTTGTATATAAAATTCATCTTGCACATACCTACTTATTTATAAAATTATTTTTGTACAAATGATTGTAAAATCTTTTTGTGTAAATAGCTTGTAAATATTTTCATATCAAAATTATGTATATAGTAAAAACTTTTTGTAAAATGTTTTGAAAAAAAAAGTTTGCAAAAACCTTGTGTAATTTTTTGTAAATATTTTGCAAAACTTTGCATTCATGCATACATCCATGTTCTCAAACATTTTGCAAAAATTTTGCACATGTGTAAATATTTGTAAAATAGCATCTTTGTAAATACTTGTACAGTTTTTCCAAATCATAGTTGACATTTAAACTGACCTGGAATTAAATTGACAAATGGAGCTTGGTTAAGACTTTAATCAACCTAATAATAAGAGGAACCTTATAACGCTTAGGATTGAGACTTCTCAGGTCCATTGGGACTTAATTCTTTGAGTCCACTAAGCTATGAGCATATGTCATCTTGATGATCCTAAGTAAAGCACTTAACACCACACGCATGACTCTTAGAGATAATGGCTTTACTTGCACCAGCACTTTACACATAGATCTCCACGGATGAGGTGGTGAGGAGGCAGTTTCCTTTGGCTTGGAGTAGCATATGAGGGTAGTACTTCTAGGCGGAACCTCTCTTCTTCTTATAGTGAAGGAAGTGCGTCTCAACTTGGTTTGGTGGTTATGAAGTCTAAAGGCAGAAGCCGTGGGTTGCAATAAAGCTTCAAAAGAGGGATAGCTACTGGCTCAAGAGGAAAAACTCCTTGTATATATGTTGCACCATGTAGATATGTTGTACATATGCACATGAAAAAAATGTGCACAAAGAAAAGAACTCCAAAAAAGTGGTGCGTCGGATTAAAAATTTAATAATCCCACCGGAGGTATATAGTCAAATAAGCAAAGCTTGGTATACATGTTCCAATCTCATGAAGCTTGCAGCAGGAGACTCAGCTACACTGGTTAGAGCTCCCAGGGATACATGGCTATACTGGTCATGGTCCATTCTCTTCTTCCTCATCTTCTTGAGCTGGTTGCACTTGAACTTAGAAGGGAATACCCCGCTTCTCGAGGAAAGCGTTGCTAGACCAAGGCGTTAGAGTTATCGGGTGGAGGGAGGTTGTTTCTTTATTACTTCAGAGGTGGGGAGATATATATCACTTACACCGTACAAGGAAAGATTCATAGTCATTAGAGTTTGTATATGTAGACTTATTCTGATCTGATTTATTGAGGAGTCTTGACCATAGATTGTTGGAACTTAGAGGTTGTTAAGTTTTAAGCTTAAGTCCAAATAAGGTTCCGACAAATTAATAATCCAAAGGTCTGACCGAGCTCTGTATTTCAATTTAATGAAGGAAAGTTTAATAATCAACCTTGATTTCGCCTCTTTTTCTTTTTCTTTCTCTTTTGCACTTCTTTTTCAAATAAGTGTTTGCTAAGGGACTAGCAATAGTAAAGTATAGGGGGGTGATGAATCCCAATTCATCACTCTTTATTCCTTTATTTTAGCTAGGAACTTGAGCAAAATACCATGTAAATGTGTAAATATCATAAATTGCCAAAACACATGCATCATGTAAATATGCATAATTAGCATGTTTTTGTGCTAAAATAAAGGAATAAAGAAAGACAAGAAAAAGAAGGAAATATTTAGAATAAATATTGAGTGACCTAATCCCAAGGGAGGGCTCAACATGGGCATGATCGCAAAAGAACCCAAGTAGAGAGAGATAAGGTCATTCATAGATGTACATATCCCCATGTAAATAAATAAAATTTATTTTCCTCAAAATAAAAATTAAACAGTGTTTCTCATATTTTTTACATATTTATAAAACTAAAACTAAAATAAAAATCAGAAACTAAAAACAAAAATAAAATAAAAATACCTTATTATTCCAAATTTTATGTTGTAAATAAATAAAATATAAAATTGGAATAAATGTACAAAAATAAATAAATAAAAATCAAAATAAAAAATACATATATGTATATACCTATATATAATAATAATATATTGTAAATACATTATATATTTTTCATAAAAATAAATAAAAATCACTAAAAAATAATTTGAAAAATAAGAAACATTTTTCATGTTTGACTTTTTCGAAATAAAATCATTTAATAATTTTAATCGAATTTCCAAATATTTAATAAATGGTGAATTCTGCTTGGTCCACGGGGGATTGTTGACCCCGGTCAACCCCCCCCCCCTGACCATTTAGCGCGGATCATTCGCCCCGACCTGACTTCGCCTAATTTTCGCGAAATGTTCCGATCTCCAAACTACCAAACCCCGGGCTCCGATTGAAGTGTCGACATCTGTGATCCACGCCCGATGATGATTCTAGGGATCCGTGCTTCGCCAAACTCTGCCCGATTCCATCTTGTCAGACTATTTAACATCTCCTCCGGACGTAATTCACCTCCATCTTTGGCTTCGCCCTTCCATCCCAGGACCTCCACTCTCATCCCTAGAGTGACAGCTACCGATCGGAGTGTTGCAGTGAGGAGAAGGAGTCCTCAGCCACTGATCCGACGACCTTCGTCGACGTGCGCCGCCGCGAGGTGCGCCTCGCCTCAGGACCCGACGAACCTTTGAGACAAAGACCCCTAGAGCTTCTTTAGCTCATCCCCAGTCGACATCCTCCATCAGGTAGCTCCGATTCCCCCTAGGTTCGTTTGATTTCCATTTACGCCCAAATCGCTCCTCCGCCGTCGCCGGTCGATTCCCCTCGCTACGCTCACCCATTTGACCATAGGACTATCCAACTATCTTCGCAGACTTACCTCCATCTTCTGCACCCACTCACTCAACTCGGTTCGCCCCGGAACCAAGAGTCAGACCCCCCTCGCCGTCGCCTCGTCGGAGGTCTCCGCTTCGACGCACCCGACCAACCATTCCACCCCTAACCGGGTCGAGGCAATTTTCCCTCGACCCAGGAGTCTTTTTGTGCTATATTTTAGGTCAAAGGACCCCATCTGGGGGTCGAGTGATTCGCGCACAGGAGCTCGGCTCCTCTGCCGTCGTCGGGCCACTCCGGTGGTCCCCGGCCTCATCGGAGGCGTCCATCAGCTGCGGAACCCTCAGAGCGTCATTTCACCGATCTCAGCAGTCCAGGAGAAGGTCCCAGGCGCCCGTAACGAGCTGGCGAAGTTCGTCGGCGGCCAGTTCCTCAAGGACCTTCAGTTGTCGTCCGATCACCCCCGTCGCTCCAAATCTGATCATTACCATCATTTCACGAGGAGCCTCCACCGTTCGATCCTTCTGGGGGTTGATCAGGACCGTCCAGCCAACGAAGAGGTGCCCTCGCTTCTCAGTCGTCAGATCAGCACGTGACGCCTACTCAGCCATCCGATAATAATAGCGGTAATTTGTACTTAGGCCACTCCTCTTTTTGCATTTACTGTTTAGTCTTGTAAATATTTTAGCACGTTGTTTTTAATTAGGGTAAATTGCATTTTGGACCTTTATGTTTCTTCTATTTGCAACTTAGCCCCTGTATATGTGCATCACGTGCATCGACACGTGAGGATTTGGGTATTTTGTAGTTTCGATCCTGAGGTTCCTTGGTGTTATTGTTTGATATTTTATAAATAGGAATTACTTTTATACCCCTCTGTGTCTGGATCACTTGTGTTGCGCGTGTGTTTTGTGGACTTTTTGCACAGGGGCCCCTGGGCTTTTCGATTTTGTTATTGTTTGGTCCTTGAACTATGTTTTCTTGCATTTAGGTCCATGTCTATTGTGTGCCTTGTTTTGGTTAAATAAAATAGCAAATTAAATCCAAATTAGGTGAAATTTGGACAGTGGCTCCTGCCATAGTGTAAAAATTTCTCTAAATTTTTGGGACATTTTTTAGGCTTTTTGATATTTTTAAAAATTGATAAACAATAATTTTTGCTACTTTCTGAGTTAGAAAAGCAAAGAAAAATATGAAAACTCCTCTAAAAATTCTAAAAAAATTAGCGTTAGTTAGTTTTAGTATACTTTAGTTTCTGTCCAACTTAAAAATTGAAGAACCCTAAAAATCTTATAAAAATTCTGAAAAAATCTATAAAAATCAAAAAATATAAACTCTTTTCCTGTAGTTTAGTTTTTACATATACTTTTCATAAAAATTTCCTCCATACTTTTATAAATCAATTTTATATTTTTAATTGATCTTTCAAGCCTGGTTGCACAGTAGCTCTTGTTTTTTCTTCTTTCTTTATTTTTAGAAAATCATATAAAAATTGAAAAATTCTGAAAAATTCACCAAAAACACTAAATAACCTAATAAACACAAAAACAATTTTATTTGAATTTTTGAATCATTTAGGTGCTTTAATAATTTGTTGAACTTGCTTGTTTTCTCATTTTCTTAGAAAATCAAAAACACAAAAACATTTAAAAATCATAAAAATCCAATAAAAATCTTTTCACCTCTTATTTTTTATTTTTGACTACTTCGTAGGCCGCAAGGCCATCACGTGCTCCCTAAGTTCGACCCTGTTCGCTATACCAGGTTAATAAAAATAGCGAAGACCGCTTCTTGTTTTCATTGCTTGATTCTCTGATTTTGGTGGTTCCTTATTTTCTTGTTGACCGAGTCTCTCTATTCGGGTCGCAACGACACCGAATATATTTACCTAAGCCTGATAGTGAGATCTCTTTGTGGGATTTTTCGGTCATCACAGAACGCTTCCATTTAATAATTGTCCATATTTTTTAATTTTCTATTTTTTCGAGTTTTTTGGTATTTTCTGTAATGTGGTCAGTAGGGGGGTCAGTGGTCAGTGGTGGTTGTGCCTGAATGTGAGTCACATGATTTTGTGGTTCATAAGGTGGTTGCCTCGGTTCTTCTAAATTATGCATAGACTGGATGAGATCATATATTTTATCACACAAAGTGTTTGCTCTATAATTGATCCGAGCAATCTCATCCTCAAACATCTCATGACTTGTGATTGAATAATCACTCTCTATATTTCGTGATTCCGGAATGTAACTTTGAATAGAGTATTGATTATTCATAGTCGTTAGGGTATGGTCATCAGTCATATTTCCTTGACTCTGGTTTTCCCATGATTTGTCGATGGAAATTGGTTGTACTCAGAAGAGAGTCAACTTGAGTAAGGGATGGTTCAAGATGTTGGGGGTTGTGTTTCAAGAGAGTAATTGGAAAACGTGCTTCATTATTAATATTGGTTACTCTATTTTTCATCCACAATTCTGCTTGCTCTCTCGTGTCTATTAGCTTGTCAGAATATAAGAGAGGTCTATTCCATGAAGAAGTGTGGTCATAGGGTGGGATGTATGGGAGGGAAGAGAATGATGGCTGAGGGGGACCTGATTTGTAGATAAGGTTCCCCTGAAATGAGTAAGAAGAAGGATATTGAGGCATGGTCGTGGAGACTGGGTAGGAAGTCCAATGTGCTGACATTTTGCAAGGAGAGGGATGGAAAGATTCACAAACCACGATTTGCACACAAATAAAGCACAAAACAAACAAGTAGTTTCACAACACTCAACACTAGTGAAGCTCGTAAGGGTTCGGCCGCTTATCTTTTCAATTATTATTTTTTCTGATAAAGCAAGTGAAAATTAAACGGAGTCATTAGGTGTTGAAATACTTCAAAAAGACTACCTCGAGTTCATACAACTAGTTGCATCCACTTTCATCCAGTATGGGTGTAAGTACAGACCGTTAGATGGCTACCCATGTTACTTGAGGCTGGAGCCCTACGTGGTGTCCTCTAAACCACCGACTATGCTAAGGAAGTCGGATCGTAAAATATCTACCCGAAAGCTTCAGTGAGAAGAAAGCTCATTTTTTTAAAATTAGTAGTCTGAATACAATTTTTGATTTTGGGCTCTACCCTAAGTGTGCGATATGGTCCTTACCAACAACGAGTGGGTTTCTCTCCACCAGAAACAAGGGTTTGTTTTAAGTCAATTTTATTTATAGTCACCTTGATTAGCAGTCCTGATTTAAAATTAAGGTTATCACTCAAGTTTATATGAGCATAGAAATTCACTCCTAACGAGCGGTCTTAATTCCTTTAATTCCTATGTTTAAAACTTGAGGAGGGAGAATCGAAAAAGCTAATGCAAACGTAAATCAATGATGCATGCTTAAGAAGAAGACTTACAGTGTCTCCTCATGTTCTTCATGCGGGATGCAATACAAAGAATTTTAAAATTTTTACTAAATAATATGCACAGATGAAAAATGCCCTAAGCAGATATTTCTATTAGTGGGAAGAATTGATTTTCAATTTAGCTAATGTTGAACGATATATAGTGAATATAATTAGTGAACGTGTGGCACAGGAATTATGAGAACATGCAAAATTAATAAGCTAGTATATATGTGCCTAATTCCTACGCCACTCAAGTCGGTTCCCAACCACACAAAGGTGTTGAAAAAGATCCGATACACAAAAGAGAAATTTAGTCTGAATTATTACAAGGGTTCAGAGAGAGTGACACTGAGTATAATGCAAAATATTAAAGTAAACAAACACTCTCTCAAAAAAATAAATTCACTCTTCTTTGCAGGTCCTTGAATAATATCCAAAAATCGCTCCATGATATTTGCAAAGAAAGACGATGTTGTTAGTATATGTAGAGAGAGAAAAAATGCAAATGAAATACATAAAATAAAATGCAAATAAAGGAAAAAAATGACACAAAAATTAATTCACAAAAAATAATTATAAAAATAATTTAAAACCCTAAAAATACATCATTCCCTACCAACGGTGCCATTTAATGAACGTCAAATTTGCCACTTTAATAATCGATAATTGTCGTAGTACAGGAGGCAAATTTCGGTCAGTAAATATCATATTTTTTGAATTTTGTGGAGTATTTCTTACTTGGCAAGTCTACGAAGGTCGAACACAGGGAACGGTGATTTTTAGTTCTCTGATTTTAAATTAAATAAATAATTAATGGTTCGATTAATTTCTATATTGGAAGAATATAATACGATAAATAACATATGCAAAGAAGTAAATAGAGAGAATGAAGCTCTATATATGTGATTTATAAAATTCAATTCTCAAATAAATTGATCATTTAATCCTTAAAAATTACGACAGATCAAAAGAGATTAAGTTCAAAAATATGTAACAATCATAAAATGCCGGTTAAAAAGATCAACATATCAAAGTTTTATCCTACAAGAATTTCTCAGGATACTCTGGCCCTTTATATTCCGATAAATCACCCCTCAAAAATAATGGCCATATATCAAATATCAAGGGAATCAAGAGTTTACACAATAGGTCGAATTCCTTGAAAATAATGTTCAACAACTAGCAGATAAATCAACTCAACAACTTCTCAAATAAATTTTCTGAAATAGGTCCCTGCAGGTTAGATCAATTTCTCTCAATAAAGTAGCATACATATATCACCAATCAAGTATCTCGTGAATTACTATCGACTTAAAAATTGGACCACTTAAATAATCGTGACGGGCCTCAAAAATATGATCCAATTCTTCATAAGCTCCTAAGTAATCCTTTCTCCTTGTATCAGTCGCAGGGTGATGATTAGATATCTATCCAACAGTCGATCTCTCAAGTAACTCTCCTTGGGTTTCTGTCTGTGTTTCTTGAGAGTAGGTATGATCATGTAACATGACTTTCTCCCGGTCAGAAATGTTGATTTCAAGTCGGTTCACCTCAGAACGGAACGTGTTATTGAGGGTGTGTTCATTATGGTCCGAGTTCAGGAACATGATGACCTGAGTCTTAAAATCCACAATCACTTTAGCATAGGCTAAGAACGGATTTACCAAGATGATAGGAGACTTGGACAACATTTCAGGCTGCTCAATGTCAAGGACAATAAAGTCCACTTTATGTTTGTCACTCCGAAAGTTTACTACGAGTGAAACAATCCGTCGTGGCCTTTTGGTGGATCGATCAGGCAATAGAATGATCACCCTGTGATTTTTCAGTTGTCCGAGTTTGAGTTTGTCGAAGACGGATTTGGGAACGTTGTTTAATGTAGAGTCGTCGTCTAACCGAACATGAGGGAATGTTGAATCCTCAATTTCACACATAATCCGAGTCAACCACTTGACTTTGTGGCTTTTGATTTTTTGACTCGTCACCAAAGAACTGGCCATAGATACGACATGATATTTAGTCCTTGATTGTTTCTTGCATGTCTTTTTAGGGTTTAGTCTATTCTTCATAAATCTCTTAATATCGGGTACATATTCTATGGCCTTGATCAATGGAAACTTTAAGATCAAACTTTTGCAAAATGCTTCCGTTTCATAATTGTCCATTTTTTGAATTTTCTATTTTTTGAGTTTTTTGGTATTTTCGGGGTCAGTGGTCAGTGGTGGTTGTGCCTGAATGTGAGTCACATGATTTTGTGGTTCGTAAGGCGGTGGCCTCAGTTCTTCTGACTTTTGCATAGACTGGATGAGATCATATATTTTCTCAGATAAAGTGTCTGCTTTATGATTGATCAGAGCAATCTCATCCTCAAACATATCATGACTTGTGATTGAATAATCACTCTCTATATTTCGTGATTCCGGAGTGTAACTTTGAATAGAGTATTGATTATTCATAGTTCTTACGGTATGGTCATAAGTCATATTTCCTTGACTCTGATTTTCTCGTGAATTGTTGAAGGAAAATTTGTTGTACTCAAGAAGAGAGTCAACCTGAGTAAGGGATGGTTCAAGATGTTTGGAGTCGTATTTCAAGAGAGTAAATGGAAATCGTGTTTCACTATTAATATTGGTTACTCTATTTTCCATCCACAATTCTGCTTGCTCTCTCATGTCCATTAGCTAGTCAGAATATGAGAGACGTCTATTCCATGAAGAAGTGCGGTCATAGGGTGGGATGTATGGGAGATAAGAGAATGATGGTTGAGGGGGGACCTGATTTGCAAATAAGGTTCCCCTGAAATGAGTGAGAAGAAGGATATTGAGGCATGGTCGTGGAGACTGGGTGGGAAGAACAATGTGCTGACTTCTTGCAGGAGAGGGATGGAATGCTTCACGAACCACGATTTGCACACAAATCAAGCACAAAACAAACAAGTAGTGTCACAACACTCAACACTAGTGAAGGCTCATAAGGGTTCCACTTATCTTTTCAATTTTAATTTTTTGATAAAGCAATCGAAAATTAAATGGAGTCATTAGGTGCTGAAATACTTCAAAAAGACTGCCTCGAGTTCATACAACTAGTTGCTTCCACTTTCAGCCAGTATGGGTGTAAGTACAGATCGTTAGATGGCTACCCATGTTACTTGAGTATGGAGCCTTTGTTAGCAATGTGAGCCCCGGGCGAACCATTCCTACAATAAATGTTATTGTAATAAATGATTTATCAATAAAAGTTATTGATTATTTTCACTCACTTTTCTGAGATTGAAGGAATGAATGCACTATAAGGTCCCTCCGTACAATATGGGTTATGTACCATGGCCAACTTGATGATCATATAGTTGTTGATTCATTGAGTGAATCATAGAGGTTGATGCTTGGATGAATATCTAAGTAGTTAGATAGAGGACTCATCTAGCATCATCAAATGATTGTTAAGTGATGATCTCCAGCCTGAATAGGAAATGGCAATCCTTTCTCAAATGGTTGATATCTGACCGACCTCTTGATGCAGGTCCTCTGCATGGGAATAGTAATTCGGAGGTGTCAGAATAGTTAAGTCAATGGGTTGACTTAACGAGATCGAGATAACCAAAGACCTATGTTGAATGCTGTCATAGCATAGGCATGCATCCTCTGACCGGAGACAGATGTATTACTATATGTCTGAATGTGGACATTTGGCAGACCAATAGGTTGATGACCTAACCAAGGTCTATATACCGGCGAGCTCGTATGCATGTAAGGACATATGAGTAATGCGATCTCTCAAAGGGATCATACAGGTTCACTTATGAACCAGGAGACATGAGCTCACTCATGAGGTATTGGGACTGATCAAATTCCATGCATGGTCATCATGCTTTGGAAGCATGACATGAATTTGAAGGTAAGATATATGCCATGGGAAAGCATATGATATGTACCAATTCCCAGTGACCAAGATTGAGAAACTTAATGATCAAACCCTGAAGATGACAGTGTAAAAGTGATCTTTATCTTCAGAATGATCATAGGTCTTCCAGTATGCAGGATGTACAGGTATTGGGAATACCTGAGGGTGATGTGCGAAGGATATGGTAAAAACCTCAAGCGCATCACGGAAGCGTGTGAGTCGTATCGAATACGACGAGGAGCGACTAGTCGGACTAGTTGCTCAATGCAATAGAATTTAAAAAATTTTCATACGACGAAACCGCATGATCCAAGAACACTTCTCGGATCGTTTCGTCTAAACCACAAACAAGTAATAGGATTACCTCTTGAAGCGTGGTTGCGATCAAGTCTCTAAACGAAGAGACCTCCTGTCTCAAGTCTGATCCGACGGAGGAGACGCTTGCGAGCGCGGGGATGAACCGTGTGCTTCTCGCAATCCATGTTGATGATCCAAGCGGCGGATCTCCTGATCTCGACATACGAGATCCGTCGTCTTCTTCACGAGCGAGGCGCACCGAAGGAGACGGAGATCCACGAGCAGATGATCGGGCATCATAACGACGATGCTGCGGCGATGAAGAACCTCTCCATAGCATCCATGGTGGACGGCCATGAGAGGGAGAGAGAGGGCTGACGTCTAGAGAGAAAGAGAGAGGGAGAGAGAGAGAGAGAGATGCTTCTCAAGCATTATGTGTAAAGAGAGAGCATGGGTATGCCTCTCTATTTATAGGGTTTTGGGATCCATGGATCTCAATCCATGGGACACATAAAATCAATGGATGAGATTGATTTATGTCAATCCAATGGTCAAGATTGTTGTTAGTAAAACCAACAAATTTAGGTTAAAATATATTTGACAAAATCAAATATAAATTAGTCATAAATCAAACCAATAAATAAGGAGAGAATACATACATGGAGATTACAATTCCATGTATAACATGGTAGACGGCCACCCATTCCAAATAGGACATGGGTGTCGCCCACCCCTTTCCTAATGGAGGGCAATCTCATGATAATTCATGAGATTGCATATCTCCATGGAAATTCTCTCTTTATTTATTTCCAACAACTTTTGTTGGGTTTTATTCTTCAAAAATAATTCACAATTATATTTGAGAATATTGCAATATTACCATGGAAAAATTGTGAATCAAATTCACAACCCAAAACAACATATAATTTACATTGTCAATTAATTACATAATGTGTATCCAATACACATAATAATTAATCAACATATAAATTATAATTAGCTCTCTCTAATAGATTATAAATCACATTTATAATATATTATGAATAATTGGATATTGCTATCCACATTATTCTTATCCATGATAATTAAATCATATTTAATCATCTTGGATCTCTTTATCTCATGTGTTCAAACAATATGAATCACATTCACATTATTCACATCTTCGATAATGAAATCATATTCAATTATCTTAGATAACTCTCTTTATAATATGAATCAAATTCATATTAATCTTGATAATTAAATCACATTTAATTATCCATTTTCTCAATGCTCGGATACATTTTATCAACAATGAAATTATCCTAAACCCATTCAAGGATAATGCGCTTTCTCCGCGAATACTTGGAGATAAGGACAGGGCGATTGTATTGTTCCACGTATAGTGACTTGGATATTGAGATCACATCTCAAATCCAGATTTCGGGCCTCCCATAGATGCTTGATTAAATAAAGACTGTAAATCTAATCTTCTCATTGGATCTGAATCACATTCAGATCAATGTCCAATATTTGGACTAAGATTAGGTTACTTCTCTACTGAGAGGAGTCACTAAAATCTAGACCCGTTTCATCACTCCCTAGGAATGGAAGCGCCATGGTTATACAATCGTTTATGATCACATCACCCTCAGGTATTCCCAATACCTGTACATCCTGCATACTGGAAGACTCAGAATAAATCCGAAGTATTAGATCATCTTTACACTGTCTACTTCATGGTTTTATCAATAAGTTTCTCATTCGATCATTGGGAGTCGGTATCGATCATATACTTTCCAAAAGAATATATCATACCTCGGTCTTGATCATATACTTTCCAAAAGTATATATCAAACCAACAAATTCAGTCAAGCTTCCAAGGCAAGACGACCGTGCGCACGGAATTTGATTCTTCCCAATATCTCATGAGTGAGCTCATGTCTTCCGGTTCAGCAGTGAACCTGTATGATCCCTTTGAGAGATCGTATTACTCATATGCCCTTATATGCACACCAGCGCGCCGGTGTATAGACCTTGATTAGGTCATCAACCTATTGGTCTGCCAAATGTACATACTCAGACATATAGTAACATAACTGTCTCCGGTCAGAGAATGTGTGCCTATATCATGACAGCATATGATATAGGACTTTGGTTATCTCGATCTCGTTAAGTCAACTCTTTGACCTAACTGGTCTGACACCTCCGAATCTCTATTCCTATGCAGAGGACCTGCATCAAGAGGTAGGTCAGATATCAGCCTTTAGAGAAAGGATTGCCATCTCCTTCTCAGGCTGGAGATCATCTCTTAACAATCATTTGATGGTGCTTGATGAGTCCTCAATCTAACTCTTTAGATATTCATCCAAGCACCGGCCTCTATGACTCATTAACTGAATCAACAGTTGTATAATCATTAAGATGGCCATGGTACATAACCCTAATTGTACTAAGGGACCTATTATGCAAATTATGTATTCTTCATTTCAGATTAAGGAGTGAATTGCAATAACATTTATCGCATAATGGCTCGTCGTGGGCTCGCATTTCCAACAATCTCCCACTAGCCCAAAGAGCCATTAATGGGATAATCATTTAAACCCACACTCATGTGACAATCATAGGCTATTTAGAAAATAGCTAGGTAAGCTTATCAGTAACTCTGTTCCCAAGAGACTACGCCAAGTCCTTTTTACGACACTTGCATATCCCCAATAACAGTGCTCGCATCCAATGCGAATGTCGCATCTTATGCAACCAATACTCAATTTTGTCAAAGTGTCCTTGACACTTTAGCTCGATTAACTATTATAACCAGTATTCCCATAATCCTTATTAGAATACCTTCATTCCCAGAGATCTCTATCTCCTAAGGTATCTAAAGTTAAGACCCTCAAAGATCACTATCTACAAGGTCTTAAACATTTGAAGATAAAACTTTGAGATCACTATCTCTAAGCTTTATCATCTTTTGAAGATATTGTTATTACTGCAACTAAGTGTTTTATTTCCAGAGTAGGACTAGTAACAGATTACTACTCCCACTGCATGGCAGACATCTGGCTCTTTTGCACATCTAGCATACACTCAGCTTCTCGTAACTGATGCACAAGTGCAAGCAGTTCTAGCATTCACTTCCTCAACTCTTTGAGGTGCTATCCCTTTAGATAGGTCAGTACCATATCTTAAGAGACGAAAGCCTTTCTTGGAATTTTCCATAAAATGGAAGATGACCAAGGTGTACTACTAATATGACAGTCCCAATACCCTCTTCTCTTTGCTCCTGAACAATTTCAGAACTAAGATCTAAGAGGTATCTTTGAAATCATATTTCAGGATATGGAATAGCCAGTCTATAAAACACTTATTATCATCCTTATATCATTCCAAATGATTAGGATTTTATTATCATGATGAACACAAAGGCACTCCCACTAAGCTTCACATGGCTCATCAAGATTCTATCTGAAATCATAACATTTATTTATAATTTCATTAAATCTTATGTTCCAACTACAAGAAGCTTATTTGAGTCCAAAGATGGAGTTTTTTAGCTTGCACACCTTGCTTTCCTCAACCATGAAGCCCTGCGGGTACTTCATATGAATATCCTCAGATAGGTATTCATAGAGGAATGCAATCTTGACTCACATCATAAAGATGTCATAGTCGAGTTGTGTAGCTACAGTTAGCAATAATCTGATGGGTTAAACATGGTTACGAAAGAGCAAGTCTCATCGCAAGCGATGTCTTCTCTTCGGTGTGTAGCTTATGGCTACGAACCGTGCTTTGAAGGTCTCCACCTTCTCATCAGGTTCCCTCTTTCTCTTGAAGATCCATTTACATCTTAATGGGTATTACCCATATAGGTGGATCCTCGAGGGTCCATATACAACACTTGTATATGAAGTCTACATTAGACTTTTATTGCTAACATCCATCTTTCCATGTCATGATCCTCAGGAGCGTCATCACATGAAATCCGATCATAGTCAGATTTAACTGACACATGAAATCCATCCTCAAACTTATTTGAAGAGGTATTAATGTTTCATCTTTAATTATTCTTTTAGTTTCCTATTTCAAGAGCCTCATTATCTTCTCAAGATTAATGAGTTCCTTTACTTCATTTTCATCTTGATTCTTAAGAGAGTCATCCTCTAAGAATCATATTCTCAAAGATGAGATCTTTTAAGAATCTCAAGGTCATGAAGTAGGTATCCAATACCATTCTTTAATTTCCTAATGAAGTAGCACTCTCTGGTGCTAGATTCCAACTTAATCTCATGGAACCTTTATTAAGGATATATAATGTAGTCTCTACCACATATATATATACTTGGAAACTAAGAGATAATTATGCTAAGATTAATCATTGATCAAATCATGTCACACATGATCAATTGTATCTCCCTACAACTCTATTGAGTTAAGGTCCATTAGGAGGATTGAGATAGGAATGATATTCATATCTCCATAAGGCATTTCTTGAATTCATCTAATAAGTACAAGCTACCTTGGTTAGATCAAATTCATTTTATCTTCCTTCAAACTTTGGTTCTAAACCAAAATTGTGAAATCTTTGAACATTTCAAAGGTTTCTTAGGTGAAGAGAAGAAATTTCATATCATACATAATCACCAATAGATATCACATATCCATAATGTTTACTATGATATAGATGATTCACATACATCAATATGTATGAGATCATGAATACCTTGACATTTTACACCATTCCTAAATAATGGTGTATTGAACATTTCTACTTTTGAATACAGTATTCACAATTATGTAAGACTTGAACCTTTAGACAATCTAAAGTTTCATCTCTTATCAGTCTATTGATCACATCAACAGACATATGTCCAAAACATGATGCTAGATCATTATCAATGATCTTCATCCTCCTATTGATCTTTAATGGTTTATTTTTCAGCATTAGAAATCTTAATGAACCATTCACTAATTTTCTAATTTAGTAGAGTCCATAAGATTTTAGATCACCATCTGAAATATCTCCATCATAACTCTTTATGATAGATTTATCACAGAATTCATGTTTATTTCCAACATTTGGAAATAAATAATGAGTGTAATCTAATATCTAGGTCATAGAGACATTCTCTAAGATTAAGGACTCCCACTGAAACTATGAAGCATATTCATCAGGTGGAAATTGTTGCAACAATTGCATCAATTCCAACTTAGATGACCATTAAACCTTAAGATCAAATTTCTAATATTCCAATACATATGCAACCAATTGCAAGTGTCATTAGAAGATTGAGATACAATTATTAGACTTTATATTATCAAATAAGTAAGTCAATTTCAATGATTATAAGTAGATTATTCTGATGTACTATCTGATTCCTTCTCTAAGGATTCTAGATAGATATGATAGTCATACTATAAACACATCAACTTATTGTAGTATTAGCATTCATCCAACTCTTTGGATGTTACATGGAAGTCACAGAAGTACATTCAATTCTTTTGACTATACTTCTTATTTGGGTCCAACCCATGCTTCCATTGCGCTCCCTTTATCTATAAGCAACCATTGCTCAAGACAGAGGATCTCTTATGTTAAAACCAAAAAATTTCAATATAAGAGAATTTCAACATTTATACATGCTTCATTCAATTCATACAATATTAATATTATGAATCTTCAGGAATGACTAGAGTAAAGATAGTGGAATGATGACACTCATCGTATCTACATCCATTTAAACTCTTAAAACTTAGGTTCAGGTAGGTACTCAAACAATTTGAATACATCATCTCCTATAGAGCCACCATTCTGCATAATGCAGAGAGCCATGTCATTCATGATTATATGTTGAGAGCACATATGTATGCCTGAACATCTTCTTAGATTTTATAAGGATTATATTATAATTACGATCATTATCGACATGTTACTTAAAAAGTACGTTCAATGAGATCAAGACTTATAGAGACATACAAACCCTAGGGTTTTAGTCCTGTTGTCTTATTTAATTATCATTCCTCATTATTATGAGGAAACTTGCACATTGCAACCACATACATTATGTGTTCAATTGCAAGTAAAATATCTGGATCAAAGGGTCCAATCCATGATATTTTACTGGTTATTATTGAGTATAATATTGAGTGGGTTTAATGAAGGATTATCTGAAATAAGATATTTGCATAAGGGTATATATTTATATATATATACATAATTTTACTTTGATTTAGGAATTTTTATATCAAAGTTGTCTTGCCATGTCAACAATGAAAGTTCATTCCCTTAATCACTTTCAATGTAAGAGATATACTTATCATTATATCTCAAGCAAGATCTGGGATCTCCTTCCTTATCTTCGTTGCATCCCAATAATATGAGAACTTACAACTCGGATAAAAAGAAGCGGGAACACATTCCGCCTTGCAAGTCCAACTTGCATCTCATCATTCGGTCTTTAACACCCGGGCGCACCACCCCTAAGGCAATGTTGACCCGTCATTAATTGAACCAACCGTCAAAAGGAATACAACTCGCTATGCGCAATCCAATATCGCCCTAATAATATGCGGACTCGATATTGGGGTCACTACGCATACGTCCTTACTCTTTTGAGAAGCGACGAGCCCGATCCAAATGGATCATATGCAGGAGATGTCACTTCAGACAGGCGTCTCCCACATATAATATCTGGCGACGAAACCCTTCGCCTTGACGGGAGACCATAGATGTCACTTGTGTGATCCTCTATTTCTTATTCAAATTTAATTAATTACTTGAATCACATTCATACAATTAATTCTTCCAAGGGAATTATTAGCTCTAATCATATTAGAGTATTCTAATTGGACATAATCAATTTAATCATATTAAATTAATTATCAATCCAATTCAATCAATCAAACTTGATTATTTTACTTGAATATATATATGGTAATATCTCAAAATACGTGTTAATTCGAATTTTAATAATTAGAAAAATACAACTTAATCCCTCGGACATTATCCCGGCCCTACCCGCTGTCATGGCCAGTACCGACGGGAGTGGGACAGACCGCATACGTTGCAACCCGCTACCCCAGCGATCCCCGACTAGACATCATATCCACCTCGGGAAAGGATAATGCCAAATTGATTAATTTGTACTTGAGATGATCATCGGTTCTTCAACCGAAATTATACCACATAGTAATAATCAAAACATTTTTGATTATAAGGAAATTTTCTACACAAATTCGCAAATCCTATTCAAGCATCAAGTTTGAAGATTGTGGTTTCCAATTATGATTTAGATCACATCTTAATCAATTAATTGGTTGAGGCCAAGTCAATTAGGTAAATAATCATGTTCCAATATTTCACAAATATTTTTCAAGATTATTTCACGAAATTAACAATTAATTTCACTAATTGACAATCACATGGTTCTAGAATTGGAATGTAATTTCAGCAGTGACCCCTACTTACTAAAATTAGCATATCTCAATCATATTAAATCCAAATTAGACAAAATAAATTTTTATAGATTGCTAATTTGATTTAGGACAGAATCCAAGTGATGTTTCACGTATTTCGAGGCAAGTCTAAACAGTAATTAACATTTTAATCACGTTCAGATCTACAGTTCCCGCAATAGTGCATACATGTTCAATAAAACAACCACATCTTGAGCAAACGAAATCCGATTTACGCAAACTCAGATCCTATGGTTTTCTTATTTAATGGGGAACAAAATTCATATATTAAATTCGTGTTTAAACAATTTAAACAGTGCCGAATTTATTTACTAAACAGATCTGCGAAATCAAATGCGATAAAAACTTTCGCGACCTTAACGAACCCAAGTCGTCCTCGATTTTTCGAATCATATTCGAAACCTTCAACCTGGCTCTGATACCACTTGAAGGATGCGGTAAAAACCTCAAGCGTATCACGGAAGCGTGTGCGTCGTATCGAATACGACGAGGAGCGACTAGTCGGACTAGTTGCTCAATGCAACGGAATTTAAAAAATTTTCATACGACGAAACCACATGATCCAAGAACACTTCTCGGATCGTTTCGTCTAAACCACAAACAAGTAATAGGATTACCTCTTGAAGCGTGGTTGCGATCAAGTCTCTAAACGAAGAGACCTTCTGTCTCAAGTCTGATCCGACGGAGGAGACGCTTGCGAGCGTGGGGATGAACCGCATACTTCTCGCAATCCATGTTGGTGATCCAAGCGGCGGATCTCCTGATCTCGATACACGAGATCCGTCGTCTTCTTCACGAGCGAGGCGCACCGAAGGAGACGGAGATCCACGAGCAGATGATCGGGCAGCATAACGACGATGCTGCGGCGATGAAGAACCTCTCCATAGCATCCATGGTGGACGGTCATGAGAGGGAGAGAGAGGGCTGACGTCTAGAGAGAAAGAGAGAGAGAGAGAGAGAGAGAGAGAGAGAGAGAGAGAGATGCTTCTCAAGCATTATGTATAAAGAGAGAGCATGGGTATGCCTCTCTATTTATAGGGTTTTGGGATCCATGGATCTCAATCCATGGGACACATAAAATCAATGGATGAGATTGATTTATGTCAATCCAATGGTCAAGATTGTTGTTGGTAAAACCAACAAATTTAGGTTAAAATATATTTGACAAAATCAAATATAAATTAATCCTAAATCAAACCAATAAATAAGGAGAGAATACATACATGGAGATTACAATTCCATGTATAACATGGTAGACGGCCACCCATTCCAAATAGGACATGGGTGCCGCCCACCCATTTCCTAATGGAGGGCAATCTCATGATAATTCATGAGATTGCATATCTCCATGGAAATTCTCTCTTTATTTATTTCCAACAACTTTTGTTGGGTTTTATTCTTCAAAAATAATTCACAATTATATTTGAGAATATTGCAATCTTGCCATGGAAAAATTGTGAATCAAATTCACAACCCAAAACAACATATAATTTACATTGTCAATTAATTACATAATGTGTATCCAATACACATAATAATTAATCAACACATATAAATTATAATTAGCTCTCTCTAATACATTATAAATCACATTTATAATATATTATGAATAATTGGATACTGCTATTCACATTATTCTTATCCATGATAATTAAATCATATTTAATCATCTTGGATCTCTTTATCTCATGTGTTCAAACAATATGAATCACATTAACATTATTCACATCTTCGATAATTAAATCATATTCAATTATCTTAGATAACTCTCTTTATAATATGAATCAAATTCATATTAATCTTGATAATTAAATCACATTTAATTATCCATTTTCTCAATGCTCGGATACATTTTATCAACAATGAAATTATCCTGAACCCATTCAAGGATAATGCGCTTTCTCCACGAATACTTGGAGATAAGTACAGGGCGATTGTATTGTTCCACGTATAGTGACATGGATATTGAGATCACATCTCAAATCCAGATCTCGGGCCTCCCATAGATGCTTGATTAAATCAAGACTGTAAATCTAATCTTCTCATTGGATCTGAATCACATTCAGATCAATGTCCAATATTTGGACTAAGATTAGGTTACTTCTCTACTGAGAGGAGTCACTAAAATCCAGACCCGTTTCATCACTCCCTAGGAATGGAAGCGTCATGGTTATACAATCATTTATGATCACATCACCCTCAGGTATTCCCAATACCTGTACATCCTGCATACTGGAAGACTCAGAATAAACCCGAAGTATTAGATCATCTTTACACTGTCTACTTCATGGTTTTATCAGTAAGTTTCTCATTCGATCATTGGGAGTCGGTATCGATCATATACTTTCGAAAAGCATATATCATACCTAGGTCTTGATCATATACTTTCCAAAAGTATATATCAAACCAACAAATTCAGTCAAGCTTCCAAAGCAAGACGACCGTGCGCACGGAATTTGATTCTTTCCAATATCTCATGAGTGAGCTCATGTCTTCCGGTTCAGTAGTGAAAATGTATGATCCATTTGAGAGATCGTATTACTCATATGCCCTTATATGCACACCAGCGCACCGGTGTATAGACCTTGATTAGGTCATCAACCTATTGGTCTGCCAAATGTACATACTCAGACATATAGTAACATATATGTCTCCAGTCAGAGGATGCGTGCCTATATCATGACAGCATATGATATAGGACTTTGGTTATCTCGATCTCGTTAAGTCAACTCTTTGACCTAACTAGTCTGACACCTCCGAATCTCTATTCCTATGCAGAGGACCTGCATCAAGAGGTAGGTCAGACATCAGCCTTTAGAGAAAGGATTCCCATCTCCTTCTCAGGCTGGAGATCATCTCTTAACAATCATTTGATGGTGCTTGATGAGTCCTCAATCTAACTCTTTAGATATTCATCCAAGCACCGGCCTCTATGATTCATTAACTGAATCAACAGTTGTATAATCATTAAGATGGCCATGGTACATAACCCTAATTGTACTAAGGGACCTATTACGCAAATTATGTACTCTTCATTTCAGATTAAGGAGTGAATTGCAATAATATTTATCGCATAATGGCTCGCCGTGGGCTCGCATTTCCAACAATGTGATCATAAACGATTGAATAACCATGACGCTTCCATTCCGAGGGAGTGATGAAATATGTTTGGATTTTAGTGACTCCTCTCATTAGAGAAGTAACCTAATCTTAGTCCATGTACTGGACATTGATCTGAATAAGATTCAGATGCAATGAGAAGATTAGGTCTACGGTCTTGATTTGATCAAGCATCTGTGGGAGGTCCATGGGATCTGGATTTGAGATATGATCTCAATATCCAAGTCATTATACGTGGAACAATACAATCGCCATGTCCTTATCTCCAAATATCTGCGGAGAAATCGCATTATTCTTGAAAGGATTTAAGAATAATTCCATAAATCTAAGCAATGAAGAATTGATGATTCAATGTGATTTAATCATCTTGACGTGTGTGGAAATTATCCAATACAATTAAATGTGATTTGATTATTGTGGATGATAATGATGTGGATAGCAATATCCAATTATTCATAATATATAATAAATGTGATTTGTAATGTATTATAGAGAGTCAATTATAATTTATATTTGTTGATTAATTATTAATGTGTATTGGATACACATTGTATGATTAATTGAAAATGTAAATTATATTTTGTTTTGGATTGTGAATATGATTCACAATATTTCAATGGCAAGATTGCAATATTCTCAAAATTAATTATGAATTTTTTTGACGAATAAATCACAACAAAAAACTGTTGGAAATAATAATGGAGATTTCCATGGAGATATGCAATCTCATGAAATCTCATGAGATTGCCTCCATATGGAATGAAGTGGGCGGCACCCAAATCCTACTTGGAATGGGTGGTCGTCCACCTTGAATATACATGGGAGATGTAATCTCCATGTATATTCTTTCCTTATTTGGATGATGTAATTCAGGATTGATTTATATTTGATTTTATCAAATATATTTTGATCTAAATTAAATCATAATTTTTTGGTTTTTACCAACAACAATCTTGGCCATTGGATTGAATATAAATCAATCTCATCCATTGATTTTATATGTCCCATGGATTGAGATCCATGGATCCCAAAACCCTATAAATAGAAAGGCATACCATGCTCTCTAGGGATATGCAATATTGGAGCCAACTCTCTCTCTCTTTCATTCTCCTCACATGCTAACCCTCTCTCTCTATTTCTTGGTGGCCGTCACTAATACTAGAGAAGAGAGTCGTCGTCGCCTTCGCCACTGGGTTGCCGCTTCGACATTCTTCGGTTCTCCATCTTCTTGGAGTTCTTCGCTCACGTAGAAGATGCTCGATCTCGTACGACGAGATCAGGAATTCACCGTGCCTGGATCGACTTGTTGGATTGCAAGGATCACGCGGTTCATCCCTGCGCTCGCAAGCGACCACTCCGACGATCGTACTTGAGATAGGAGGTCTCTTTTCTTAGAGACTAGATCAACCATGCTTCAAGAGTTATTCCTTATACTTGTTGTGGTTCTAGGTGAAACGATCCAAGAATCATTCTTGGATCTTGTGATTTCATCGCATGAAAATTTTTTTAAATTCCGCTGCACAGAACAACTAGTAAGACTAGTCGTTCTGCGTCGTATCCGATACGAAGATCACGCTTTCGTGATGCGCTTGAGGATAAAACCATATACTTCAAGTGGTATCAAAGCCTTAGGTCGAGGGTTTAGAATATGATTCGCAAACCTAGGATGACTTGGGTTTGTTAAGGTCGTGGAAGTTTTTAGCGCATTTGATTTTCGCAGATCTGTTTAGTGAATAAATTCGGCCATGTTTAAAATATTTAAAGACAAATTAATCATTTGTATTTTGTTCCTCATTAAATAAGAAAACCATAAGATCTGAGTTTACGTAATTCGAATTTCGTTTGCTCGAGATATGGTTGTTTTAATGAACATGTATGCACTGTTGCGGGAACTGTGAATCTTAATATGATTAATGAGTTAATTACTGTTTTGATATGCCTAGAAATACGTGAAATATCACTTAGGTTCTATCCTAAATCAAGTTAGAAATCTTTGAAAATCGATTTTGTCTAATTTGGATTTAAATTGATTGAGATATGTTAATTTTAGTGAGTAGGGGTCACTGCTGAAATTACAGTCCTAATAAAGAACCATGTGATTGTCAATTAGTGAAATTAATTGTTAATTTCACGAAATAATTATGTAAAATATTTGTGAAATATTATAAGATGATTATTTCCTTAATTTACTTGGCCTCAACCAATTAATTGATTATATTTGATCTATATCATAATTGAAAACACAATCATCAAACTTGATGCTTGAATATGATTGGGAATTTGTGTAGCAAATTTCCTTTAAAATGTTTTGATTATTACAATATGGTATAATTTTGGTTGAAGAACCGATGATCATCTCAAGTACAAATAGATATATTTGGAATTATCCTTTCCTGAGGTGGATATGGTGTCTAGTCGGAGAGCATTGGGGTTGCGGGTTGCAACGTATGTGGTCCATCCCACTCTCGTCGGTACTAGCCATGACAGCGGGTAGGGACTCAATAATGCCGGAGAAAATCAAGGTGTATTTTATAATTATTAAAATTCGAATTAATATGCATTTTGAGATATTACCATATATATATATATATTCAAGTAAAACAATCAAGTTTGTTGATTGAATTGGATTGATAATTACTTTAATATGATTAAATTGATTATGTTCAATTGAGACACTCTATTATGAATAGAGTTGTTATTTCCCTTGGAAGAATTAATTATATGAATATGATTCATGATAATTGATTAAAAAATTTTGAATATGAGATGGACGATCACATAAGTGACATCCATGGTCTCCCGTCAAGGCGAAGAGTTCCGTCGCTAGGGATTGCATGTGGGAGATGTCTGTCCGAAGTGACAGCTCCTGTATGCAAGCGCATCTGGATCAGGCTCTTTGCTTCTCGAAAGAGTAAGGCCGTATGTGTAGTGACCCTAATATCGGATCCTCATATTATTGGGGCGATATTGGATTGCGCATAGCGAGTACTATTCACATTGACAGTTGGTTCAATTAACAACGGGTCAACATCGCCTTAGGGGTGGTGGGCCCGGGTGTTAAAGACCAAATTAGGAAATGCAAGTTGGACTTTCAAGGGAGAATGTGTTCCCGCTTCTCTTTATTGGAGTCGCAGATTCTCATGTTATTGGGATGTGACAAAGATAAAGAGGAGATCCTAATTCTTGCTAGAGATATAGCGGTAATTATATCTTTTACTTTGAAAGTGATTGAGGGAATGACCTTTCAAAGTCGACAATGCAAGAATAATTTGATTTAAAGTACCTCAAATATCACAAATTTGAATATATGTTTATATGTTCTAATATAGTGCATTCTTAATTTCAGAAAATGAAGTCCTTGAACCCACTAAGCAGACTTCTTGAGGTCAACTAGTTGACCGGTCCAAATTACTCGGACTGGACCCGAAATTTGGAGCTTGTTCTCTCTACTGAGCGCATAAGTTATGTTCTCTCCGAGGACAAGCATGAAAGCCCTAAATCCAAGGAAGAAAAAGCATACAATGACAAGTATGATGAAGATCATGTCTTGGCTAGATGCTATATCATGGGTTCTCTCTCCAATGTTCTACAGAAGCAACATGTGGAGATGAGCACATGCCAGGAGATAATGCAGAATCTAAAAAATATATTTGGTGACATTAACCGCACCCAGTGTTATAATATTATGAAAGAACTCGTTCGCTGCAAGATGCAGGAAGGAACTTCGGTTCGAGAACATGTACTCAAAATGTTTGGGTACTTATCTGAACTGGAGACTCTTGGGGCAAATATGGATGCAGACATGCAAGATGACTTCATTCTGTTGTCTTTGCCCAAGTCTTTCAATAATTTTGTGGTTTCATTCCACATGAACAAGATGGACTTGTCGAACGCTGGTCTTCTTGTTGTATTAAAGTCTGCAGAAGATGTAATGAAGAAAGACGGTCCCATTGGCAGTGTAATGGTTGCACAAGTCAGAGGGAAGCATGGTCGGAAGCAAGGTTCTCGGAAGGGCCCGGCCCAGAAGAGAAAGAAGAAGAGTCAAGGTGTTGGCTCATCTTCTAGTGCATCCACACTGATAACGTCGAAGAAATCCGACGTCTGTCACCACTGTAAAAAGCCGGGGCACTGGAGGCGTAGCTGCCCGAATTACCTGAAGTCGTCAGACAAAGGTAAAGCCCCAGCAGGTATGAAATCTACTTTCGTCATTGAAATTAGCTTTCTTGTCGGACGAGAAGGAAGTTGGATTGTTGATTCTAGTGCTTCTATTCATGTATGCAATTTGTTGCATTTGTTTCAGGAAACTAGAAATCTTGAGGAAGGGGAGATAGTCATTCAGATGGGATCTGATGCAAGTGTTGCAGCAGTAGCCGTTGGGACTTGTCGACTATCATTATCTAGTGTTAGAGTCCTTATACTTAAAGAGTGTCTTTATGTATCTGAAGTCAGAAGGAATTTGATATCTGTATCTAAGCTTGTTAGAAGCGGATATTCATTCCTTTTTTGTAATAAATTAGTCATAAATCGTTATGATAAATATATTGCGGATGGTATTTTGACTTCTGGAGGACTCTATGAGCTGTGCATTGATAAATGTATCATGAATGTTACAGCCACTAATAAAAAACCTAAAAGATCCAGGGAGAATAGAAATCTCTCAAATGAGATTTGGTATCAAAGGCTTGGTCATTTATCTGTTGATAGGATCAATAGATTGATAAAGGATGGACCTTTAGATTTTCTGCAGGTTCAACCTTTTCCTACTTGCAAACATTGCATTCAGGGAAAAAAGACTAGGACGCCTTTCTGTAACAAGGTTACAAGATGCGAAGGTATTATTGACCTAATACATACTGATGTATGTGGTCCCTTCAGTATCGCGACTCGAAATGGATATCGATATTATTTGGCGTTTATTGATGACCATTCGCGATACGAGTTGTCTTCCTATTACGTCATAAATCTGAAACCTTTGAAAAGTTCAAAGAGTTCAAGGCTTTGGTTGAGAACCAAACCAATAGGAAGATTAAACAGATTCGATATGATCGAGGCGGCGAGTACCTCTCAGATGAATTCAAGGAATATATTAAGGAGAATGGAATTGTTTCCAATCTCACTGCTCCTGGAACTCCCCAACTTAATGGTGTTGCTGAAAGACGCAACACGACCATCATGGACATGGTCCGTTCAATGATGAGCAAAGCACATTTACCTCTATGTTTCTGGGGATATGCAGTAGAGACTGCAGTATATATCCTGAATAAGATTCCTAGCAAATCTGTACCTAAGGCTCCTCATGAGCTCTGGTATGGAACCAAACCTAGTGTTAATCACTTGAGGGTTTGGGGTTGCTTGGACCATGCGAAAAATGTGGACGCAAGTAAGCTAGAATCTCGCTCTCGTGAGTGTTACTTCGTTGGATATGTTAAAGATGGTATTGGATACCAGCTTTATGACCCCGAGACCCAAAAGGTTTTTGTTTCTAGAGACGTGAAGCTTCTGGAGAATGATTTCCTTAAAGGTCAAGACAAGAATGAAGTAGAGGAACTCATTGAATCCCCTGAGGATTCTGAGCTTCCTAGACCAGAAACTGAAGAGATAAATAAAGATGAAACACGCATACCTCTTCGAAGGAGTTCGAGGGTGGTTGCATCACCTGAAAGGTATGGATTCCATGTCTCAAGTGAGACTGACATTGATCATACTTCATTTCATGAAACACTCGCGGATCAAGACATGGATAGATGGATGCTAGCAATGAAGTCAGAAATTGACTCCATGCATAAAAATGGTGTATGGACCCTAAAGGATCCACCTAAAGGGGTAAAACTCATTGGGTGTAAATGGATCTTCAAGAGAAAGTGGGGACCAGATGGGAAAGTAGAGACTTTCAAGGCACGGCTCGTAGCCAAGGGCTACACACAGAGAGTAGGCATCGATTACGATGAGACATTCTCTCCTGTGGCTATGCTTAAATCCATCAGGACACTTCTAGCTATAGCTGCATATCTTGACTATTACATCTGGCAGATGGACGTCAATACGGCTTTCCTCAATGGATACCTCGAGGAGGATATCTACATGGAGCAGCCCTAGGGATTCATAATTGAGGATGGTAAAGTATGCAAGCTGAAGAAATTCATCTATGGGCTCAAACAAGCTTCCCGTAGCTGGAACATCAGATTTGACGAAACCATAAAGAGTTATGATTTTGTGCAGAATCCTGATGAACCTTGTGTATACAAGAAGCTTAGTGGGAGAGCCATTGTATTCATCGTGCTTTACGTAGATGACATCCTTATCATTGGGAATGATACAGGGATGATGACCAGTGTAAAGATTTATCTATCCCATACCTATGAGATGAAAGATCTTGGAGAAGCCTCTTACATCTTAGGCCTGAAGTTGTTCGGAAACCGAGAAAAGAGGATTTTGGGATTGTCACAACATGGATACATTAAGAAGATCCTTGAACGATTCCGTATGGATAGTTCTAAGAAAGGATTCCTACCCTTAAGACATGGTATCCACCTGTCTAAAGGAAATGGCTCCTCAAATTGTTGAGGAAAAGAAGGCCATGGCTAGATGTCCTTATACGTCAGCTATAGGAAGCTTAATGTATGCCATGATGTGTACTAGGCCAGATATCTGCCATGCAATGGGAATGGTAAGTCGTTACCATTCCTTCTATGGAGAACATATTCAAATATCTAAGACGGACGCAAGATTACATCTTGGTCTATGGAGATGGTGATCTCCAAGTCTTGGGATATACAGATTCTGACTTCCAATCGGATATTAATGATCGAAAGTCGACATCATGGCTTGTATTCTTGTTGAATGGTGGTGTTGTGAGCTGGAGAAGCAAGAAGCATGATACTACTACAGATTCAACAAAAGGAGCCAAGTACATTGCCGCATCAGATGTTGCAAAGGAGGCAGTGTGGTTGCGCAAATTCGTCCTGGAGCTTGGCGTAGTTTCCTCTGATACTCCCATCCCGTTACTTTGCGATAACACTGGAGCCATTTCCCAGGCAAAGGAACCCACATGGCATCAGAAGAGCAAGCACGTGGAAAGGAAATACCATATCATTCGGGAGATACAAAAGCGTGGTGATATCATCATCACCAAGGTGGCCTATGCCGACAACCTTGCTGATCCTCTTACCAAACCTCTGACACAGAAGGTTTTGGACCAACATGTAATGAGTATGGGTTTAAGGATTGTACTTGAATGGTTCTGAGGGCTAGTGGGAGATTGTTAGCAATGTGAGCCCCGGGCGAACCATTCCTACAATAAATGTTATTGTAATAAATGATTTATCAAAAAAAAGTTACTGATTATTTTCATTCCTTTTTCTGAGATTGAATGAATGAATGCACTATAAATTCCCTCTGTACAATAGGGGTTATGTACCATGGCCAACTTGATGATCATACAGCTGTTGATTCATTGAGTGAATCATAGAGGCTGATGCTTGGATGAATATCTAAGGAGTTAGATAGAGGACTCATCAAGCATCATCAAATGATTGTTAAGTGATGATCTCCAGCCTGAGTAGGAGATGGCAATCCTTTCTCAAATGGTTGATATCTGATTGACCTTTTGATGTAGGTCATCTGCATGGGATTAGTGATTCGGAGGTGTCAGATTAGTTAAGTCAATGGGTTGACTTAACGAGATCGAGATAACCAAAGACTTATGGTGAATGCTATCACATCATAGGCATGCATCCTCTGATCGAAGATAGATGTATTGCTATATGTCTGAGTGTGTACATTTGGTAGACCAATAGGTTGATGACCTAACCAAGGTCTATATACCGGCGAGCTGGTGTGCATGTAAGGACATATGAGTAATGCGATCTCTCAAAGGGATCATACAGGTTCACTTATGAACCGGGAGATATATGCTCACTCATGTGGTATTGGGACTGATCAAATTCCATGCATGGTCGTCATGCTTTGGAAGCATGACATGAATTTGAAGGTAAGATATATGCTTTGGAAAGCATATGATCTGTACCGATTCCCAGTAACCAAGATTGAGAAACTTAATGATCAAACCCTGAAGATGACAGTGTAAAAGTGATCGTTATCTTGGGAATGATCATAGGTCTTCCAGTATGCAGGATGTACAGGTATTGAGAATACCTGAGGGTGATGTGATCATAAACGATTGTATAACCATGACACTTCCATTCCGAGGGAGTGATGAAACATGTTTGGATTTTAGTGACTCCTCTCATTAGAGAAGTAACCTAATCTTAGTCCATGTACTGGACATTGATCTGTATAAGATTCAGATGCAATGAGAAGATTAGATCTACGGTCTTGATTTGATCAAGCATCTGTGAGAGGTCCATGGGATCTGGATTTGAGATATGATCTCAATATCCAAGTCATTATACGTGGAACAATACAATCGCCCTGTCCTTATCTCCAAGTATCTGCGGAGAAATCGCATTATTCTTGAAAGGGCTCAAGAATAATTCCATAAATCTAAGCAATGAAGAATTGATGATTAAATGTGATTTAATCATCTTGACGTGTGTGGAAATTATCCAATATAATTAAATGTGATTTAATTATTGTGGATGATAATGGTGTAGATAGCAATATCCAATTATTCATAATATATTATAAATGTGATTTGTAATGTATTAGAGAGAGCCAATTATAATTTATATTTGTTGATTAATTATTTATATGTATTAGATACACATTGTATGGTTAATTGAAAACGTAAACTATATTTTGTTTTGGGTTGTGAATATGATTCACAATATTTCAATGGCAAGATTGTAATATTCTCAAAATTAATTATGAATTATTTTTGAAGAATAAATCACAACAAAAAGTTGTTGGAAATAATAATGGAGATTTCCATGGAGATATGCTATCTCATGAAATCTCATGAGATTGCCTTCATATGGAATAAAGTGGGCGACACCCAAGTCCTACTTGGAATGGGTGGTTGTCCACCTTGAATATACATGGGAGATGTAATCTCCATGTATATTCTTTCCTTATTTGGATGATGTAATTTAGGATTGATTTATATTTGATTTTATCAAATATATTTTGATCTAAATTAAATTATAATTTTTTGGTTTTTACCAACAACAATCTTGGCCATTGGATTGAATATATATCAATCTCATCCATTGATTTTATATGTCCCATGGATTGAGATCCATGGATCCCAAAACCCTATAAATAGAGAGGCATACCATGCTCTCTAGGGATATGCAATATTGGAGCCAACTCTCTCTCTCTTTCAATCTTCTCACACGCCAACCCTCTCTCTTTATTCCTTGGTGGTCGTAACCAACCCTAGAGAAGAGAGTCGTTGTCGCCTTCGCCATCGCGTCGCCGCTTCGACATTCTTTGGTTCTCCATCTTCTTGGAGTTCTTCGCTCACGAAGAAGACGTTCGATCTCGTACGACGAGATCAGGAATTCACCGTGCTTGGATCGACTTGTTGGATTGCGAGGATCACGCGGTTCATCCCCGCGCTCGCAAGCGACCTCTCCGACGATCGGACTTGAGACAGGAGGTCTCTTTTCTTAGAGACTAGATCAACCACACTTCTAGAGGTATTCCTTATACTTGTTGTGGTTCTAGATGAAACGATCCGAGAATCGTTCTTGGATCATGTGGTTTCATCGCATGAAAATTTTTCTAAATTCTGTTGCACAGAACAACTAGTATGACTAGTCGTTCTGCGTCGTATCCGATACGATGATCACGCTTCTGTGATGCGCTTGAGGATAAACCATATCCTTCAACCTTACGTGGTGAATGCTAAACCAACCACTATGATAAGGGAAGTCAAACCGTAAAATAGCTACCCGAAAGCTTCACTGAGAAGTAGCTACTTTATTTAAAAATAGTAGTCTGAATGAAAGTTTTTGGTTTTTGGCACTACCCTAAGTGTGTGATATGGTCCTTACCAACAACGAGTGGGTTTCTCTCCACCAAAAATAAGAGTTTGTTTTATGTCAATTTTATTTACAGTCGCCTTGATTAGCAGTCCTGATTTAAAATTAAGGTTATCTCTCAAGTTTAGATGAGCATTGAAATTCACTCTAACGAGCAATCCCAATTCCTTTAATTCCTAAGTTTTAAACTTGAGGAGGGAGAATCGAAAAAGCCAATGCAAATGTAAATCAATGATGCATGCTTAAGAAGAAGACTTACAGTAACTCCTCGCGTTCTTCATACGGGATGTAGTACAAGGAATTTTAAAATTTTTTCTAAATAATATGAACAGATGAAAAATGCCCTAAGCAGATAGTTCTATTAGCAGGAAGAATTGATTTTCAATTTGGCTAATGTTGAATGATCTATAGTGAATATAATTAGTGAAAGTGTGGCCTAAGAATTACGAGAACAGGCAAAATTAATAAGCTAGTGTATATATGCCTAATTCCTACGCCACTCAAGTCAGGTCCCATCACACAAAGGTGTTGAAAGAGACCTGATACACAAAAGAGAAGTTTAGTCTGAATTATGACAAGGGTTCAGAGATAGGGACCCTGAGAATAATGCAAAATATTAAAGTAAACTAACTCTCTCTTTCAAAAAAATAAAATTCAGTCTTCTTCGCAGGTCCTTGAATAATATCCAAAAATCGCTCCGAGATATCTGCAAAGAGAGACGATGTTATTAGTATATGTAGCGAGAGAAAAGATGCAAAATGAAATACAGAAAATAAATTGCAAATAAAGCAAAAAATGACACAAAAATTAATTTCACAAAAAATAATTATAAAAATAATTTAAAACCGTAAAAATACATCATTCCCTACCAACAGTGCCATTTAATGAACATCAGATTTGCCACTTTAATTAATCGATAATTGTCGCAGTACAAGAGGCAAATTTCGATTAGTAAAAACCATATTTTTTTTACTGTTGTGGAGTATTTCTTACTTGTCAAGTCTACCAAGGTCGAACACAGGGAACGGTGATTTTTAGTTATCTGATTTTAAATTAAATAATTAATTAATGGATCGATTAATTTTTGTGTTGGAAGAATATAATACAATGAAATACATATGCGAAGAAGTAAATAGAGAGAATGAAGCTCTATATATCTGATTTATAAGATTCAATTCTCAAATAAAGTGATCATTTAATCCTTAAAAATTACCATAGATCGAAAGAGATTAAGTTCAAAAATATGTAACAATCATCAGATGCAGGCTAAAAAGATCAACGTATCAAAGTTTTATCCTGCAAGAATTTCTCAAGATACTCTGGCCCTTTATTTTCCTGTAAATCACCCCTTAAAAATAATGGCCTTATATCAAATATCAAGGAAATCAAGAGTTTACACAATAGGTCGAATTCCTTGAAAATAATGTTCAACAACTAGCAAATAAATCAACCCAACAACTCCTCAAATAAATTATCAAGATATTAGATTAATTTCACTTCCTCATGTATACCCCTACAAATATCAATTCGTTAATTAAGAAGATCAATAATCAAGAGAGAGACTTAATCAGATAGAATTTCCTTAAATAGGTCCCTGTAGGTTAGATCAATTTCTCTCAATAAAATAGCATACATATATCACCAATCAAGCTTGCACAAGTTAAGATGTTCATATAATACTAATCATCATTAATCAACCTCAGATATATCTACAAGATATATATTATTAAAGAACACAGAATAAACTTCGAAACGATATCTTGTGTGCCAAAACCAGAGTTTGTATGCAAAATATATGATATAATGAATCTGCAGGGACTAAAATGTAAATAAAATAAAGTTTTCATTTCAAAGAAGTCCCTAGAGGGGCTTATCTGCAAAATCAAGTTGGAGTGGCCTTTCTTGAATATACCCAAGGTAAAGGTATATCTGCAATTATCATAAGTAGCTAGGGCTTATATGCAAATTCTCCAAAGTCGCATGCAAAGCATGTGATTATGACGTCAGCTTGGTGTCTTCTCGCTATTTCGGAGGAAGGCGATGGTGCGGGCGTAGTTTTTGCCCCACGCACGTGTTGAGCACGTGTGCAGCGAGGCAAGGACATGGCCTTGCGGCTGGAATAAAGTCTGAACGCCTTGGGCTACGGCTCGGACGCCCGA
Organism: Ottelia alismoides; assembly: GCA_037367405.1. Classification (NCBI taxonomy): domain Eukaryota; kingdom Viridiplantae; phylum Streptophyta; class Magnoliopsida; order Alismatales; family Hydrocharitaceae; genus Ottelia; species Ottelia alismoides. Next base: position 192,037 of record JAZKJV010008797.1, on the reverse strand, counting down.
GCCTCCGTGGCAAGCGTGGGCTCTTCGGAGGACCCGATCCTTGAGGCTGGGGACGAGGCTCGTGGAGGCTAGCATGGCCAACGGCAACTGGAGATTGAGGGCGAGCGGAGGAGTGGTTGGAAGGCCAAGGCCAGCAGTACGGAGGAGGTGGGCGGATGGCCGAGGTGTAGTTGAGCGGTGCACGCATAGCAGAGTGCGATGGTGAGGCTAGAGGTGTCGACCCCTCAGCCAATACACTACACGAGGGTGAAGATGGTCAATGGCGGTTGGGAGAAGGAGCGGAGTAGGGGTGCGAGGTGAAGCTCCGACAAGGGCTCAAGCGTGGAGGTGCACAGGAGCTTGCTACTCCAGATGGATGGTCGTTGGGAGGTGCGAGGGACACCTTGTGGATCTTGGCGACCGCAGTTGTCAAGCGATCAATAGCGGTTGATGATCGGGTATGGCCGAGCTTGGAGTGCGAACACGAAGTCGAATAGCTGGCGAAGACGGAGCGCGAGCGGAGCAGTCAAATCAACGGTGTGGGGATGAACCTGCAAAGGAAGAGAAAAGCAAAAAAATGAAGAAAAGAAAATGGGGGTTGTGTGTCACTTGGAGACTAGGAGAAGCGGTAGCCCCTTCCTAATTATCGCTCGAGCCACCGGTGATGTGGTGAGCTTTACAGCTCAAGGAGTTGCAGCAAGGGAGAATAATTCCTCGAGATTGTGCCGATGAGGAGGTTGTCAAGGGCGAGCACGTTCCCTCTATCACAGGCCTTGTCTTTAGTTCCCTCTCTCTCCTTTGTAGATGATGGCGTATGCGGAAGACAGTGGAGGCTGGAGGGGTTTAATATGTTGTATGGTAGCTGACAGTTACGCGAGGAGGTAGAGGATGCACGAGGGTCGCAACGGTTGGAAGCGGAAGTAAGGGCGGCGACTGTTGCGGAGGAATGGCTAAGCACGACGGTTACTGACGGAAGGGGTAGGGAAGGGAGTCTTGCACGGAGCACATGACCGGGGGTGGAGAGTGATGGGTCACATGCTATGCACGTGACCTGGAGGCAGAGTGTCTGAGTAGAGGTGCCATGTGGCACGCTCAGAGGCTGCCACATATCCCCCCAAAAAATTTCAAAATCAAAAAGGAAAGAAAATGAAAAGGAAATAGAAGGAGACCTCCAATCAAAAAAATTTCTTCACGAAATTTGTTCATCTCGATGAGATCTACAACTTTCTTGAAGGACCCATGAGTAAAAGAGGATATTTGTGCAAAGTGATATTTTTGTTGTCTCCAAGTGTATTGAAAACCGATTTTTCGGAGTTTTGTAATTTTTAGGTGGGTTTTAAGATGATAAAAATTATAGGAAAAAATACAATAAAATATAAGAAAATTAATTACACAATAATCTAATGTTTTGGATTTTTTGTAAATAATAAGATAGGAAAATAAAATAGAGGCACGGAACATATGAATTTTGTACAGACTCAAAATGGACACTTAGACGCGGTCAGTTTCTTTGATTTTAGTCTTAATCTAGATTTGTATTTTTATGTCATTTAATAAAAACTTTCATGAAAGAACACAAATGAGAAAAAAATAAAATTAAAAGGCTAAATTATGTACATAAACTCAAGTCAAAAATAGCAAAAAGTTAAAATGTGCAAAAGAGGCCCAAAACTTAACTTCACATATGAGCTCTGAATTTTACGAAATTGGTCTCGATTTGAAGATGTTTTAAAATGGAGGATTGTGAGTAGACCATAATCGGATGCTTTATGAGGGAGATATGCACATTTTACTCCGTCAGATGTGAAATTAGACTTTGGCATTATTTGACACTTGTTTGAGTTAGTTTTTTTGTATTTTTTGTCTATTCTTGTTAGTAATATCTACACAATGGACGTGTTTGGGGTCAATAGGAGTTAGGATGAATTAAAAATATGGAAATTTAGCAGCTTTTTATGCTAATTTACACGGATTTTTTATGCAACTATGCATGATGAAATGTGAATATTAATTACACATGTGTGTATGCTAATTATGCTCTACTAATTATTAAATACATATGGATTTCAGGGCACAGAGTTTAAATGACCAATTTTAGCATGATGAATATGAGGTTCATCATACCCCGATACTTAAACCATGCTCCTTCCCGAGCGTAATGAATGATGAGTTAGTTGGATACATCCTTGACTGTGCATGTGAATTTTAAAGAAAATTCATCGAAGACACTAAATTTGAGTGATCCTAAAATTCTGAGATCAATTGTGGTTTAATTAAAAGGAATCCAACTTCTTTAATTATAAGACTCTCTCTTTGTACATATAATATAAGGATATGACTTTTAGTGTACTGCATTCATGAGAGTCGAGTCATGATATCACCCAAAGTTCTAGTCCAGGAGGCTCTCCTTTTAACCTAATCCTCAACACTAGAGAACAAGTCTATTCTTGCTTCAGTCAACCGTCTCTTTAGTTTTTCAGTCTTAAAAGTGTATATGGACGGCCAGATAATGGAGGGCACAGGATTGTCTATAATTTTCTCTCCCTCACATTGGAACAAGGGGCCTCTCGAGTGCCTTATTACTCAACATAAGTATATTTTAATTTTGTTTCTCAATGTGTCCGTCAAGAGAGTTCGGAGTCATTTGCACTTATTTTCAAGGAATACACCAGGGTGTGTCTTTTTCTAGTATCTAAGATACCTTTGACACCCAGACTTGTATCACTATACGATGTAGAGCCCTTCTATGGTGCTAGCCCGACTCTTGATCCTAATTAGCACTTGGACCAAGTGGACACTTTGAAAATGGTTGGGAGCGCTTTCCATTTGTGGAAGCTCATTTGAAATTAACTTTGGAGGATAGAGCTTTTTCTTGATATATTTCTTTCTTTTCTTTTCTTTTTGACTAGCTCCATTGTTTTTACCAAATGTTGGCGCATACTGATCAACAATTAAATTAAGTTTCATCATAGAGATAGCATATGAACTTGTTTCACATACTGGATAGGGTGACACATAGGTAAATATCAAAGAGATAGCATATGAACTTGTTTCACATACTGGATAGGGTTTCGTTGACACTCAGGTTTCTTGAGTTCTTCATTAAATTCATCCCATCCTGGAATATCTTTAGATTGGGTCCAGACTTCAATCTCTTTTCCTAGTTCCTCAAGTGATAACTCAACTCATCTCATCAATCATGTAGTTGTGAAAGTGATGTGTTAATCATATTCTTTAGAGGGTAAAGATGAAGAGTCAATATAGCACTCAAATCTTTCAAACTAGGGAAGTGTGTATTATTAAGTTCAAAATCCTAATACCTAAGGCTAGATAACTCAAACTCTCAAGATCTCGGAAATCAAGTGTCCTCAAAACACTCAAGCCTTGAGTGATAGAGAATGTCACAAGAATAATCCAACCAAGGAATGCATGAGATGTTTGATGAAATGCAAGACCATGAGTGATTTTTTTTCTTTTTTTTCTTTCTTATTTCTTTTTTTGCAAAAAGTTTTTTGGTTTTGTTTTTTTTAAATCAGGTATTATTTACAAGAAAAATATAGTATAATATACACTACTTGTACCCATCCCTGATGTTATTTGAGACAATCAAAGTATGAGCTATGGACAAAGTAAGTAGAATATATACAACACACCCCCCTATACTTAGCATGTGCTATGTCCTCATGACACAAAGTGAAATGTAGACATAGATTGTACTAAATATAGTTGAGTGAAGAAGAATAGAATCAACATGCCCCCTATATTTAGACTTTTGAGGGATTAACCATAGCAGAAAAGCATAAAATGAGATAGTCGAGGGTGAGTATAAAGAACAGAAGTGATGTATATACAATGGTATTGGTCCCCTTATACTTATGCTCGTGTAAACCTACGTATGATCGGATAATTACAAGTGAGGAACCAAATATATTTACGGATGTACATGGTCATGGTAGTTTGCGACGGACCTTTTTGCGGGAGTGTGATGGAAGATAATATGGAGATGTGAAGGGTGGTGAAGAGGGAGCGGATGAAGAAGATCATCCATTGTCAGAGTCGTCCTCACAAGAATAGTAGTCGTATGCAGAGAATCTCCAACTATTATCAATGATGATCTGCAAATTCGGCCCCTTAAAAAGTCGTTTTAGTGCGTTGTAGTTGGGTGAATCGGATGCGTCAAAAACCGCTTCATCATAATTATCAATTAAAGCAAAGCGGTTGATTTATATTTTACTTGGGCAAGACCAAGGTCGAACTCAGGGACACGAGCCTCTTAAGTATTATTTAGACTCTTGTTACTCCTATTAAGTGTCAGATTAAAAACCCATAGGTCAATAAATGCATAAGGACAGACAATGCAAACATATGAAACATGTTGAAGTCATTTTTTATTTACTTTTCATAATGTAAGGAAATGCAATATTACAATGATGCTAATATGCCCAAAGTAGACAAAATATTTGAGCCATTTAAACATTAGTCAATTTCAGGCTCAAGTTAAGAAGCAAGCTTATTGATTAATTCAGGCAAGGAATAAAAATACTACATAAGGGACACTTGGTTATTAAATTAATACATCAAAGTTCACAGTGTCAAAATAGAGATCTAACCATGCCATTAAGAAGAAAATGAAACAAGCTTAGAAACACCATTGAAATTAACTGAAATGGAGCTCGGATGCTCAAGATATGCAAGAAAGAAACCAGGGACATAAATGCAAAGAAACATGAAAATAAAATAGCAAACAGGTCCCTAGAAGGACTTAAATGTAAATAAAATTTTGCATGAGGCCTTCCCTGTAAATGACCCATGTACATGGTGGTATATTTGCAATTATTAAAACCCAAAGGGGGTCGGGTGCAAATTACCCCAAGCACGTGTAGGTGGCACGTGATATCAGGTCATGTTTGCAAATTGAAGAACTCGGGCAAGTGATGTGCAAATTACCCCAAGCACGGAGTAAATAAATTCGGTACTGTTTAAATTGTTTAAACACGAATTTAATACTTGGATTTTTGTTCCCCATTATATAAGGAAACCATAGGAACTGAGTTTGCGTAAATCGGATTTCGTATGCTCTAGTTATGGTTGTTTTAATGAACATGTATGCATTGTTGCGGGAACAGTAGATTTTAACATGATTAAAGAGTTAATTATTGTTATCATCTGCCTCGAAATGCATGCAACTCCACTTAGTTTCTGTTCTAAATCAAGTTAGCAATCTATGAAAATTGAGTTTGCTTAATTTGGATTTAAATTGATTGAGATATGTTAATTTTAGTGACTAGGGGTCCTTACTGAAATTACGTTCCTAATCTAGAACAAGTGATTGTTAATTAGTGAAATTAATTGTTAATTTCGTGAAATAATCTTGAAAAATATTTTTGAAATATTGAAACATGATTATTTGCCTAATTGACTTGGCCCCAACCAATTAATTGATTAGATTTGATCTAAATCATAATTGGAAACCACAATCTTCAAACTTGATGCTTGAATAGGATTTGGGAATTTGTCTAGCAAATTTCCTTATAATAAAAAATGTTTTGATTATTACTATATGGTACAATTTCGGTTGAAGAACCAATGATCATCTCAAGTACAAATTAATCAATTTGGCATTATCCTTTCCCGAGGCAGATATGGTGCCTAGTCGGAGAGCATTGGGGTTGCGGGTTGCAACGTATGTGGTCCGTCCCACTCTCGTCGGTACTGGCCATGACAGCGGGTAGGGTCGGGATAATGTCCGAAGGATTAAGATGTATTTTTTTCTAATTATAAAATTCGAATTAATACGTATTTTGAGATATTACCATATATATATTCAAGTAAAATAATCAAGTTTGATTTATTGAATTGGATTGATAGTTAATTTAATATGATTAAATTGATTATGTCCAATTGAAATACTCTAATATGATTAGAGCTAATAATTCCCTTGGAAGAATTAATTATGTGAATGTGATTCACGATAATTAATTAAAAAAAATTTGAATATGAAGTGGAGGATCACATAAGTGGCATCCATGGTCTCCCGTCAAGGCGAAGAGTTTCGTCGCCAGGGATTGCATGTGGGAGATGCCTGTCCAAAGTGACAGCTCCTGTGTGCAAGCGCATCTGAATCGGGCTCTTTGCTTCTTGAAAGAGTAAGGTCGTATGCGTAGTGACCCCAATATCGGATCCTCATATTATTGGGACGATATTGGATTGCGCATAGCGAGTACTATTCTTGTTGACGGTTGGTTCAATTAACAATGGGTCAACATCGCCTTAGGGGTGGTGGGCTCGGGTGTTAAAGACCGAATTGAGAAATGCAAGTTGGACTTGCAAAGCGGAATGTGTTCCCGCTTCTCTTTATAGGAGTCGCAGATTCTCATATTATTGGGATGTGACAATGATAATGAGGAGATCCCAGTTCTTGCTAGAGATATAGCGGTAAGTATATCTCTTGCTTTGAAAGTGATTAAGGGAATGAACTTTCAAAGTCGACAATGCAAGAATAATTTGATTTAAAATACCTTAATCAAATGTTATAAATTTGAATATATTTTCATATTCTAATATAGTACATTCTTAATTTCAGAAAATGAAGTCTTTGAACCCACTTAGTAGGCTTCTAGAGATCAACCAATTGACCGACCCAAATTACTCGGATTGGATCCGTAATTTAGAGCTTGTTCTCTCTGCTGAGCGCATAAGTTATGTGCTATCCGAGGACAAGCATGAGAACCCTAAGTCCAAGGAAGAAAAAGCATTTAATGACAAGTATGATGAAGATCATGTCTTGGCTAGGTGTTATATCCTAGGTTCTCTCTCCAATGTTCTGCAGAAGCAACATGTGGAGGTGAGTACCTGTCAGGAAATAATGCAAAATCTTAAGGATATGTTTGGTGACATTAACCGCACTCAGCGGTACAATGTTATGAAAGACCTCATTCGTTGTAGAATGCAGGAAGGGACTTCAGTCCGTGAACATGTACTCAAAATGTTTGGGTACTTGTCAGAGCCGGAGACTCTTGGGGCAACGGTGGATGCAGAAATGCAAGCTGACTTCATTCTGCTGTCATTACCCAAGTCTTTCAATAACTTTGTAGTGTCATTCCACATGAACAAGCTGGAATTGACAAGTGATGCTCTCCTTGCTGCATTAAAGTCTGCAGAAGACGTAATGAAGAAGGATGATCCCACTGGCAGTGCAATGGTTGCACAGGTCAAAGGGAAGCGTGGTCGGAAGCATGGTTCTCGGAAGGGCCCGGCCCAGAAGAGAAATAAGAAGGGACAAAGTGTTGGCTCCTCTTCTAATGCATCCACTCTCATGGCATCGAAGAAAACCGACGTCTATCACCACTGTAAGAAGCCAGGGCACTGGAAGCGTAACTACCCAGATTACCTGAAGTCCTCAGACAAAGGTAAAGCCCCTGCGGGTATGAAATCTACTTTCATCATTGAAACTAGATTTCTCGTTGGACGAGAAGGAAGTTGGGTTGTAGATTCCGGTGCTTCTGTTCATGTATGCAATTTGTTGCATTTGTTTCAGGAAACTAGGAATCTTGAGGAAGGGGAGATAGTCATCCATATGGGATCTGATGCAAGTGTTGCAGCAGTAGCCGTCGGGACTTGTAATCATTATCTAGTGGAAGAGTCCTTATACTTAAAGAATGTCTTTATGTACCTGAAGTCAGAAGGAACTTGATATCTGTATCTAAGCTTGTTAGAAGCGGATATTCTTTCCTTTTCTGTAATAAATTAGTCATAAGTCGTTATGATAAATATATTGCGGATGGTGTTTTGACTTCTGGTGGACTCTATGAATTGTGCATTGATAAATGTATTATGAATGTGACAACCAATAATAAAAACCCTAAAAGATCCAGAGAGGATAAAAATATCTCAAATGAGATATGGCATCAAAGGCTTGGTCATTTATCTGTTGATAGGATCAATAGATTGATAAAGGATGGACCTCTAGATTTTCTACAGGTCCAACCTTTGCCCACTTGCAGACATTGCATATAGGGTAAAATGACTAGGACGCCTTTCCGTAACAAGGTTACAAGATGCGAAGGCATTATTGACCTATTACATACCGATGTATGTGGTCCCTTCAGTACCGCGACTCGAAATGGATATCGATATTATTTGACGTTTATTGATGACCATTCGCGAAACAGGTTTATCTTCCTACTACGTCATAAGTCTGAAACCTTTGAAAAGTTCAAAGAATTCAAGGCTTTGGTTGAGAACCAAACCGATAGGAAGATTAAACGGATTCGATCTGATCGAGGTGGTGAGTACCTGTCAGATGAATTCAAGGAATACCTTAAGGAGAATGGAATTGTTTCCAATCTCACTCCTCCTGGAACTCCCCAACTAAATGGTGTTGCTGAAAGACGCAACAGGACCATCATGGACATGGTTCGTTCAATGATGAATAAAGCAAATTTACCTCCTAGTTTCTGGGGATATGCAGTAGAGACTGCAATATATATCCTGAATAAGATTCCTAGCAAATCCGTGCCTAAGACTCCTCATGAGCTATGGTATGGAACCAAACCTAGTGTTAATCACTTAAGGGTTTGGGGTTGCTTGGTCTATGCGAAGAACGTGGACGCAAGTAAGCTAGAGTCTCGCTCTCGTGAGTGTTACTTCATTGGTATGTTAAAGATCGTATTGGATACCAGCTTTATGACCCTGAGACCCAAAAGGTTTTTGTTTCTAGAGATGTGAAGTTTCTGGAGAATGATTTCCTTAAAGGTCAAGACAATAATGAAGTAGAGGAATTCATTGAATCCCCTGAGGATTCTGAGCTTCCTAGACCAGAAACGGAAGAGATAAATAAAGATGAAACACCCATACCTCTTCAAAGGAGTTCGAGGGTGGTTGCGCCACCTGAAAGGTATGGATTCCATGTGTCAGGTGAAACTGACATTGATCCTACTTCATTTGATGAAGCACTCGCGGATCAAGACATGGATAGATGGATGCTAGCAATGAAGTCAGAAATTGACTCCATGCATAAGAATGGTGTATGGACCCTAGAGGATCCACCTAAAGGGATAAAACCCATTGGGTGTAAATGGATCTTCAAGAGAAAGAGGGGACCTGATGGGAAAGTAGAGACTTTCAAGGCACGGCTTGTAGCCAAGGGCTATACACAGAGAGAAGGCATCGATTATGATGAGACTTTCTCCCCTGTGGCTATGCTTAAATCCATCCGGACATTGCTAGCTATAGCTGCATATCTTGACTACGACATCTGGCAGATGGACGTCAAGACGGCTTTCCTCAATGGATACCTCGAGGAGGATATCTACATGGAGCAGCCCCAGGGCTTCATGACTGAGGATGGTAAAGTATGCAAGCTGAAGAAATCCATATATGGGCTCAAGCAAGCTTCTCGTAGTTGGAACATCAGATTTGACGAAACCATAAAGAGTTATGATTTTGTGCAGAATCCTGATGAACCTTGTGTATACAAGAAGCTTAGTGGGAGCGACATCCTTGTCATTGGGAATGATACAGGGATGATGACCAGTGTAAAGATTTGGTTGTCCCATACCTTTGAGATGAAAGATCTTGGAGAAGCCTCTTATATCTTAGGCCTAAAGCTGTTCAGAAACCGAGAAAAGAGGATTTTGGGATTGTCACAACATGGATACATTAAGAAGATTCTTGAACGATTTCGTATGGATAGTTGTAAGAAAGGATTCCTTCCCTTAAGACATGGTATCCACCTCTCTAAAGGAATGGCTCCTCAAACTGTTGAGGAAAAGAAGGTCATGGCTGGATGTCCTTATGCATCAGCTGTAGGAAGCTTAATGTATCCCATGATGTGTACAAGGCCAGATATCTGCCATGCAGTGGGAGTGGTAAGTCGTTACCAATCCTGCTATGGAGAACAACACTGGAATGCAGTAAAGAAAATATTCAAATATCTAAGATGGACGCAAGATTACATCTTGGTCTATGGAGATGGTGATCTCCATGTCTTGGGATATACAGATTCTGACTTCCAATCGGGTGTAGATGATCGAAATTCGACATCGGGGTTCGTGTTCTTGTTGAATGGTGGTGTTGTGAGCTGGAGAAGCAAGAAGCAGGACACTACTGCAGATTCAACAACAGAAGCCGAATACATTGCCGCATCGGATGCTGCAAAGGAGGCGGTGTGGTTGCGCAAGTTCATGCTGGAGCTTGGCGTAGTTTCCTCTGATACTCCCATCCCGTTATTCTGCGATAACACGGGAGCCATTGCCCAGGCAAAGGAACCCATATGGCATCAAAAGAGAAAGCACGTGGAAAGGAAATACCACATCATTCGGGAGATACAAAAGCGTGGTGACATCATCATCACCAAGGTGGCCTCTGCCGACAACGTTGTTGATCCTCTTACCAAACCTCTGACACAGAAGGTTTTCGACCAGCATGTAATGAGTATGGGTTTAAAGATTGTACCTGAATGGTTCTGAGGTTTAGTGGGAGATTGTTAGCAATGTGAGCCCCGGGCGAACCATTTCTACAATAAATGTTATTGTAATGAATAAATTATCAATGAAAGTTATTGATTATTTTTCAATCCCTTTCTGAGATTAATGAATGAATTCACTATAGGGTCCCTCTGTACAATAAGGGTTATGTACCATGGCCAACTTGATGATCATACAGCTGTTGATTCATTGGATGGATCATAGAGGCTGATGCTTGGATGAATATCTAAGGAGTTAGATAGAGGACTCATCAAGCATCATCAAATGATCATTAAGTGATGATCTCCAGTCTGAGTAGGAGATGGCAATCCTATCTCATATGACTAATATCTGACTGACCTCTTGATGCAGGTCCTCTGCATGGGAATAGTGATTCAGAGGTGTCAGGTTAGTTAAGTCAATGGGTTGACTTGACGAGATCGAGATAACCAAAGACCTACGTTGAATATTGTCACAACATAGGCATGCATCCTCTGACTAGAGACAGATGTGTTGCTATATGTCTGAGTATGTACATTTGGCAGACCAATAGGTTGATGACCTAATCAAGGTCTATATACCGGCGAGCTGGTGTGCATGTAAGGACATATGAGTAATGCGATCTCTCAAAGGGATCATACAGGTTCACTTGTGAACCGGGAGACATGAGCTCACTCATGAGGTATTGGGACTGAACAAATTCCATGCATGGTCGTCGTGCTTTGGACGCATGACATGAATTTGAAGGTAAGATATATGCTTTATGAAAGCATATGATCTATACCAAATCCCAATGACCAAGATTGAGAAACTTAAATGATCTAACTCTGAAGATGACAGTGAAAAAGTGATCTTTATCTTCAGAATGATCATGAGTCTTCCAGTATGTAGGATGCACAGGTATTGGGAATACCTGAAGGGTGATTTGATCATATACGATTGTATAACCATGACGCTTCCATTCCGAGGGAGTGATGAAACAGGTTTGGATTTTAGTGACTCCTCTCATTAGAGAAGTGACCTAATCTTAGTCCATGAACTAGACATTGATCTGAATGAGATTCAGATGCAATGAGAAGATTAAGTCTACGGTCTTGATTTGATCAAGCATCAGTGGGAGGTCCATAGGATCTGGATTTGAGATATGATCTCAACATCCAAGTCACTATACGTGGAACAATACAATCGCCATGTCCTTATCTCCAAGTATCTGAGGAGAAATAGCATTGTTCTTAAATGGTTTAAGAATAATTCCATAAGGTCTAAGCAAAGAGAAGTTGATAATTAAATGTGATTTAATTATCATGATGTATGAGAAATTATCCAATATGATTAAATGTGATTTAATTATTATGGATAAGAATAATGTGGATAGTAATATCCAATTATTCATAATATGTTATAAATGTGATTTATAATATATTAGAAAGAGTTAAATATAATTTATATTAGTAGATTAATTATTAATGTGTATTGGATACACATTGTCTAATTAATTGAAAATGTAAATTACATTTTGTTTTGGGTTGTGAATATGATTCACAATATTCCAATGTCAAGATTGCAATATTCCCAAAATTAATTAAGAATTATTTGTGGTGAATAAAATACCAACAAATAATTGTCGGAAAATAAGTTGAGAGAAAAACAAGGAGATGTGCAATCTCATGGGGATCCATGAGATTGCCCTCCCCATATGGGAAGGAGGGGGCGGCACCAATTCCTTTATGGAATTGGTGGCCGTCCACTCCCCCTAATGGGGAAGGTGGATCTCATTTGTTTTTCCACTCCTTATTTGGTTGGTTTAATTTGGTATTAATATATATTTGATTTATCAAATATATTTAATCAAAATTAAATCACAAGTTGTTGGTTTTACCAACAACAATCTTGACCATTGGATTGACATAAATCAATCTCATCCATTGATTTTATATGTCCCATGGATTGAGATCCGTGGATCCCAAAACCCTATAAATAGAGAGGCATACCATGCTCTCTTTTTACACATGCTATTGTAGCACCCAACTCTCTCTCTCTCTCTCTCTCTCTCTCTCTCTTTCTCATACTCGACAGCCCTCTCTCTCCCTCTCTTCTTGATGGCCGTCCACCTTGGTGGAGAGAATCGTGGACGCCCGCGCCATCGTGCTGCCGCTTCGACACTCTGTGGTTCTTCGCCTTCTTGGAGTGCTTCACTCACGAAGGAGACGTTTGATCTCGTGCGACGAGATCAGGAGCAACCGCGCTTGGATCAACTTGGATTGCGAGGACAACGCGACTCATCCCCGCGCTTGCAAGTCGTTACTCCGACGATCGGACTTGAGACAGAAGGTCTCTTTTCGTAGAGACTTGATCAACCACGCTTAAAGAGGTATTGCATTATACTTGCTGTGGCTATAGATGAAACGATTTGAGAATGGTTCTCGGATCATGTGGTTTCATCGGATTAAAATTTTTTAAATTCCGCTGCACCGAACAACTAGTACGACTAGTCATTCTTCGTCGTATCCGATATGACGATCACGCTTCCGTGATGCGCTTGAGGATTTCTCCATATCCTTCAAGTGGTTGATGCTCAAGGATGGAGGACTGTGGCTGAGCATGGAGGGCAAACACGAGGTCGAATGGCTGTCGAAGGCGGAGCACGAGTCAAGAAGTTGGATCGACGGTGTGGGGATGAACCTGCAACGGAAGAGAAAAGGAGAAAATAAAGAAAAGAAAATAAGGGTTGAGTGTCGCCTAGAGATTAGGAAAAGCGGTAGCTCCTTCCTGATTGTCGCTTGAGCCACCGGCGACATGGCAAGATTCGCGGCTCAAGGAGTCACAGCAAGGGAGAAGAATCCCCCTGGATCGTGCCGATAAAGACGCCGTCGTCAGCGAGCATGAGCCCTCTATCACAGACCTCGTCTCTAGCACCCACTCTCTCCTTTGCAGACGATGGAGGATGCAGAAGACAATGGAGGTCGGAGGAGTTTTATATGGTGTATGGTGGATGACGGTTAAGCGGGGAGGTAGAGGCACGAGGGTCGCAATGGCTGGAAGAGGAAATAAGGGTGGCGGCCATTGTTAATGAGGAGCGAAGGAACGGCTTGGCACAACCGGGGATGGAGAGTGACGGGTCATGTGCTCTCTACGTGACCTGGAGGTAGAGTGTATGAGTGGGGGTGCCACGTGGCACGCCTAGAGGATGCGACGTGTCGCCCCAAAAAATTTAAAAATTAAAAAGGAAAGAAAGATGAAAAAGAAATAGAAGGAGACCTCTAATCGAAAATTTTCCTTCACAAAAATTGTTCGTCTTAAAGAGATCTACAACTTTCATGAAGGACAATAAGCAAAAGAGGTCATTGGTGCGAAGTGATATTTTTTATGGTCTCCAAGTGTTTAGAAAACCATTTTTTTTGGAGTTTTGTAATTTGTTGGTGTTTTTAGAGAGGATAAAAATTATAGAAAAATACGATAAAATATAAGAAAATTACTTACACACTAATCTAATTTTTTGGATTTTTAATAAATAATAAGATAGGAAAATAAAATAGAGGTACAAAACATGTGAATTTTGTACAAACTCACAATGGACACTAATGAATCCCCATTCATCACTCTTTCTTTATTTTCGCTAGAAACCTTGGCAAAATGCCATGTAAATGCTTGTAAATATCATAAATTACCAACATGCACGCATCATGTAAATAGTCATAATTAGCATGTTTTTGCACAAAAATAAAGGAATAAAGAAATAAAATAAAAAGAGAGAAATATTTAGAATAAATATTGAGTGACCTAATTCCAAGGGAGTGCTCAACATGGGCCTGACCGCAAAATAAAATAAGTAGAGAGAGATAGGGTGACTCAACATGATGTAAATATCCCTCTATATGTAAATATTTTATTTTCATCAAAATAAAAATGAAAAAATGTTTTTAACACCCGTTGCATATTTATAAAAATAAAATAAACATTAGAAAAATAACAACAACAAAAATACAATCCACATATTGCATGTATACCATGTGCATATGTATATAGATCTATTTATTTAACTAATGTAAATAAATCATAAAATTAAAATAAAAACATATTTTTATTCCAAATTTTATGTTATAAATAAATAAAATATAAAATTGGAATAATTGTACAAAAATAAACAATTAAAAATAAAAATAAAAAATACATATGTAAATATACATGTATATAATAATAATATAATGTAAATACCTAATTTATTTTTCAAAAAAATAATAAAAATCACTAAAAATACTTTGAAAATAAATAAACATTTTTTATGTTAAATAATTTTAAATAAAATCATTTACTATTTTAAAATGAATTTTTAAATAATTTAGCAATGGAATTTTTCCAGTGGTCCACGGGGGATTGTTGACCCCCGGTCAACTCTCCCCCACGGACCTCTTCCAGGCGTATCGGGTTTTTGACTCGACTTCTCCAAATTTTCCCAAGTTGATCCGCCTTCCATTCGCCTAAACCCCAGGCTCCATTTGTAGCTCGATGATCCGAGACCTTCGCCCGACCTTCATTGTAGGGGTCCGTGCATCGACGAGCGTGCCCGACTCCCATCTTCCCGGACCCCTATCACTATAAAGTATCAGCTCCGCCGCACTTTTCGCGTACCTTTTGGCCATCACCTTCGTCTCCTGGGACCTTCATTCTTCTTCCCTGAGTGACATCTTGTGAGGGAGAGTGTCGCGGCGAGGATTCAAGGCCTGCAGCCTTAGATCCGGTGAGCCCATCGCCGTGCTTCGTCGCGAGTGAGCCAGAGCCTCTGGAAGCATCGTTCCATCGAGGCGAAGACACCAGGCAGAGCAGCACCTCTAGCATAGACGCCTCCGATCGCCAGGTAACCCCTTTTGTCCTTAGATTAGTCCATTTCCCAAATTCGTGTTTTGCATCGCCAGCCTTCGCCGGCCATTTCACTTAGCTACGATCACCCATTCAATCATCCGACCATGGATTCACCTTCACGAGACCTCGCTCCACATTCTCCGCACCTCCGATCACCCTGACTCGCCTCGTAGCAGGATCTTCGCTCTTCCCCGCCGTCGCCTCGCCGGAGAGCACCGCGCCACCTCAAACGGTCGCCCCTTTCGCACATAACCGGGTCGAGGCACTTTTCCCTCGACCCAGCTCTTTTCCTATACAGATAGAATCGAAGAAGGACCCCATCTGGGGGTCCAACAGCTACGGCATAGAAGCTCCGTCCCTTCATCGCCGCCGAGGACCTTCTGGCGTCCTTAGCCTCATTGGAGCCACCCATTAGCTACGGACGACCGAGACCTTCATTTCCCAGCTTCAAGCAGCACCGGAGGAGCCCTCCACCGCGCGTACTGGGCCGGCGAAGTTCGTCGGCGTCGTGTTCTTCCAGGACCCTCATCCGTCGTCCGATCGAGCCCCTCTACCAGTACTGATCTCCACCATCCGTTTGAGGGAGGCTCATGGACGTCCGATCCATCTGGGATCTAATCAGGGACGTCCATCGTTGAAGAGGCGTCCACTACCCTCCACCGTCCGATCGTACACGTGACGTCGTCTTCAGCCGCAGATCATAATAAAGGGGTAATTTCACTTTGGCCCCTGTCATTTTGGCTTTTATAGTTTAGTCCTATAAATATTTCTCATAGTTGTTTTTATTTTGGAATATTTGTACCTTGGACCTTGTTGTTTGTTTTATTTACATTTTAGTCCCTGCTTGTGTGAGACACGTGCTTCGACAGGTGAGTTTTTGGACAAATTGCATGTATGGGCTTGGGTTTTATGCCGTGTTATGAAATGAAGTTTTAGTTTTAATATTTGAATTTATACCTCTGTGCGTGGATTTAATTGGACATGTGCTGATTGTATGTGAAATTTACACTTCAAACGTTAAGGTTTTCGCATGTGTTACAATTTAGCCCTCCAAACTCTATTTTCGTGCAAATAGGTCCCTGTGTGATGTAGTTATCTTATTGGTCGAATAAAATATCAAATAAACTCCAAATCGAGTGAAATTTGGATACGTGGCTCCTGCCACTGTGTAAAAATTTCACTATTTTTTGGGACATTTTCCTTGCTTTTTACTATTTTTAAAAATTCAAAAACACGTATTTTTGCTATTGTTTGAAAAAGAAAATCAATTAAAAATATAAAAACTTTTCTAAAAATTCTAAAAAAATTAGAGATTGTTTATTTTGTTGTGTTTAAATTTCTATCCAGTTTTTATGTCATTTGGATTTATAAAACCCCTAAAATCATACAACCCTAAAAATATTATAAAAATTCTTAAAAATTATACAAAATTCAAAAAATTCAAACTCTTTTTCTGTAGCTTAGTTTTTGTATATATTTTTCATAAAAAGTACCATCAGAATAAAAGAGGCTAATTAGTTATTTTTAATTAGCCCATCAAATCTTACTGTACATTTGATCACTGTTTTGCCTTTTCTCCATTTTTAGAAAATTAACTAAAATTATAAAATTCCCATAAAATTATCAAAAACACTTAAAAATATAAAACACACAAAAACAATTTTTATTAGATTTTTTGACTTTATTTGGAGTGTTTTATGAATATTTGCTTGTTGGATTTTTCATCTGTCTTTATATTTTCCTTATTATTAAAAATACAAAAAGATTTAAAAATCCACCAAAAATACCTTTGTTTGTTTTACTTTTATTTTTGACTACTTCGTAGGCCATAAGGCCAACCCGTGCTCCTTGAGTTTGACCCTGGTCGTTATACTAGGTTAAATAAATAGCGAAGACCGCTATTCGTATTTCATTGTTTATCTCTGATTTGGTGGTCTCTTTTTCTTGTTGAGTCCAATTCTCCGAGATCCGGGTCGCAACGATCCTAGATTGATTTCTACCGTACCCCGATTTAGGAAGGGATTTTTCGTCTCATTAGACACTCGGCCACAGTCAGTTTCTTTGATTTTACTTAATTTAGATTTGGATTTTTATATCATTTAATAAAACTTTTATCAAAGAACACAAGAGAAAAAAAATAGAATAAAAAGTGTTAATTATGTACATAAAAACTCAAGTCAAAATAGCAAAAAGTTAAAATGTGCAAAAGAAGCCTAAAACCTAACTTTCACATACAAAATCGGTCTTGATTTGAAGATGTTTGAAAATGGAGTACTTAAAAGTGAGTAGACCAAAATCAGACAGTGTGTGACGGAGATATCTGTGTTTTAGTCTATCAGATGTGAAATTAGACTTTGGGATTATTTGACACTTATTTGAGTTAGTAATTTTTATATATTTTATTTATTCTTATTAGTAATATCTACACAATGGCGGTGGTTTGGCGTTAAATGGATTAAGGATGAATTAATTAAAAATCTGGAAAGTTATCAGCTTCTTAGGCTAATTTACACTTGGATTTTTGATGCAACTATGCATGATGAAATGCGAATATAAATTACACATGTATGTATGCTAATTATGCTCTATTAATTATTAAATGCATATGGATTTTGGGACACAGAGCTTAATTGACCAATTTTAGCATGATGAATACAAGATTCATCAGAGCCCTTAAAGCCTTACACCCATGCCTTATTCCACCACATATATTCTTCTTCATATCTCAAGGTTTATTCCTATTTCTCCTCTATCTGATTTCTCGGAATTTTTTATAGAATGGGATGGGTCTCCTTTAAAGATCCATCTAAAGAATGTATTTAAGAAGAATAGAGTTCTCCGGGTATCAAAAGAATGTAGGCGTGGCCCAGAACATTTTCATAATAAAATCGCTCACCTAAGAATACAAGAACATTCCTCGCTAGCCAAATTTCCAACAACATTGCGCAAGCTTTCATCCGCCCCTCAATCGAGCATGTCCAACTTCTAACAATCGAGGCCTAAAATGAATTCTTATCATCCCAACTACATACTCACTCTCACGTACATTTGACCACCTCCAGACCATCGCCTCACTTCAGTCATCTTCACAGGCACCTTCAATCATCCCCTTCTTCCTCCAGAACCTCTCCCCGATCGATTCATTTCTTCTTCCAGCAAGCAAGAAGAATATAATTAGGTATCTCCTCTTCCACAATCGATTGGGCCACTACTTCATCCCAAAACCCTTATCCACGCTTTGTCTATGCTTTCTAATGCTTGAAGGTACCAAACCCCTTCTATGGTCGAAGCTTTGAAGCTTGCTACATTTATAGCATCGTCTCTGGCGATCATGCATTGATCCTTCGCTTCAAGCTACCTCAGCCTTTTCCCACATCATCTCCATCTTCTCGAGGCGGTTGGAAAGGATCTATGGCCTTCAGCAAGGAGAAGGGCACAGAGGTGATCCCAAGATCTCGTTAGAGCCCGGCCATCTCCACCATGTGAAGTGGAGCAAAACCAGAGGTAGAGAAGCAGTAATATTATGTCTGGTACATAAATTTGGGTACATCAAATTGTTTGTGATTGAGGCATAAGAAGTTATATTCATATCATTGTTTTCTTCTTTTGCCCTTAAACTATGATCGGTGCTTGATTTGAAGTGTGCTCTAAAGTGTCAATTTACAAGCTTAGTTTTATCAATGTTAAATCTTTATATTACTTTACCAATGTAATTCTCTCATAGTAAAAAAAGTTTATTTGACTATCTATCATGAGTAATTTCCCGAACCAAATTCTGATTGTGTATCTTGAATCCTTCATATCAAATAGATTTCTTAATTCCTTTGTTCAAATTTGAAATTCTTAAGGAAATTCTACGAAAAATGAACATGTCATCAACGTAAATCGACAAAATAATGAAATCATCAGCCTAAGAAGTTTCTTAGAAAAACATTGCGATCTAAATTGTTCTTCATATATATTTTCTCCTATATAAACTTAAATCATTATGCCAATGTCTGGGAGCTAATTAGTTTATGCATGCTTTTCCTCAAACTGCATACTTCGTATTCTATTATATTTAACCATATCCTTTTATTGCGTCTATTATCTTTCATTCTCGAGATCACCATTAAGGAATGTGATATTCACATCCATTTTCTCAATCTCTAGGACTTGACTCGATGCGAAAAGTATAATAACTTTAATAGGTAACATATTCATCATCGGTGAAAATATTTTAGCAAAGTCAACACCATCACTTTACTTGAAGTTTATCACAATAAAACTAGATTTACGACTTAGATTTAGAGAGTTTTTATCATGCTTCACTCTAATAGACAAATTATTTTTCAAAAATATTTTTCTCTCGAGAAATTTCAAAATCTAAAAGATATTATTATTATACAAAGATTGCATTTCATCTTGCATGAATGTAGTCCACTATTTTTACATAGTATGACCTCTTCATAGTATTATTGCTCATCATTGTCAATAAAAAGAAAAGAAATCATGGGCATGATTTCTTGCAGAGGGATGCCTCTTCTTTTTTTATATTTGCATAGTGGATCAATGTTAGAGGAAAACCATTCATGTTGATCTTTAGCAGGGGCATCTATGATGTTAGCTTTATCTTCTTCCATATTTGAAGACTCCTTGTGAATTCCATCTGGAATAACATCTAGTGGATGTTTCTATGGAACATGATCTACCTAAACTAGCTTTTTACTATTCTGAGGTGATCCTTTGATGCCTTCTATATGTCACTAATGAAATATCTTCGATAAATATGGCATCACAATATTCTTCAGTATTAGATCCTATAAATTGTAACCAAACTTATTTATCCATAACCCACAAAGAGTATATTTTGGTAATTGACTCCAACTTTTATCTCTCACTCGTTATGTACAAAATCTCTGCAACTAAATATACGTTAGTACTAAAAAACATCTTTGCTATATCAAAATGTATCATAAAGATCTCCACCAAAAGTAACATGTGGAGATAGGTTGATGACACGTGCTAAAGTATTCAAGGATTCTCAAGGAATTAGGTATCTTTGCTTAAAAAGCAGGTACTTGACTCTATCCATGAGAGCCATCTCATCCTCTCAGCAACACCATTCAATTAAGAAGTTTTTAGTGCAGGCTTATGGTATCCAATTCTATGGCGCCTATAACACATGTCAAAGGGTCCCGCATACTCTCCTTCATAATAATCACACATGTGCTTTAGCTTTTGTCTTGCCTATCTCTTAGCAAGTGCAACTAAGTCCTTGAACACACCAAGGATTTAATATTCCCATTTTAGGATATAACCAATAGCTTTTGGGGAAAATCATTAATTAAAATGATAAAATAAAGTGTGTCACCAAGAGAAATAACCTTAAGACCAAATAAAACTTTATAAACCAATTTCAGTACATATGACTTCCTAAAGGTGGGTTACTTTTAAATATAAAGCTCAACCATTTTCTGACCATGCAATAAGTATGATGAATACCATATTCAACACCTTTATTTTCATTATCCATCTCTCTATCATAAAGTTAATAACTCATTTAACAATTAACTAACTATATTTAACATTTAATATCTTGTAAATAATTAGGGTTAATTATTGTTCGTAAGTAAAAATGTATATTAGTATTTATAGTTTCCTTATTTTATGTGTTTCTTCTTATTTAAAACCAACTAAAAATTTGAATATATTGTATATTGTATATTATTCTTTTTATAAAAATACCAAAATATAAGAAGATATACAAAAGAGATGAAAGTTGTAGACCTTCAAAAGATAAACAACTTTCATGTTGAATGCTTTTTCATTTGACTTCATTCGATATTTTATTGTGATTTTTGCGAGTACTTTTGTTTTCTATTTTTCTAGTAGGCCACATTGCCGCATTAGAGCAAGTCATGTGACCCACCTCTTCTCTCTACACGTGCCCTCATCTGGGTCGTTGGATCGCATGAACCAACGGCTCTTGCTTGTCTTCAACCTCTGAAAGTTAGTCTCTAGTGCGTCACAACATTTCAAGCCTCCAAACTTCTACTGAAATTCCTCATTGGTCGACGTAGTCTCTCCTCCTATTTCCAGTGACTAGCAAGAACCCTAACTTCCCTCTCTCTCTCTCTCGCCCTAACCTCCATTGATACCCTCCTTTTCATGTGAGAGAACTGGAGGTGGTTGAAACCACGTCCTTGCAATTGTTCCTACAGAATAAAACCCCTCTCCAGCCACTATCACCTGGATCTGGCCTTTGTGAGAGGTTGTCCAAAGTCATGTCCTTCGGTTGACAGAGAGAGTGAAGTGAGTGAGAGCAATGATGGAATCACAATCTCCGGTGAGATCCAAGATTGATTAATCCTTGTTGCAGCACCTCCAATTATTGCTAGAGTTCCATGCAACACCAACGTATTAAGCGACAATCGGGATCCCTCAAAGCTCTCTACCCAGCCTTATTCCACCCTAGATCTTCTTCTTCATACCTCCAGGTTTATTCCTAGTTCTCCTCCTTTCTGATTCTCTTATTTTTTTAAAGAATGGGATGGGTCTACTTAAAAGATCCATCCAAAAAATGTATTTAAGACGAATAGAGTATTTACATCCTCCAAGTATCAAAAAGAGCTCGAGCGTTGCCCAGAACATTTTCATAATAAAACCACTCTCCCAAAAAGACAAGAACATTCCTCGCCATCCAAATTGCCTACAGCATCGCGTAAGCTTTCATCCGCCCCTTAGTCGAGTCTATCCAACCTCTTACAGTCGAGGCCCAAAATGAATACTTATCGTCCCATCTACACACTCACTCTCATGCACATTTGATAACCTCCACACCTTAGTATCGCTTCATTCATCTTTGCAGACACCTTCAATCATCCCCTTCTTCCTCCATAATATCTCCCCGTTCGATTCTTTTCATCTTCCAGCAAGGAAGAAGAATCCAATTAGGGATTTCCTCTTCCATAATCTATTGAGCCCCCACTTCACCCCAAAACCCATATCCACGCTTTGTCTATGCTTTCTAATTCTTGAAGGTACCAAACCCCTTCAACGGTCGGAGCTTTGAAGCTTGCTAAATTATATAGCAACCTCTCTGATGACCATGCATTGATCCTTCGCTTCAAGTTGCCTCAACCTTTTCCCACACCATCTCCATCTTCTTGAGGCCCGTGGGAAAGTTCTCCAGCCTTCAACAAGGAGAGAGGGGCACAAAGGTGCTCCCAAGATCTCGTTGGAGCCCAGCCATCTACACCATGGGAGGTGGAGCAGAACCAGAGGAAGAGAAGCAGTAATATCATGTCTAGTACATAAATTAGGAAACATCAAATTGTTTGTGATTCAGTCATAAGAAGTTATCTTCATATCTTTGTTTTCTACTTTTTCCCTTGAACTATGATTAGTGCTTGATTTGAAGTGTGCTCCAAGGTGTAAATTTACAAGCTTGGTTTTATCAATGTTAAATCTTTATATTACTTTCTCAATGTACTTCCCTCGTAATAACCAAAGTTTATTTGACTATCTATCACCAGTAATCTTTGGACCCAAATTCTAATTGTGCTTCTTAAATCCTTCATATCAAATAGCTTGCTTAATTCCTTTATTCTAATTTTAAAATTCTTAAGGTATTTCTACCAACAATTAGCATGTCATCAACATAAATCAACAAAATAATGAAAACGTCATCCTAAGAATTTTCTAACAAAAACATTGCGATCTAAATGGTCTTCATATATCTATGCTCCTATGTAAGCTTAAATCTTTACGCCAATGTCTGGGAGCTACTTTAGTCTATGCATGCTTTTCCTCAAACTACAGACTTAATCTTCTTTTCTATTTAACCATATCCTTTTATTGTGTCAAGTATCTTTCGTTCTCGAGATCACTTTTAAGGAATGTGATATTCACATCCATTTTCGCAATCTCTAAGACTTGGCTAGATGCTAAAAGTAGAATAACTTTAATGGATAACATCTTCATCATTGGTGAAAATATTTTATCAGTCAACAACCTCACTTTGGTTGAAGTATTTCATAATAAAACTAGATTTGTTTCTTAGATTTAGAGAGTTTTTATCATGCTTCACTCTAATAGCCAAATTGTTTTTCAAAAATATATTTCTCTTGAGAAATTTCAAAAGTTCAAAGATATTATTATTATATTGCATTTCATCTTGCATGAACCCAGACCACTATTTTTACACATTTTGACCTCTTCATAATATTATCGCTCACCACTGTCAATTAAAAGAAAATAAATCATGGGCATGTAGAGGGATGCCTCTTCCTTTTTTTGTATTTTCATAGTGGATCAATGTTAGAGGAAGACCATTAATGTTGATCTTTAGTAGTAGCATCTATGATGTTAGTTTTATCTTCTTCTATATGAGAAGCCTCCATGTGAAGTGCATCTCGAACAACATCTAGTGGATGTTGCAAAGGAACATGCTCTGCATCAACTAGCTCTTAACTATTCTGAGGCGGATCCTTTGATGCCTTCTATATGTCTCTAATACATTATCCTTGATAAATATGGCATAACAACTTCTCACAATATTCTTCAGTATTAGATCCTATAAATTGTAACCAAACATATCTATCCAGAACCCACAAAGAGTATATTTTGGTCTTTGAATCCAACTTATATCTCTCACTTGGTATGTGCAAATCCTCTGCAACTAAATATACAAAAGTACTAAAAAACATCTTTTCTATATCAAACTCTACCATAGAGATCTCCATCTAAAGCAACATGATAGGTTGATGACATATGCTAAAGTATCAAAGGATTCACAAGGAATTAGGTAGCTTTGCTTCAAATAGTAGGTACTTGACTCTATCCATGAGAGTCATCTCATCCACTTAGCAACACCATTCAATTAAGAAGTTTTTAATGTACGCTTATGGTGTTCAAATCTATGGCACCTACAACACTTGTCAAAGGGTCCCACATACTATCCTCCATAGTAATCACACATGTGCTTTAGCTTTTATCTTGCCTATCTCTTAACAAGTGCATGAAAGTCCTTGAACACACCAAGGATTTGATACTCCCACTTTAGGATATAACCAATAGCTTTTTGGAAAAAAATCATCAATAAAAATGATAAAATAAAGTGTGTCACCAAGGATTTGATACACTTGTTTGATCAAAAAAAACTATATAAACCTATTCTAGTACATATGACTTCCTAAAAGGTGGGTTACTTTTAAATATAAAGCTCAATTATTTTCTGACCATGCATTAAGTGTGATGAATCACATATTCAACATCTTTATTTGTGTTATCTATCCCTCTATCATAAAGTTAATAATTCATTTAATAAATAACTAACTATATTTAACATTTAATACCTTTTAAATAATTAGGGTTAATTATTGCTCGTAATAAATATGTATAATAGTTTCCTTATTATATGTGTTTCTTATTTTTTAAAAACCAACTAAAAATTTGAATAATATTGTATATGGTATATTATTCTTTTTACAAAAATACCAAAATATAACAAAATATACAAAAGAGATGAAAGTTGTAGACCTTGAAAAGATAAACAACTTTCATGTTGAATTCTTTTTCATTTGACTTTATTTGATATTTTATTTTGATTTTTACAAGTATTTTTGTTTTTTATTTTTTCTAGTAGGCCATGTGACCGCATTAGAGAAAGTTGTGTGACCGAACTCTTCTCTCAGCATATGCCCTCATTCGAGTCGTTCGATCGCATGATCCAACGGCTCCTGCTTGTCTTCAACCTTCGGAAGTTAGCCTCTAGTGTCTCACAACCTTTCGAACCTCCCAACTTCTTCCAAATTTCCTCGTCGAGCGACATAGGCTCTCCACCTATTTACAATGCCTATCAAGAGCCCTGACTTCCCTCTCTCACGCTATAACCTCCATTGATACCCTCCTCTTCATGTGAGAGAACTGGAGATGGTTGAAACCATGTCTTTGCAACTATTACAGTAGTATAAAAACCTCTCTCTGCCCAACTGTCACCTGGATCTGGCCTTTTTCCTCAAGTGACAGAGAGATTGAAGTGATTGAGAGCAGTGATGGAAGCACAATATCTAACGAGATACAAGACCAATTAATCCTTGTTGCAGCATCTCCAGTTGCTGCTTGAGTTCCATGCAACACCAACGTGTTGAGCGATGACCAGGAGCCCTCAAAGCTCTATACCCAGGCCTTATTCCACCACAGATCTTCTTCTTCATATCTCCATGTTTTTTCCTAGTTCTCCTCCTATCTGATTTCTCTGAATTTTTTTTAAATAATGGGATGGGTCTCCTTTAGAGATCCATCCAAAGAATGTATGTAAGATGAATAGAGTATTTAAATACTCCAAGTATCAAAAATAACTAAGGCATGGCTCAGAACATTTATTTAATAAAACCACTCTCTCAAGAAGACAAGAACATTCCTCGCTAGCCACATTTCCCACAACATCGTGCAAGATTTCATCCGCCCCACAGCCGAGCCTATCCAACCTCTACCAATCGAGTTCAAAATGAATCCTTATCATCCCATCTACCCACTCACTCTCATGCACATTTGATCACCTCCACACCATCGCCTCACTTCAGACATCTTCACAAATACCTTCAATCATCCCATTCTTCCTCTAAAACCTATCCTCGATCGATTCTTTTCTTCTTCATGCAAGGAAGAAGAATCCAATTAGGGATCTCATCTTCCACAATAGATTGAGCCCCACTCACACAAAAACACATATCCACACTTTGTCTATGCTTTCTAACGCTTAAAAGGTATCAAACCCCTTCAACGATAAGAGCTTTGAAGCTTGCTACATTCTATAGCATCGTCTTTGACAATCGTGCACTGATCCTTCGCTTCAAGCTTCCTCAGCCTTTTCCCACACCATATCCATCTTCTCGAGGCCCTTGGGAAGGTTCTCTAACCTTCAGCAAGGAGAGAGGGGCACATAGGTACTCCCAAGATCTCGTTGGAGCCCAACCATCTCCACCGTGTGAGGTGGAGCGGAACCAGAGGAAGAGAAGCAGTAATCATTGGATTAGATCCCCTTGATCTGATCCTACGATCTCGATCGATCCACGAGCCACCGCTTCAAACCGGACCCCCAATGGAACGAGCCAATCCTGAAGCACCTTGGTTACCCATGTGGCCCAGGCTACCTTATCATTCCTGCCTTACGTGTCCCATGTAACACACTTGGGATTTTTATAGAGACACATTGCTGATTCCCATAAATTATAAGAATACCTCCATGTGTTGGGGTAAATTATAATATAAGGATGTTAGATTTCTGTATTTTCGCTTTGCTCCTTCAAGGACTTGTTTGTGATGTATTTTGAGTTTTTAGTTGTTTGCATTTATGCACATGCCTTACATGTTAAATAACTTGTGAATCGTGTGTCCATTATCAATGATCATGGTATCGATTTGAAGGTATTTTCATGCTCTTTAAGATGGTATAATTCATTCTCTGATTTTCTCTATCTACGTTGAATTTAAATTTATAGAAATATAAAGACTTTTAAACCTTCATTATGTAATCCAATTTGAATATTAACTTTATTTATTGATCAATTTATACCCTACTTTATCTAGAATCATTAGAAACTAATTAGGATCAATTTCGAATCATTTTTCCCTGATTAGAAATTACTTACGGTGATATTTTGTGATTAATCACATTGAGTTAATAATGTATTGATTGGAAATTGATAAATTGGAGTGTCTTAATTTACATTATTTTGGATAATTGTATGAACAAGTGATTTATACTTGATTCATAGTTTGTTCAGGAGCATAGTTGTGTATTCGTTTATGTATTTGTGTGTGTTTGTTTCATTCGCATTGCATTGTATCAGCATTCTCATTATCATTTTGTTGCATATAAACTTGCTTTCAAAAACATTAAAAATATCATGTATGCATGTTCGTAATGCATTGACCTAGGTCCACTTTAAATTACTCAATTAGATAGTTAAGCCTAGATTAATCGAGTTAATTTTCTCGTGTCTCTCACTTTGACCCTGGACTTGCTCAAGAAATTTTAACCTCGATCTCTTCACTGAGATTCAATTATTGAGGTTCTGATAAATAGTTAATCGATTATATTATAATGAAGATACTTAAGATAGATGGTTAGTGATTAATCGAAATGCATCTTCTTTCTTTTTTTTCTTCACGTCTTAAAGAAGATTCCTCTTGATCAAGGTGTGTAGGCCTTTATATTTCATATGATTGAGTCACTTATGCCACATCTCATTGAATGATCACCATGGATTGCATTCATTATAACTACAGAGATCGATGCATGAATAATGTAGAGGTTATTGATGCACTTCTTCCCTTGAGTTGCGAGTAAAGTACCATTGGTAAATTTCCATTGTCCATCATCAAATATATTTCAATAACCTTCATCACCGATTTTTCAAGTCGAGATCAAGCCAGATGCATATCAGGAGCATGTCACACTTCTTTCAACTACATAAGAACTCTAATCATATCATGCAAATGGCATGACCTCTACTGATGAAGCTATATCATGAATAGTTGCTCAGTATAAGAATGTTGAGATCACAAGAAGTACTTAGATGCAAAGAACTCCCTATTAGAAGTCATATATAGGGCTAAACTTTTGACAAAACTAGCCAATAAATGTCATCACTAGCTACATTCACCTACATGTCTCAAGCACAATGAGTAAATTATGCCCAACAGTTATGAAATGAAGGTGACATTTGAAGGGAGGCTTTCAAGCCCCGTGCATTACAAAAGCATGTAGATTGAATCATATCTGATCGAATAACTAGATTCATTATAGAAATTGAGATAACAACATAATTTTAAAATAAAAACAAAGATGAAATCACATGGATTGAGAACTTTTCCCAAGTTCATCAAATTCACACTAGTATAGAATTACCTATTGAAGTATGTTTGTGATCCTCTAATCTAAAAAGCAAGAGATTTCATGTTTGAAGTCTGATCCAACAGAAACAACACTTGTGGGCACAGGGACGAATTGAGTATCTCCCACAATCTAGGAAAAACGGTCCCATTTCCTTCATTGTAACCTTGGGGAGAGGGTGACATCCAGAGAGAGAGAGAGAGTAGAGAGACGTGATTGTTGAGTTTTGGAGAGCAGATGGTGTCTCTCCTTTTATATAAAAACGGACCGTGGGATTACAATCTTAATTGCAAGATCAATGTCCAGGTTTGAAGAAGCTCTCTACAACTTTTAGGATTGAAAAAGATCCCATAACTTTTAGGATTAGAGTTGACATTCAATTATCAATTTTAATTATCCACAAAATTATGAACAAGAAATAGGATTACTAAAAGAGGGAGAGAATAACATGATGAGATAATCCCAACAATAAAATGTGTCCTTTATTGTGGGTCCACATGGACATTCTCTTTTATTTAATTATATCTTTTATCATTTTAATCATTAATCATTTTTTATTAATAAAAAAGGATTTTATTTATCAACAAATAATCCTCAGTTATTTGTGATAATTACAAACATGATATCAAAAATGAATCGTATTCATTATTCCATAATAAAATATAAATCATAATTACACTTATATTGGAATGTGAATCCAATTCACATATACAATATAATTTGAGAATCCTATTCACAAATGAGTCTCAATACAATAATATAAATCTTATCCACATTATGTAAAAATATTGTGGATATCACTATCCACATTTGCTTTATGTTGGATAATTAAATCTAATTTAATTAAAGCAATTCTATTTTTTGACTTTATTTCTTTATGAACAATCCACGAACTCTTTCATGGATAGTATGCCTTCTCCACGAATACTTGGATATAGGGTCAGAGTAATTGTGTTATCTATATATAGTGACTTGAATATTGGGATAAAATCTCATATCCAGATCTAAAAGACCTCTACCTATTATTTGATCAAATCAAACAAAGTATTACTATTTTCTTACTGCATCTGAATCCAGTTTAGTATAGTGTCCAACATTTTGGACCAAGATTAGATAACTAACTCACT
The DNA here is from genome assembly GCA_037367405.1 of Ottelia alismoides. Taxonomy (NCBI): domain Eukaryota; kingdom Viridiplantae; phylum Streptophyta; class Magnoliopsida; order Alismatales; family Hydrocharitaceae; genus Ottelia; species Ottelia alismoides. The sequence goes on along the minus strand of JAZKJV010008797.1, from coordinate 162,722 downwards.
GAGTTGAGTCACGAAAATCAAACATGTTTCATCACTCCCTTGGAATGGAAGTGTCAATGTATACAATTAATTAAGTTCCCATCACCCTCGAGTATTCGTAATACCCGTACATCCTACATAGTGGAAGATCAATAATAAACATGATGGTTTGATCTCATTTTAAATGCTTCCTTCAGAGTTCTGTAATTAAGTTATTTATTCGATGACTGGGAGTTGGTATCGATCATATACTTTCCAAAAGCATATATCATACTCATTGAAAAGAAAGAACGCAGAAGTGAATCAATAATCAGAATAATAAAATAAAGAAATAAAAACATGGAACACTCAGGTGTTACATGGAACCCTACTCCGAGAGGAGCAAGATGAAACCCCGTGGAGAAGGCCTCTAAGGGTCGAATAATCTTATTGCAATATCTCAATAAGTACAGGAAGTGTGGGGCTCCTTATATATACCCACAGACAGACTTAGTCTCTCAAATAATAGATGTGGGACTAAATATGAGTGGGGGTAATTAGATCTAGGAGACATCCAATTACCCGACTATTACATACTCCAAAACTCCCCTCAAGCTAGTGTTGAAAAAGTTGTAGTTTGCAACAAAAGAAAATATACAACCCATCTTCACTCGATGCATCTGAGAGAGATGGGGATCAAGACACCTTGCTCGGGTGGGGATAGAGACATTCCGTTTGAAGTAACCGTTACTGGTAGAAGACCTCGCTTAAAAATGGGCCTGTGACAATTAGGTCACATTGAAAGAACATCAGTTCTTCATGTAGTAATCACTACGACAATCAAGTCATTCTTGGAGTAGAATCGTTGTAAGGAAGAAAGTCCAACACGGGTAGTAGTTGGGGATAGTAATACCCCGATAAAGTAGTCAATGCTTGGTGAAGATGATTGATAACAATAATAGTCTGGAGTATCTGTCGGTCAGTCGTGGATGAGTAGTAGAAATCATGAAGATACATATCAAGAAGAAGAATGTGATGATATGCTCTCACTCACCCTTTCTCCCATACTTGATAAATTAAGAACATAGATATCAAGTCGGGAGAAACAAAAAGACGTGCATTTTTTTCTTTTTTTTTGTGCTTCCTTCTTTTGCACAAATCATTCTTTTTTTGTAGTCGTATGTTTTTATCAGCAATTCTCTTTTTTTATATGGTTTCTTTTTGTATGAGTGCCTCTTTTTTTAACAACTCTCTTCTCTCCTTTTGAATACATCAACAGCAGCCCAATGTGGGCTTAAATGTCCCATTTTTCACATGAAAGTAACATCTCACTTGGCCTAAAATGAAAACAAGGCTGAAGTGGGGCTTATTTATGGGGGATCAGCCTCTCCCCCTTTTTCCTTTGTCTCAGCTAAATAGGATTTCTCCTGAGAGAACACATCTCGTCATTGCCACTTTTGTTTCTTATCTTCCAATGGAGTAGAATGGGGTACCGTTGTTGTCATCAAGATGGGGATCGCTAGTTGTTTCGTGTTTCACTTCTTGAGATCATATGGAGGCACAATGTCGTGACTAAATGCAGGACGAGGTGCTTCACGGGGGTTTGTTCTGCTACAACTGAACTTAAGAGGTGGAGGCAAAGGCTCATGCTTCTAAGTTATCTTGGAATCTCGCCACCATGAGGTACCACGGTTGGAGAGGGAGGTGTCTCACCGGTGCGAGGTTGGTTGATGCTTCTTAATTGGATCACCGGATGTACTCTCATGTGTGACATGTTGTCCATGAGTGGAGTAGGGTTTCGTCGCATGGTTGCAACTAGGTGTTCGCAGCTTTTATTGGGTGTTGCGCTAGGAGGTACCCACACATAGGGAGGGGTACGGGTGCCTGGAGTTGCACCAGGAAGATGGAGCACTCTCTTCTTCTTTGTAATAAGGATGATGCTTGTCGTGGTGGAGATGCGTGTCTAGAGGAGATGAACATGGAGGAGGCGATGTGTGAGGCCACTTCCTTGGATGATGTTGTGTCTATGGAGTCCCGAAACATCGCTGGGAAGGTGATCTTCACCAACCAAATCTAGGGTTTCATAAGCGAATCAAATAACAAGTTGATGAAGAAATAAACCATAATCTTCGTAGAACTTTAAGAACTGAACTTGATCTTCGAATATCCACGAACGTGTTCAAGATATGGAAGAACATGATTGATAATCAAATTTTGAAAAAAAAAATAAAGAACAAACCTTCCAAAAACCGACTTGCTTTGATATCATGTTGACAATAAAGAATGCGGAAGCGAATTGATAATCATAACAATAAAATAAAGAAACAGAAACATGAAACAGACCGGTTTTACATGGAATCCTCCTCTGATAAGAACAGGATGAAACCATGGGAGAAGGCCTTTAAGGGATGGATCATCTGTTACAATCTCTCAATGAGTACGGGGGTGTGGAACTCCTTATATAGCTCCACAGACAAACCGAGTCCTTCAAATAGTAGATGTGGGACTAAATATGAGTAGGGATAATTGGTCTTGGAGAGATCCAATTACCCTACTATTACATACTCCAACAATACCTACAAATCCTATCTCATTTCAAAAAGAAGATGACCATTGATAAAATTTGATTAATACCAACATATCATGAGTGAGCTCATGTTTTCTGGTTCAGTGGTGAACTTGTATGGTTCCTTTAAGAGATCGTATTACCCATATGCCCTTATATGTACACTAGTGTGTCGGTGTATAGACCTTGATAAGTCATCAACCTAATGGTTTGCCAAATGTACATACTCAAACATATAGTAACACATCTTTTTTCAGTCAAAGGATGAGTGCATATATTGTGATAGTATGCGACATAGGTCTTTGATGTCTCTATCTTCTTAAGTCAACTCTTCGACATAATCACCCAACACCTCCGAGTCTCTATTCCTATGTAGAGGACGTGCATTAAGATGTTACTTGGATGATAGACTTTAGATTAAGGATTGTCATTTCCTTCTCAGGTTGGAGATCTCTTCTTGATAATCATTTGATGGTACAGTTGAGTCCTCAATCTAACACCTTAGATATTCAACTCAGCACTAGCCTCTATGATAACAATTGGATCAACAGTTGTATGATCTCAAGATAGCCAAGGTACATAACCTTATTTGTACCTATGGACACAATAAATAAATGCATATTATAATCTCAAAAAAAAGAGTGAATAAATCAAAAACCTTTATTGATAAATAATTTACAATAACTTGTAGAAATGGTTTGCTACAGGTTCACATGTCTAACAGCATTATCATTCTTGTCATTTATTTCTCGAGTCTCCCTTAACCTTTCTTTCTTTTGAGTTGGAATCAATATCTATTGATGTGTCTTCTTTCTCACAATTGTGACCCTTCATACCTTTGTATTTTGGATTTGAACTTGCTTTTACTTTCTTGCTTCCATCATCATTATTGAATCCAAATTTCTTCCTTTTTTCCATGACTAAAACCTTTATCTGTAAGGACAAAACTTGATTTTTTTTCTTCATCACTTCATCGAGAGCATTAGTCTTATTACAATTTCTAAAAAAACAACCATGTGAAGTTATTAACGAAAATTCAAAATCTCTCTCAACTGTATAGAAGAGTAGCAAGTAGGAATAAACTTGGAACTTCGTCTTTGAATTATATCTTTATATAGGAAAGCTAAATTTATAATACCTTGAAATTCATTTTGATTCTCTATAATAGAAGTGCAAACCTTAATTTCCACTTCAACAATTTCCTTCATAGAAATAAGTTGATGTTTCCTATATTTAAAGCATACAAGATCCTCCAACTTGGAAAACAGTGGCTGTGCATGAGTTTCATTTAGTATGTTATTTTACGTGTGTATTCTTATGCAAAAATTGTCGTATAATTCTATAAATCTTATCATATTAAAACCCACTCTTCTTCGACTTTAGGTTTGAACTTTTGATCGAAATAGTTCTCCTTATGGATTAAATTGTAAAAAAAATATAAAGTTGATAAGTGGATCCTACATGGACAAGATAACAACAACCACATAAAATTCAATCATAGAAAAATCAATTAAAGACTCATAGAGATAATTGTATCTCACTATATCACTTTATATTTTATTTTTTCTTTGAGTATCACTTATGTAGTTAACCCATGGCTTTTCTCCTATATAAGAAAGCCTTGGGATCTCTTTTATGATATGAATAATTTTTATCCCAATATGGTATCAGAGCAACGGTCCTGGACCGGGGTTCTCTACCACCCAAAACCCTAACCCACCCCCCCCCACCCAGTGCCGTCGCACGCTACAGGGGATCTTGTGCCCCTCCCGCGAAGCCCCACTAGCCCTCCCAAACCGCAACGGCCCTCCCACAAAGCCCCATTGGCCCGCCCGAGCCCCAACGACCCTCCCACGCCTAGGGACTCCAGCGTCGCACGATCCAGGGACTTCAACGCCGCCGCCGGAGGCTCCCCGGCCCTCATGTGCGGTCGTCGAGCACCCTCCGATGCGAAGCCCTGCCATCCTAGGTCTCGCCCTGCTGCCTTAGGTCCCGCCCTATCACCGGCTACGTTGTAGACAACCCCCCCTGCTCCAGGGGGTTGCTGCAAGGCATTTTAGTGCCGCTCTGAGGCCTGGCCTGATTCGCAAACAGTGATATACTCTACTTTGTACCTTGTTGTGTAGCCCTAGACTTCAAATAAAGAACTAGGGATGGTTGTATAAGTCTACAAAAACAACTCTTCCCTTCTATAGTGTTATAGACAACTCTATTCGTGATTTGTTCCCCACTTGTTTTGTGTCTTGGCTTATTGGAAAATGTCAGAAAATAAGGGTGGCGTGCTCTCCTCTTTCGATGCCTTCAAGGGAACGGTACCTATCGTGAAGATGGATGGGACCAACTACAAGTTATGGTCCATGCAGTTTCGTAGCCTAATGCAATACCACAACAAGGAGCATATTCTGATTGACTCAGAGCCGGTGGACAATACTGGAGTCAATGCTTCATGGAAGTAAGATGATGCTTATGCTTGTATTTGGATCTATAGGATACTTACCGCAGAGATCGCTAATGATATTGTCAATCAGCCAACTGCAAAGACTATGTGGGATATACAGGCAACCACATATGGATCGGTGAAAAATGAAAGCAAAATTCTTCAGCTGTAGTTAGACATTTTCTCGACCAAGCAGAATGGTCGACCTCTCCACACATATTTCCCTCATCTGAGAGGTATGTTTGAACGACTCCATAGTTTCATGCCCATTACTACCAGCACTGAAACACATATGAATGAAGTTTTTCTTGTCATCCCTTGACTCAGAGGACGATGTCGCTCGTACTCAACTTCTGACTAGAGAGACCATTCCACCTATGTAGGAAGTCTACAAGCGACTAAGCACGATTACTACCATGCCTAACACTACACCACAGATGACTTCCTCGGCTATGGCAGCCTCTCATGACCGCAGAAGTTCTTCCCAGTTTTATGGCCCTGGACCTCGTGGTCGGGGTGGCGGACGTCAGCATGGCCCATATTCCTATTGTCGGGATCCTGGTCACTCGAAGGAGACATGCTTTCAGAAGCATGGATATTCGACATCAGAACGTGTTGCTGAGCAGACTGAATCTTCTTCTACATCTACTACAGATGTATGTTTTGATGATCATGTCTCAAGACTTTGAGAGATGGTGATCACCCCTACGACTCCGACTGCAGGTCCATCAGATGCAACAGACGTCGTTAGAGGATTGTCCATTTCATCAGGTATTCCCTATGTACTTACCAGTAGCAGCCGTTCCGATGCGACAGATTGGATTACGGACTCTGGAGCGTCTCATCATATGTGTGGAGATCAGACGTAGTTTACCTCTTATAGGCCTATCCTCCATGGGCAGACTTTGATCATAGCCAATGGAGTTCGGCTACCCATTCTTGGTTAGGGGGAGATTGTTTTAACCTTGTCTATATGTCTTCAGAACATCTTACACGCTACTGATTTTCAAATGAATATTTTGTCTATTAGTAAAATTACAAAAGATTTACATTGTCGTGCCATCTTTGATGCCTCTTCTCTTGTGTTTCAGGACATACTAACTGGCAGGATGATTGGTCATGGTCATGAGCAGAGAGGATTGTATAAACTTGACATTTCATCATGTTGTGGGGTGGCTTCTTTTCCCTCCAGACCTTTTCTCCTTTCATGTGGCATCTTCGCTTTGGCCACCTTCCTCTTCAGAAGATGATTCATGTTCTCCCGCAGATATCTACTCGTAATGCTTTGGACTATGAAGCGTGCCAACTTGGCAAACACCATCGCTCTTAATTTCTGAGTCGTCCGAGTCGTCATAGTAGTCGGTCATTCGAGTTGTTTCATTTCTTCATTTGAGGTTCAAGTCGTGTTCCTGATCATCGGGGCATCATTTTTATATGTTTGTTGTGGATGATTATTCTAGACTATCTTGGATATTCTTGTTAAAACATAAGTATGAAGAAGGTGCTATCATTAAGTCTTTTCTTACGAAGTTAATAATATCTTCTATGTTAATGTCAAATTCATTTGTACTGATAATGCTTTAAAGTTTTCTACATTCCACTTAGCAGAATTTCTCAGGTCTCTTGGTATAGTTCATCAGACTTCTTGCAATTATACATCACAACAAAATGGTATGGCAGAATGTAAACACCATCACCTTCTTGACGTCACGCGGACTTTGTTGATTCACAGTCATACACCTCATTCTTTCTGGGGGGATGCAGTTCTCACCGCCTGTTACTTGGTGAATCGCATGCAATCCACTAGTCTTGGAAAGATGATTCCTTTCTTGATTGTGTTTCCCGAGAAGGAACTATTCTCCCTTACTCCCAAAGTCTTTGGATCGATGGCCTTTGTCCACAACTTCACTCCTAGCTGTGATAAGCTCTCACCTAGAGCTGTCAAGTGTGTCTTTGTTGGTTATTCTCATACCCAAAAAGGGTATATATGTTTTGATCATGTTGGGTGAAAATATTATTGATGAATCCATGATTCATCGCCTTTATTCTTTAATTTTAGCTCCATTTCTATAGTTAAATACATGTAAATATACACTAATTCTATGAAATTACCATTTTGCATGTATTTGATAATTATGCATTTTTAACACTTTTTGTACTTAAATAAAAGAATAAAGAAGAAAAGAAAAAGTAAAGAAAAATAAATGATGTATTTATGAAATAAATGCAGACTGACCTGAATCCCGAGAGAAGGTTAAGACTTGACCTGATCGTCCAGGACTAAAGTAGGGGGAGATAGGGTCTTTAATTCAAAAATCCAAAAATAATTTGTAAATATTTTCCCTATATATTTGTACAAAACTTACACTATTTTATTTGTACATAAATTGACATCAAATTAAATATTTTTGTAAACAAAAGTTGTAAATAAAAATATGTTGAAAATAATAAAAATAATTGCAAAATAAAATAATGTACAGATTACAAATAATCACACTCAGAAAAGCTATAAAGTGACAATTGACGATCAATTACAACTCCATACGGACTCAAATTGAATCACTTCTAGTATACTCTAAATGAAATTATCTTTCAAATGATTGTGATTTCATAATTTTTGGAGTTACGATTGAAAAATCGATCTTCTGGGGTGGTTTGTGCAGTTTTAACACATACTTATTGCATATATTTATTCATATTTAATTTTTATATATAATGTACATAATTGTAAATATTATCTTAAATATTAAAAATAAGAAATAATAATAAATAAAAATTTAAAAATTATTTAAAAATTATTTCCTTATTTCTACATGTGTATATTGTATTATATGTACATAATATTTGTATACAACTAATTTCTTAACATATAAATCACCAAAAAAGTAAATATTTAACATTAACTAATTAATTTAACTTAATTAAGAAATGTATATTTAATTATTTAATTATTTAATTTTTTATTACTTGATTTAAAAATATACCTTGTATATAAAGATATTATTCTATACCATTAATAGCCACCATTAAGGTGGCTAATTAATTTTTATAAATTTATTAATTTATGTATTTTATTTAATTCTGAAATTTGTAATTAATTAATTAATTAATTTAATTATTTAATTAACCACTAAATACATTCCTCAATTGTATATACCTTCCTTTTTATTTTTTTTCTTCTCTTTTTATTGGATTCCTCTTCCTTGATTATTCTTTGATCAATCTTTGGTGGAGAGGAACCCGATCTTTGAGAGCAATCTTGTCAAAAAAAGGTGCCCAGACTCCGAGTCGTCCGCTGACAGCGATTCGGCCCTCGTCGAGGCCATCACGGTGTATCTGATCTTGAGGTGAGATCCACTTTCTTTCCTGTCGTTTTTCTTAGATAAATCTTAGATTTAGTTTTTGTTTTGATATGATGATTAAAATTTAGATTCTAAAATCCCAAAAAAATTCACCACACATTTGTCATCCTATTCGATTTATCATCTCGCATCTCGATCTCTACATGTTCTCGTTCTACCTCGCACAATCTATCAACTCCGATCACGTACGGTGACCGAAGATTTGGGTCTATTTTCCATATCGCAAGATCGGCACCATTCATGCATCTTATCGTATTTACAAATAAAGTAAATAAATAAAAAATCCATATTGATGTTTTTATTCCAAACAGTTATTTTGCAGGAAAATTAAAATAAATAAATAAATAATAAAATTTCCTTCTCTCTACAATTTCAGTTTAAAAAAAGGTATATACTATATCTAACTACATTTTTATTAAAAAAATAGCAACTGAGCCGTCGCTGGTGGCGCAACCGCCCGACCCAGCCCGTGCCACCTCCAGGTCGCGCTCGCCAGCCAAAATCGCCCCCCAAGCGCCGCACCCCGCGATCACCGCCGATCAAAGCCCCACCTCGCGACGCTCCTACGCGAAGCTGCGCTCCAACCGGCATGCGACTGCGTCATTCGTCTCCCTCTCCGGCGATAGCCCTGCGTCCCCATCCTCCAGTTTCCCGCACTGCCATCTAGACAACACCAGGCGCCTCCGCCCGACTTCCCCCTGATATGCCACCGTCGTTCTCCACTGAGCACGAGCTCCGTCCGGGCCCTCCGCCTTCATCTGTGTGGTGGTGCCTCCGCCAAAGCCACTCCAACAGCCACACGCTCCATCGAGACCGTCGTCCGCCTCGGCGTACCTCTGAGGTACAAACCACCATCGCGCTGCATTTGGGTGTGGGAGAAGGGCGGCGGCGGCCCCACCCCATCGGTCCCCTGCTTGAAGAAGAAACGAAGCACAGAAACACTAACGTGTTTTTAAAATAAAAATTGGAAAAATTATAAAGATACCCTCGGAAGTTTCAGAATTTACAAATGAGTCCCTACCTTAGGTAAATTTCAATTTTCACCCTGCAACTTATTTATTGTTATATTTTAAGGGAAAAATGGGGATGCCCCCTAGGGGTAGCCAACATGGCTGCCCCCACCCCATTTTTCATAAAATTTTTTTAATTTTTTGGGAAAATATCACCTTGTATATTCATCCCTATATCCCTCTTATATGTCATTCGAATTTCGTTAGAAACAGAGACTCCTACGGCTTCCATCCAGACGTCATTTTTTTAACGGTCGCAGGATTTTTTAAATCGACCCTGTCTGGATGGATGCCGTAGGACTCTCTGTTTCCGACGAAATTCGAATGGCATATAGGAGGGATATAGGGATGAATACACATGATGATATTTTTCAAAAAAAGTAAAAAAAATTACCCAAAAATGGGGCGGGGCAGCCATGTTGGCCGCCCCCAGGGGGCAGCCCCATCAACCCCATATTTTAATGTAGAAACCTTGAATAATTGCTCTTTAATCCTTGTGTATCCAGACTTCAATTGCATGATCTTTTTGAAGAAATAAATGTTTTTATTACTCAATAAATTCTCAAAAAAAATGTGAATACTCATGCTATGTCCTTAAACATTGTATAAAATTTCGTTGCATTTTCTTGTCATTTGATATTTTTAAAAATAAAAAATAGTGTCTTTTGTCTGGCTGAACTTAGAAGAATCATAAAAATTTGAAAATTTGCCTAAACATTCAAAAAAAATAGAGATGTAATTTACTGTCTTTTAATCTCTATCCAATTTTCGTGCAATAATCATTTATAAATAAATTACGAAAAACTAAAAATATTAAAAATTTTGTAAACAATTCTAGAAAAATCCAAAAATGATGATTGCAGACTTTGTTTATAGATATTTAAATGTACTTTACCTTAAAAATAAGTTCTTGGAGTTTTGGACAATTAAATTATTTTTAAGTTGCAAAATACTCTTGGTTGTGCACTATTCACTGTTATTTCAACTGTTTGATTTTTAAAAAATCATAAAAACATTAGAAAAATTTGAAAAACAATTATCAAAAATATTTTAAAACCTGTAAACCCCAAAAAAGTTTCTGTAATTTTCTGAGTATTTTTTAATATTTTGAGAAATACAAAAAGAGTGTGATGTGTGTATTTTTATCCCCTTGTGCATATTGTGACTTATGGTTTACTTGAAAATAAAAAAATTGAAAAAGCAAAAACCACTAAAAAATTTATTTTAGAAATTTGACTACTAAGTTTTTAAATCGTGCTCCTTGTGTTCGACCATGGTTGCTATATCGGGTGAATTTAATAGCGAACACCGCTTGCTTTTCATTGTTTGATTTTTCTCTTAAGTGGTTTATATATTTTTTCATTGATCATGCTTGGCGAATCAGGTCACAATGACCCTTCATTATTACATACTTAACCCGAGTTGTCAGGTGTGTCATCATAATGGTGTCGTCGCAGGGGAGCACGGCTTAGTAGTCATATTTCATCCTTTTTTGTCTCTTTATATTATAATTATTTTCTGACCTTCTCTTGTTTGCTTTTTGTGTGAGGGACTGCTTGGAGGACGACTTGGTCTTTTTGGAGGACTCGTACGGAAGGTGGAGCGCAGAACAGAAGAAGATAGTCATTTTATTTGGAGATCAATTTATTGTTGTGATAATTTAGATACTTTGGACTTGTAGACTTGGACATTCTTCGTGGTGGACCTCACCGTTATTTTTCGCATTTTTGATTTTATTGTCATAACTTTCTATTTGATTCTCGCGGATTTAGCCTCTAGACGTAGGATTTTGATTAATTGTGACGTAATTAGCTAAGGCTCAACACCTAATTGCTTATCTATGCCTATAGTACATAATTGGACCTTGTTAAAAATAAATTGAAAAAGTTAGTCTAATTGGATTTGAGACCACGAGCTGTGAAGAGTCACATACGACGCTAGCAGGACCCATTGTAGCAGGCAGCAAGTGACTTCCAAGATCAGACTCCGGACTCGATTCGATTAGCTAACTATTAATCTTCACGATCAATAGAAGCTGCTCGTCTAAGGTTGAGTTCCTCATGCATCATAAAGTTAGTTTACTTTCTATATTTAATTTTATGTGCGGATTATATTGCATGTAGAGTGATGGAGCAAGGTATGCATTTTCTATCCCTGCATGCATCATTGTGTTTGACCGCGCATTAGCTTTTTCGACTTCCTCCCCTTGTTTTTGAACTCAAATTAATCAAAGAGGAAATCAGAAAGGTCGTTAAACATTGTTATTGAAAAAAATCTAAAAAAAAAGTAAAAATAAAAAAAAATTGAAAATTGAAACTACTAACTAAACTTGAATCCTAAAATTAAACATAACTGATTCCTTCTTGTTTTGGGAGAGCAATCCCCTCATTGTTTGCGTTTTAATTTCTCGCATATACACTAAGGAGTAGTGCCCAAATCCTATTAAAGCCTCCTAAATGTTTGTAGAACTTTTATCTGATTACTAAACTCTAAAATTAAAAATAAAAAGATCAAACTCTCACAGTCAGATTTGTATTGAGTTGGTGAATTGGGGGTTTGCTTTTTGTTTGGATGTCTTTGGTGTGAGTTTGTTACGTTCATATTTTCGAGATCATTAGCAGTAGCCTTATCTCTCCTTCATTATCTTTCATCCCACCCTCCCTCCCTTCATCATCATTCTTCCCACTTGTCATGATGGGCCACACTCCATTCCAGCCGGATTTTGCGGCTTCTTCATTTCATGCTCTTCATTCCCGCATACTCTCTTAGAAGGTCGGAACTCCGATCGACTTCTCATCTTCTTCCTCCCCATTCCCACCTTCACATTCGGTACATATGCCGTGCTTGACGCCCTTGGAGACCAGATTGACCAGATACGAGATCCGGGCGATTACCTTGCTGAGATGAGAGTGCACTCCATAAGAGATCATATGGAGCAATTATAGGTTTTAGATGATTCCTATCATGGGATGATGATGAGCACCCACATCAAGAAGCGCAATCCGCTTCTACATTGAGTCCCTTCATTCTGGATTTAGAGTTCATTAATCTACTGTCGAAATTTTCAAGGGGAGTACCTGAGGAGACATATATTCATATATCTAAGTTTGAGGATTTTTGTGGATCACGAGCATATCTAGATATTACCTCTAAGGAACTAATGCTGATGACCTTCCCTTTCTCACTTCAGACTAGAGCTTTGAGATGGCATAAAGAGTTAGGGAGGAAGATTGCTACATGGGGAGACCTTTGAATTTTATTTTTGCACAGATTTTACCCCATCGTAGAGCAGAGTTAATGCGGTCTTGTATTTGTGATTTTTCAGTTGACCCCCAGGAGCCATTGAGAGATTCATGGTTGAGGTTACTTTATCTTTTGAGGCGATTTTCGGGTCATGGCTTTTCAGTGACTGAGCTTGTCCAAATCTCCATGAGGGGGATGACCGCCAAACAGATTGCATTAGTCATTACCTCGTGTGATGGTTAACACCACAGTCTGGATCTGGATTTATTTGAGACCATCTTGAGAACACTTGCAGACATTCCATATTCACGACATGATTTATTCGGGACAACACATGAGGGAGATATGACACCAGTTGAGTGTGTGACAATACATGCTGATTTAGACATCACACCAATCAGAGGATATGGATTCTACTACATTTTAGATGACGGACATTTTTACCACCACTGTGAGTTCCCAGAGTCGTACATTGGGCGAGTACCCGTTGGATTTACAGCCAGATTTTGGGCCTGTCCCACACTTTCACGTCGAAGATTCTTGGATTCTAGATCTGCTAGTATCCCAAGAACTAGAGGAGAAGCTCAAATCTCAACCATCCTTTGATTCATTTCAGTGTCTATGTCCAGTAGATTCAGTGTCCTTTCTTCGAAAGATCTTCTCATATTTTTATACATATTTGGATATATCTCATCATAGATAGCTTAATGAGGGACCAATTTTTTTATTTGACAAACCTAGATAGTCCACGTGTCCTCCCATTTGATGAGGTCGATACATTTTTTGAGGATCTGATATTTAACAGCATAAATCTCCAGTTCCTTGATGATTCGGCATTACTCCCCGAGGGATATCTGCGGGAGGATGCCACAAACCCTGTGTACTCGGTTTTACTTTCTGTGAGTGCATCTGATCTGTCGGATCACGAGGCGGGTCTTCTGATATCTCTGATCATGAGTTTGATCTTTCTCTCCTCGACGATCCTTGCGGGGATGACCCGATCTTTGAGGTATTCAATGATTTTACTGATTTCTCTACATTACACGCATCAGATATCAGCATTTTTAATTAGTCTCATGATCTTGAACTTCCTGATCTATTCGAGACGGTGATCTACGTGGAGGATTCCCTGACAAATCCTTCCTTATTCACGTTCGATTTCTTCAGCTACATCCATTCACTCCATTCAGACCTTGAGCCGATGATTTCTTTTGTGCTACTGGAGCCAGATTCCATCTTCACATATCTTTACCTAGTAGCAAAAACCCGCCTGATTGTTTACCCGGGTGTCATAATCTACACTGTTGAGTTCGTTGTTGTTCTCCCACTGAGACTGTGATGACAGTACGATATTCGCCTCATACATACTGTCTTGAACCTCGATATTGTGTTATCCTAGCCTTTGCACCTAGTTAGGGGCATAAACTCTAGCGCTTGTTGAGAGGCACCTCAACATTGTTCATAGTTGTATAGATCCATTTTTCCGTATCATCCATTCTTTCTGTCTAAACACCACATCTCCATCTCATGATTATGCTATACTTAGGGTGTACTCTACCCTAAGTATAGGGGGTGTCAGACTTGTGATTATTGTTTTGATTCTTTTTACCTCTATTTTGCTTCCTATACTTAGGGATATTTTACCCTAAGCATAACGGAGGTAGACTCTACATTCTAACCCTCGGCTTTCCCCTTGTTTACAGTCTTCTATACTTAGGATTACTTGATCCTAAGTATAGGGGGATCACCAACTTCTATTGATCTTATTATTTTATTCGATGTTGTAGTATAGTGTTCTTTTCACTTTTCTTTGCTTAGCACAAGTTATGTCTTTCTTTGAAGCCCTTTGATCACTATGAGGACATAGTTTGAGCTAAGTATAGGGGGTGTTGTATATATACTTTTCATATAACTCGTACTTTTGTATTTTTAATATGGCTAAAACATTGTATAAATACTTGTAAAATATTCATAAAACTCTAATAAAAAGATGCAAATATTTCCTCAAAATTCTTTTTGTATATATTAATTAATAAGTCAGGTTAAAGTATTTCGAAAAATATTTTGAAGGTAGTTTGAAAACCTATTTGAAAAATATTTTGATAACTGTTTGAAAAATGTTTGAAAAATATATTTAACCATTGTAAAAATATTTGGCTTGTAAAAATTTTTCTTTGTGTGAAGTAAAATCATTTTTGTCAAATTATTTGCAAATGTTTTGAAAATGGTTGAAAAATTACTTTGAAAATCTATATATATTGTTTGAAAAATATTTGTAAAATTATTTTCAAATATTTGTAAATGATCGTAAAATCTATTTGAAAAATTATTTTGGATTATGGTTTTCAAAATTATTTGTAAAAATATTTTTAAATAATTTTGAAGAATATATGCATCACAACAAAAAAATCAATTGTATTTACATGTATAAATTACTCAAGTTGTAAATCCTTTCACCTAATTCTTACAAATAATTGACTCACTCCTATGTACATGTGTATCTCATCCCTAACCCTTATTAAAAAATGTATATATTTGTATATATTACTAACTACGTGTTTAAAAAAGCTCTTTTTACATGTGCATCATTTTTCAAAAATCCATAAAAAGTTCAAAATTAGAAAAATTAGTTCACAAAAAGATTTTTCTTTCTTTGCATTGTACATATATCTTGCGTTTACATGTGCATTTTTCAGGATAGTATTGACATTTAGACTAAGTCTAGAATAAATTTGAAGACTGGAGCTTAGTTGGACCTTAATCCACTTAATTTCAGAGGAACCTTGTAAGAACTGGAGTTAAGACTTTTCAGGTCCTAGTGACTTAATTCTTTACGTCCATAAGACAATGTTCACATGTCATCTTGATAAGTCTAAGTAGAATATTTAATAATACACGCATGATTCTTTCAGACCGTGGCTTCCCTTGGACAAGCACTTTACATGTAGCTCGTCATGGAGGAGGTAATGAGGGGTCATAATCTTTTGGCTTGGGGTAGCGTATGAGGGCAGTACATCTAGGCGGAACCTCTCATCATCCTCTAGGAAGGGAAGTGTGTCTCAACCTGGTTTGGCAATGTTGATGTCTAAAGACAGGATGATGTGAGGTTGCAACAATGCTTCAAAATAGGGATAGTCTACTGGCTCAAGAGGAAAAACTCCTTATGTACATGCTGCACCTTGTATATATTTTCAAAAAAAAAGAAAAAATATGCATAATCTCCAAAAGTTGACAGACCTGATTGAAAAGTAAAATGCCTGCCGGAGTGTATATACAAGAGAAAAAAAAAGAATAAGAGCTTCAAAGTCAAATGTTTGTAAGCTTGTAGCGGATGACTTGGCTACATTGGTCATGCATCCAAGGATAGGTAGCTACACTGGTTACCGTCCATTCTCTTCTCCATCCCCTCTTCTTGAGATGGTTGTACTTGAACTTAGAAGGGAATATCCCCGCTCCTCGAGGAAAGAGTTGCTAGACCGAGGGATTAGAGTTACCTTGTTGAGAGAGGCTATTTCTTTACTACTTTTGAGATGAGGAGCTATATTTCACTTATATCGTACAAGTAAAGATTCATAGTCATAAGAATCTGTGTATGTAGACTTGTTCTGATCTGACTGTTGAGAAGACCTGAATAGGAGTCTTGTGGAACTTAGAGGCTGTTAGGTTTTAAATCCATTTCCCATTAAGGTTCCGACACACCAACAATCCAAAGGTCCGACGGAACTCCATACTACATTTTATGAAGATAAGTTTAAAAGTCAACATTGTTCTAACTTCTTTCCTTTTTGTTTTCTTTATTTTTTTTCACTCATTTTCCAAATAAGTGTTTGCTAAAGGGACTAACAAAGGTAAAGTATAGGGGAATGATGAATTCACGATTCGTCGCCTTTATTCTTTTATTTTAGCTTCATTTCCATAGTCAAACACCTATAAATATTCACTAATTCCATTAAATTACTACTTTGCATGCATTTGTTGATTATATATTTTTAACACTTGTTGTACAAAATAAAAGAATAAACAAGAAAAGAAAAAGAAGAGAAAAATAAAGGATGTATTTATGAAATAAATACAAACTGGCTCGAACTCCAAGAGAATGTCAAGACTTAACCTGATCGACTAGGAATAAAGTAGGAGGAGATAGGGTCTTTAATTCAAAAATTCAAAAATAATTTGTAAATATTTTTCCATATATATTGTACAAAGCTTACACTATTATATATATATATATATAACTTGATCTCAAATTAAATATTTTTGTAAACAAAAATTGTAAATAAAAATGTGTTGTAAATAATAAAAATAATTGCAAAATAAAATAATGTATAGATTACAAATAATCACACTCAGAAAAATCCATAAGTGATAATCGAACGATCAATTTCGGCTCCATATGGACTCAAATAGAATCAAATCACTTTCATTATACTCTAAATTAAATTATCTTTCATGTGGGTATGATTTCATAATTTTTGGAGTTACTGTTGAAAAGTCGATTTTCTAGGGTGGTTTGTGCAGTTCTACCACGTACTTATTGCATATATTAATTCATATTTATTTTTTATACATAATGTACATAATTGTAAATATTATCTTCATTACTAAAATTAAAAAATAATAAATAAAAATTTAAAAAAATATTTAAAATTATTTCTTTATTTGTAATGTGTATATTGTATTATATGTACATAATATTTGAATACAACTAATTTCCTTACATATAAATCATCAAAGAAAAGTAAATATATAACACTAATTAATTAATTTAATTTAATTACGAAATTTATATTTAATTATTTAATTATTTAATTTATTCATTATTTGATTTTAAAAAATACCATGTATATAAAGATATTATTATATACCATTAATAGCTACCATTAAGGTGGCTAATTACTTTTTGTAATTTAATTAATTTATTTATTTTATTTAATTTTGAAATTTGTAATAATATAATTTATTTAATTAACTATTTAATTCACCACTAAATACATTCCTTATCTATATATACCTTTCTTTTTATTTTTTTCTTCTCTTTTTATTAGCTTCCTCTTCTTTCATTGTTCTTTGATCAATCTATGGTGGAGAAGAGCCCGATCTCCGAGAGCAATCTTGTCGAAGAAGGGTGCCTAGCCTCCGAGCAGTCCAGTGACATTGATTCGGCCCTCGTCGAGGCGATAACGGTATATCCGATCCTGAGGTGTCATCCATTTTCTTTCTTGTCGTTTTTCTTAGACAAATCTTAGATTTAATTTTTTTCTTTGATATCATGATTAAAATTTAGATTTTAAAATCCCAAAAAAAATATTCACCACACATTTGTCATCTAATTCGATTTATCATCTCACATCTCGATCTCTATAAGTTCTCGTTCTACCTCGCACAATTTATCAACTTCGGTCACGCACGATGACTGGAGATTTGGGTCTATCTTCTATAGCACAAGATCCAAACCATTCATGCATCTTATTTTTTCTATAAATAAAGTAAATAAATAAATAATTCCACATTTTTATTTTTATTACTAACAGTTGTTTTGCAAGAAAATAAAAAAATAAAAAATAAATAAAAAATCTCTCCTACCTATAGTTTCAGTTTAAAAAAAGGGTTTATATTATATCTGCTACAGTTTTTATTAAAAAAACAAAAAATAGCAATTGAGCTGCTCGCGGCGCAACCGCCCAACCCAGCCCACACTGCCGCCAGGCCGCAGCAGCCAGCTAGAACTGCCCTCCAGGCGCCGCACCCTGCAGTCACTGTCGATCAAAGCCCCACCTCACAACGCTCCTGTGCGAAGCCGCGCTCCAATCGGCCTGCAACTGTGTCGCCCGCCACCCTCTCCACCGATATCCTACATCAACGTCCTCTAGTCGCCTGCACCGCCATCCAAACCACACCAGGTGCCTCACCCGACTTCCCCCCTGCGCACCACCGTCGTTCTCCGTCGAGCGTAAGCTTCGTCTGGGCCCTCTGTTGGACATGCGAGCCCACGACGAGACATTATGCAATAAATGTTGTTGCAAGTATCATTCCCTGATCTGAAATGAAGAATAACTAATACGCATAATAGGTCCCTTAGTACAATTAGGGTTATGTACCATGGCTGTCTTGACATCATAAAGTTGTTGACTCAATTGTTGAATCATAGAGGCTGGTGCTTGGATGAATATCTAAAGAGTTAGATTGAGGACTCATCAAGCACTGTCAAATGATTGTCAAGATGTGAGTGGGAGATGGCAATCCTATCTCTAAAGAGAGATATCTAACTGACCTCTTGATGTAGGTCCTCTGCATAGGAATAGAGATTCGGAGGTGTTAGGTTTGCTAGGTCAAAGAGTTGACTTAACGAGATCGAGATAACCAAAGTCCTACATCGTATGCTATCGTGATATAGGCACATATCCTTTGATCAGAGACAGATGTGTTACTATATGTCTGAGTATGTACATTTGGTAGACCAATAGGTTGATGGCCTAATCAAGGTTTATATACTGGTGAGCTGGTGTGCATATAAAGGCATAGGAGTAATACGATCTCTCAAAGGGATCATAGAGGTTCACTTCTGAATCGGAAGACATGAGCTCACTCATTAGATATTAGGATCGATAAATTCCATGCATGGTAGTCTCGCTTATAAAGCTTGACAGAATTTAGAGGTATGATATATGCTTTTGGAAAGCATATGATCGATACCAAATCGCAATGATCAAATGAGAATGTTAATGATAAAACCCTGAAGGTGACAGTCTAAAAGAGATCAATAACTTCGGGTTTATTCAAGTTCTTCCATTATGCAGGATGTACAGGTATTGGGAATACCTGAGGGTGATGTGATTATAAACGATTGTATAACCATGACGCTTCCATTTCGAGAGGGTGAGAAACAGGTCTGGATTTCAGTGACTCCTCAGTAGAGAAATAACTTGATCTTAGTCCAAATGTTGAACATTGATTTGAATGAGATTCAGATGCAATGAGAAGATTACGTTCACGGACTTGATTTAATCAAGCATCTATGGGAGGTCCGTAAGATATGGATTTGAGATATGATCTCAATGTCCAAGTCATTATACGTGGAACAATACAATCGCCATGTCCTTATCTCCAAGTATCTGCGGAGAAAGCACACTATTCTTGAAAAAGTTCAAGAATAATTCCTTTGATGAATTATGTATCCAAGCAAGAAGATATTGATAATTAAATGAGATTTAATTATCAAGAATAATATGAATGAGATTCATATTATGAGAATGATTATCCAAGATAATTAAATGAGATTTAATTATCAGGAAAATGAAGAATATGGATAGTACTATCCATGTTATCCATAATATCAATGTATATTATAAATATGATTTATAATATATTGGAGAGAGCATGTTTGTAAATAATATTTACTAATAGATTATTAATGTGAATTGGATTCACATTAAACAATTAATTGGAAATGTAATTTACATTTGTGTTTGGGTTGTGAATGTGATTGACATCTTTTCAATGGCATGATTGAAATATTCGTTAATTAATTTGGAATTAATTTAGTGAATATATTTGCAATAAATGTTGTTGCAAATAAATAAAAGATAATGGGATTTTATCTCATAAAATAAAAAAGATAAAAAATCCTCCTAATGGAGAGGTGACGTCACCCATGAATTATTCAAGGGTGACGTCCCATCTTTTTAGGAGGAGGTTTTGATCCTATTTATTATCTTGTGTTAAATAATTTTATTAAGTTAAATTATGTTAATGATAATTCAACATATATTTAATTTAATATAAATTAATAAGTTGTTGCTTTATTGAACAACAACGATCATGGCCATTGATTAAAAACACAAATCAATCTAACCGTTGATTTTGTGCGTCTCATGGATCGTGATCCATGGACTCCCAAACTACTGTATAAGAGAGGGCAACCCTATCCCTTCAAAACACATATTAAGTTGCTCTTTCTCCTTCTCTCATTCGTACGCCCCATCTATCTCTAAGAGTGGCCGTCCACTCTAAGTTCTTGAGAGAACTACAGTCGTCACTATGTCGACGTGTTGTCGGATCTCCATCTTCCTTGGTGACTCTAGCACAAGTAGAAGACGTCGGGTTTCGTTGGACGAAATCAGGAGATTCAAGGCTTGGAACTTCATCGTGGATTGTGGGAAGCACGCATCTCATCATCGCACTAGCAAGTGCCATCTTCGTGGATCAGACTTGAGTCGGGAGGATCTCTTGCTTAGAGATCAAGTGATCGCAACCACGCTTCAAGAGGTATTTCTAATACTTTGTGGTTAGATGAAATGATCCAAGAAATGTTTTTTAGATCATGTGGTTTCATCATAGGATTTAAAATTTTTTAAATTTCGCTACACCGAGCAACTAGTGCGACTAGTCGCTCCGATCGCATTGGTGCGACCATCATGCTTCCGTGATGCGCTTAAGGATTTCCCAGTATCCTTCAAATGGTATCAGAGCCAGGTTAGAGGTTTTGGATACGATCCATAAACCTAAGAAGATTTGGGCTCGTTAGGATTCGTGAAACTTTTATTGCATTTCTATTTTCGCAGCACTGTTTTGTGATAATTTTCGGCACTGTTCAAAATGTTTAAACCTGAAAATATCGTTGGAAGATTCAATGTTCCATATTAATTAAGGGAACCGTGGGATTTGAGTTTGCGTAATTCGGAATCTGATAACTCTAGTTATGCTCATTTTATTGAACATATATCCATTGTTTCAGGGATGGTGGTTAGTGGCGTAATTAAAGAGTTTATTACAGGTCCTAAATGCCTGAAAATGCATAATTATCACTTGGGTTCTGTTTCAAATCAAATTGATGAACAAAATAAATTTGGTTTGCATTAATTGATTTAAATTGATCGAGTTATGTTATTTTTAGTGAGTAGGGGTCACTGCTGGAAATTAACAAACTTGATCATGAACCTTGTTATTGTCATTTAAATAAATTAATGAAAATTAATTGTCAATTTTCTGAAATGATTATTGATAAATATTTGTGAAATATTTAAATATGATAATTATTTCCTTGAATGACATTGCACTAACCAAAATGATAAGATAGTTGATATTGATCACAATTGGTTAATATGAATTTTCCAACAAACATTGTCTTCATGAAAACTCTAGTTTATCCTACAATAGTTGTAGGATAACTTTTACATGTAAAACCCTGTTGCTTGAATAGGATTGGGGATTTGTTTAGAAAATCTCCTTATAATATTATCAAAATGGTTTTGATGAATATTATATGGTATAACTTCAGTTGAAAAACCGATGAACATCTCAAGTACAAAGTGATTGACTCGGCATTCTTTTTTCCCAAGACGGATATGGTGCCTAGTCGGGGAGCGTTGGGGTATCAGGTTGCACTGTGTGTGGTTTGTCCCACTCCCGTCAGTACTGGTCATGATAGCGGGTAGGGAACGAATGATGCTTGAGAGATCATGATTTATTTTTCAAATTATTAAAATTCGAATAATATGTATTTTGAGATTATACCATCCATTCAAGTAATAAAAAAACAAGTTTGTTGGTTGATTAAATTGGATTAATAATTGATTTAATATGATTAAATGAATTATGTCCAGTTAAAAGCACTCTATTATGAATAGATGTGCATTTCCTTGGAAAAATTAATTACATGAATAGGATTCATGGTAATTAATTAAAATTTGAATATGAGGTGGAGGATCACATTAGTGACATCCATGGTCTCCCGTCAAGGCGAAGGGTTTCGTCGTCAGGGGTTGCATATAGGAGACGCTTGTCAGAAGTGACAGCTCCTCATACAAGTTCACCTGAATCTAGCATTTTGCTTCTCGAAAGAGTAAGGCCGTATGCGTAGTGACCCCAGTATCGGTTCCTCATATTATTGGGACGATATTGGATTGCATGTAACGAGTATTAAGCATGTTGACGGTTGGTTCAATTAACAACGGGTCAACATCACCTTAGGGGTGGTGGGCCTGGGTGTTAAAGACTGAATTGGGAAATACAAGTTGGACTTGCAAGGTGGAATGAGTTCCCGCTTCTTTTTATCCAAGTTACAGTTTCTCATATTATTGTGACGTAACAAGGATAAGAAAGGAGATCTCAGATCTTGCTAAGATATAATGGTAAGTATATCTCTTACATTGAAAGTGATTAAGAGAATGAACTTTCAGTGTTGACAAGGCAATACAACTTTGATATAAAAATTCCTAAATCAAAGTAAAGTAAATATTTATATATTTATGCGAATTTCTTATTTCAAAAATCTTTCATTAAACCCACTCATTATTATACTCAATAAAAATAAAATGTCATGGATTGGATCCATGATCAAGATATTGTACTTGCAGTTGGACACATAGTGTATGTGGTTGCAATATGCAAGTTTCCTCATAATGATGAGGAATGACAATTAAAATAGACGGTAAGACATCACCTTAGGATTTGTATGTCTCTATAGTCTTGATCTCTCATCAAATGTACTTTGGAAGTGACATGTCGATGAAGATCATAATTGTCAAATAATCCTTATAAAACCTAAGAAGATAATTTGGCATACATATGTGCTCTCAACATTTAATCATGAATGACATGGTTCTCTGCATTATGCAGAATGGTAGCTCTAAAGAGATGGTGTATTCAAATTGTTTGAGTATCTGCCTGAACCAAAATCTTTGGGTTAAGATGGATGTAGAAATGATGAGTGTCATCATTCTACTGTCTATACTCAAATCATTCATGAATCTTCATAGTATTCATATTGTATGAATTAAAATGAAGCATATATAAATGTTGAAATACTCTTACATTGAAATCTTTTGAGTTCAACATAAGATAACATTTATCTTAAGCAATGGTTATTTAAAGATGAAGGGAGCGCAGTGGAAGCATGGGTCGGACCCAAGTAAGAAGGAAAGTCAAAGAGTTGACCTTACTTATATAACTTCCATGTGACATCCAAAGAGTTGGATGAATGCCAATACTGCAACAAATCTAGAATCCTTAGAGAAGGGTTCGGATAGTGCATCGAAATAATCTACATCTACATTTAATCATTGAAAAGGACTTGCTTATAAGATAAGATTGAAGTCCAATAATTGTATCTCATTCTTCTGATGAGATTTGCAATTGGATTGCATATATTTTAGAAGATCAGAAATTTTGATCTTAAGGTTTAATGGTCATCCACATAGATATTGATGCAATCGTTGCAACAATCTCTATTGGATAGATAATGTCATATTTTCAATGGGAGAGCCCTTAGTCTTAAAGAATGTCTCTATGACCTAGATATTAGAATACATTCATTGTTGCAGATGAACATGTATTCTGGAATACACCTATCATAAAGAGCTATGATAGTGGAACTATTAAATTAGAATGTTAATGAAAGGTTCATTAACAATTATAGTACTGAAAATTAAACATTAATAGATCAATAGGAGGATGAAGATCATTTGATAATGACTTGGCATCGAGTCTTGGACATATGTCTATTGATATGATCGATAGACTAGTGAGATATTGAACTTTAGATTGTCTAAAGATTCAAATCTTACATACTTGTGAATATTGTATTCAAAGTAAATATGTCCAGTACACTCTTCTCTGAGAATTGTGTAAGATGCCAAGGTATTCAATATCTTATACATATTGATGTATGCAAATCATCTGTATCATAATAAACATTGATGATATGTGATATCATTCGATGATTTTTTGTGATATGAGATTCCTTCCCTTCACCTTAGAAACCTTTGAATTGTTCAAAGATTTCACAATTTTGGACCAAAGTTTCAAGGAAGATTAAATAAATTTGATCTAACCAAGGTAGCAAGTACCTATTAGATAAATTCAAGGAATACCTTATCGAAATGGAAATATCATTTCTATCTCATTCCTCCTAATACACCTAAAGTCAATAGAGTTGTAGGGAGATACAATTGGATCATAGGTGATATGATTTGATCAATGATGAATATTAGCATAATTACCTCTTAGTTTCCAAGGTATATATATGTAGTAGAGACTACAATATATATCCTCAATATGATTCCATACAAGTAAGCTGGAATCTAGCACCAGAGAGTGCTACTTCATTAGGAAAATAAAGGATGGTATTGGATACCTACTTTATGACCTTGAGATTCTTAAAAAAAATACATCTCTTAGAATATGATTCTTAGATGATAACTTTCTTGAGAATCAAGATGAAAATGAAGTGAAGGAACTCATTTAATCTTGAGATGATAATGAGGCTCCTGAAATCGGAAACTAAAAGGATAATTACATATGAAACACACATACATCTTCAAATGAGTTTGAAGATGAATTTCCATGTGTTAAAGAAATTTGACAATGATCTTACTTCATGTGATGAAGCTTCGGAAGATCATGACATGGGAAGATGGATGTTAGCAGTAAAGTCTAAAGTAGACTTCATATACAAGTGTTGTATATGGACCATCGAGGATCCACCTATATGGGTAATGTTGGAAATGCGAGCCCACGGAGAGCCATTATGCAATAAATGTTATTGCACATATCATTCCCTGATCTGAAATGAAGAATGAATAATTTGTATAATAGGTCCCTTAGTACAATTAGGGTTATGTACCATGGCCATCTTAATAATCATACAGCTGTTGATTCAACTATTGAATCATAGAGGCTGGTGCTTGGATGAATATCTAAAGAGTTTGATTGAGGACTCATCAAGCACCGTCAAATGATTATTAAGAGATGATCTCCAGCCTGAGTAGGAGATGGCAATCCTATCTCTGAAGGCTGATATCTGACCGACCTCTTGATACAGGTCCTCTGCATAGGAATAGAGATTCGGAGGTGTCAGATTAGTTAGGTCAAAGAGTTGACTTAACGAGATCGAGATAACCAAAGTCCTATATCATATGCTGTCATGATATAGGCACGCATCCTCTGACCAGAGACAGATGTGTTGCTATATGTCCAAGTATGTACATTTGGCAGACCAATAGGTTGATGACCTAATCAAGGTCTATACGTCGGCGCGCTGGTGTGCATATAAGGGCATATGAGTAATACGATCTCTCAAAGGGATCATACAGGTTCAATTACTGAATCGGAAGACATGAGCTCACTCATGAGATATTGGGAAGAATCAAATTCCATGCGCATGGTCGTCTCGCTTTGGAAGCTTGACTGAATTTGTAGGTTTGATATATACTTTTAGTATATGATCAAGACCTAGGTATGATATACACTTTTGGAAAGTGTATGATCGATACCAACTCCCAATGATCGAATGAGAAACTTACTGATAAAACCATGAAGTAGACAGTATAAAGTTGATCCGATACTTCGGGTTTAGTCTGAGTCTTCCAGTATGCAGGATGTACAGGTATTGGGAATACCTGAGGGTGATTTGATCATAAACGATTGTATAACCATGACGCTTCCATTCCTAGGGAGTGATGAAATGGGTCTGGATTTTAGTGACTCCTCTCAGTAGAGAAGTGATCTGATCTTGGTCCAAGTGTTGGACATTGATCTGAATGTGATTCAGATACAATGAGAAGATTAGATTTACGATCTTGATTTAATCAAGCATCTACGGGAGGCCCACGATCTGGATTTGAGATATGATCTCAATATCCATGTCACTATACGTGGAACAATACAATCGCCCTGTCCTTATCTCCAAGTATCTGCGGAGAGATTGCATTATTCTTGAAGGGTTCAAGAATAATTCCATAAGATCTAAACAATGAAGAAATAATGATTAAATGTGATTTAATCATCTTGATGTATGAAGAAATTATCCAATTTAATTGAATGTGATTTAATTAATGTGGATAAGAATAATGTGGATAGAAATATCCAATTATTCATAATATATTATAAATGTGATTTATAATGTATTAGAGAGAGCTAATTATAATTTATATGTGTTGATTAATTATTATGTGTATTGGATACACATTGTGTAATTAATTAACAATATGAATTATATGTTGTTTTGGGTTGTGAATATGATTCACAATTTTTTCCATGGCAAGAATGCAATATTCTCAAAGATAATTGTGAATTATTTTTTGAAGAAAAAAACCCAATAAATTTGTTGCAAATAAATAAGAGAGATTCCAAGGAGATATGCAATCTCATGGATTTCCATGAGATTGCAATCTCCATGCAATCTCAAGGGGCGGCACAACATTCCTATAAGGAATGTGTGGCCGTCCACTTGGAAGGTACATGGAGATGAAATCTCCATGTATCTTCTCTCCTTATTTGTTGGGTTGATTTAGGAATAAATTATATTTGATTTTATCAAATATATTTTGACCTAAATTTGTTGCTTTTGACAACAACAATCTTGGCCATTGGATTGACACAAATCAATCTCACCCATTGATTTTATGTGTCTCATGGATTGAGATCCATGGATCCCAAAACCCTATAAATACAGAGGCATACTATGCTCTCTAATGACTTGCAATATTGGAGCTCTCTCTCCCTCATTTCCTCATACACGCCAGCCCTCTCTCCCTCTCTTGTTGGTGGCCGTCCACCATACCCTAGAGGAGAGAACCGTCGTCGCCTTCGCCACCGCGTCGCCGCTTCGACGTTCTTCGGTTCTCCGTCTTCTTGGAGAGTTCCTCTCACAAAGGAGACGTTTGATCTCGTGCGACGAGATCAGGAGCAACCATGCTTGGATCATCTTCTTGGATTGCGAAGACAACGCGGTTCATCCCCGCGCTCGCAAGCGGTCTCGCCGACGATCGGACTTGAGACAGGAGGTCTCTTCCTTTAGAGACTTGATCAACCACGCTTCAAGAGGTATTGCATTATACTTGTTGTGGTTATAGATGAAACGATCTGAGAATGGTTCTCGGATCATGTGGTTTCATCGAATAAAATTTTTTAAATTCCGCTGCACCGAACAACTAGTATGACTAGTCGTTCTTCGTCGTATCCGATACGACGATCACGCTTCCGTGATGCGCTTGAGGATAATTCCATATCCTTCAAGTGGTATCAGAGCCTTAGGTCGACGGTTTCGAATATGATTCGAAAAAACCGAGGACGACATGGGTTCGTTAAGGTCACGAAAGTTTTTATCGCATTTGATTTCGCAGATCTGTTTAGTAAATAAATTATTCACTGTTTAAATTGTTTAAATACGAATTTAATACTTAGATTTTGTTCCCCATTAAATAAGGAAACCATAGGATCTGAGTTTATGTAAATCGGATTTCGTATGCTCTAGATATGGTTGTTTTAATGAACATGTATGCACTGTTGCGGGAACTGTAGATCTGAACGTGATTAAAATATTAATTACTGTTTAGACTTGCCTCGAAATGCGTGTAAAATCACTTGGATTCTGTCCTAAATCAAATTAGCAATCTATGAAAATTTATTTTGTCTAATTTGGATTTAATATGATTGAGATATGCTAATTTTAGTAAGAAGGGGTCACTGCTGAAATTACAGTCCTAA
Organism: Ottelia alismoides; assembly: GCA_037367405.1. NCBI lineage: Eukaryota > Viridiplantae > Streptophyta > Magnoliopsida > Alismatales > Hydrocharitaceae > Ottelia > Ottelia alismoides. The sequence goes on along the minus strand of JAZKJV010008797.1, from coordinate 134,660 downwards.
TCTAGAACCAAGTGATTGTCAATTAGTGAAATTAATTGTTAATTTCGTGAAATAATCATGAAAAATATTTATGAAATATTTGAAGATGATTACTTACATAATTGACTTGGCCTCAACCAATTAATTGATTAGATTTGATCTAAATCTTAATTGGAAACACATTCATCAAACTTAATGTTTGATTGGTGATTGTCATTTAATCATTTAGTGAAATTAAATTGTTTAATTTCCTAGAATAATTGTGCATAAATATTTGTGAAATATTTGATGATAATTATTCCCTTAAATGACATTGCCTTAACCAATAATTGATTAAGATGTGATCTAAATCATAATTGGAAACCACAATCTTTCAAACTTGATGCTTGAATAGGATTTGGGAATTTGTCTAGAAAGTTTCCTTATAATCAAAAATGTTTTGATTATTACTATGGTACAATTTCGGTTGAAGAACCGATGATCATCTCAAGTACAAATTAATCAATTTGGCATTATCCTTTCCCGAGGCGGATATGGTGCCTAGTCGGAGAGCATTGGGGTTGCGGGTTGCAACGTATGTGGTCCGTCCCACTCTCGTCGGTACTGGCCATGACAGCGGGTAGGGCCGGGATAATGTCCGAGGGATTAAGATGTATTTTTCTAATTATTAAAATTCGAATTAATACGTATTTTGAGATATTACCATATATGTATTCAAGTAAAATAATCAAGTTTGATTGATTGAATTGGATTGATATTTAATTTAATATGATTAAATTGATTATGTCCAATTGAAATACTCTAATATGATTAGAGCTAATAATTCCCTTGGAAGAATTAATTATGTGAATGTGATTCACGATAATTAATTAAAAAATTTGAATATGAGGTGGAGGATCACATAAGTGACATCCATGGTCTCCCGTCAAGGCGAAGGGTTCCGTCGCCAGGGATTGTATGTGGGAGACGCCTGTCCGAAGTGACAGCTCCTGTATGCAAGCGCATCTGGATCGGGCTCTTTGCTTCTCGAAAGAGTAAGGCCGTATACGTAGTGACTCCAATATCGGATCCTCATATTATTGGGGCGATATTGGATTGTGTATAGCGAGTACTATTCCTGTTGACGGTTAGTTCAATTAACGACGGGTCAACATCGCCTTAGGGGTGGTGGGCTCGGGTGTTAAAGACCGAATTGGGAAATGCAAGTTGGACTTGCAAAGCGGAATGTGTTCCCTCTTCTTTTTTATCCGAGTTGCAGATTCTCATATTATTGGGATGTAACAAAGATAAGGAAGGAGATCCCAGATCTTGTTGAGATATAATGGTAAGTATATCTCTTACATTGAAAGTGATTAAGGGAATGAACTTTCAGTATTGACAAGGCAAGACAACTTTGATATAAAAATCCTAAATCAAAGTAAAATATATATATATTTATATATTTATGCAAATTTCTTATTTCAGATAATCCTTCATTAAAACCCACTCAATGATATACTCAATAATAACCAGTAAAATATCATGGATTGGACTCATAATCCAGATATTGTACTTGCAAATGAACACATAACGTATGTGGTTGCAATATGCAAGTTTCCTCATAATAATGAGGAATGACAATTAAATAGATGATAGGACTACAACCCTAGGGTTTGTGTGTCTCTATAGTCTTGATATCATCAAATGTACTTTGGAAGTGACATGTTGATGATGATCATAATTGTCATATAATCCTTATAAAATCAATGAAGATTTTCTGGCATACATATGTGCTCTTGACATTTAATCATGAGTGACATGGTTCTCTGCATCATGCAGAATGGTAGCTCTATAAGAGATGATGTATTCAATTGTTTGAGTACCTACCTGAACCTATGTTTTATGAGTTTAGATGGATGTAGATGATGAGTGTCATTATTCTACTGTCTATACTCTAGTCATTCATGTAGCTTCATAGTATTCATATTGTGTGAATTTAATGAAGCATAAATAAATGTTGAAATACTCTTATTTTGAATTCTTTTGAATTTATTGTAAGAGATCCTTAATCTTAAGCAATGGTTGCTTATAGATAAAGGGAGCGCAATGGAAGCATGGGTTGGACCCAAGAAAGAAGGAAAGTCAAAGAGTTGACTGGACTTCTATGACTTCCATGTGACATACAAAGAGTTGGATGAATGCCAAGACTGTAATAAGTTGATGTGTTGATAGTATGACTATCAAGTCTGTCTAGAATCCTTAGAAAAGGACTCGGATGGAGCATCAAAATAATCTACATAAATCATTGATATTGACTTACTTATTGAATAAGATAAAGTCAAATAATTGTATCTCAATCTTCTGATGACATTTGCAATGGGTTGCATATGTTTTAGAAGACTGGAAAATTTGGTCTTAAAGGTTTATAGTTGTCCACATGAATATTGATGCAATTGTTGCAACAATCTCTGTTGGATTAATAGACTTGTTAATTTCAGTGGGAGAGCCCTTAGTCGTAGAGAATGTCTCTATGACCTAGATATAAGAATACACTCATTGTTTGTTTCTAAATGTTGGAAATAAACATGAATTATGAGATAGAACTATCATAAAGAGTTGTGATGAAGATATTTCAGATAGTAATCTAAAATCTAGTGGACTCCACATAAATTAGAAAAATTAATGAATGGTTCATTAACATTTCTGAATACTGAAATTAAACCTTAAGATCAATAGGAGGATGAAGATCATTTGACAATGATCTAGCATCAAGCCTTGGACATTTGTCTATTGATTTTATCAATAGAATGATAAGAGATGAAACTTTAGAATGTCTAAAATTTCAAAACTTACATACTTATGAATATTGTCCAATACACCCTTCTTCGGGAATGGTGTAAGATGCCAAGGTATTCAGGATCTCATACATATTGATGTATGTGGATCATCTATATCATAGTAAACATTGTGGATATGTGATATCTATTGATGATTGTATGATATGAGATTTCTTCTCTTCATCTAAGAAACTTTTGAAATGTTCAAAGATTTCATTAATTTTGGTTTAGAACCAAAGCTTGAAGGAAGATAAAATGAATTTGATCTAATCTAGGTAGCAAGTACCTACTAGATAAATTCGAAGAATACCTTATGGAGATATGAATATCATTTCTATCTCAAACCTCCTAACACACCTTAACTCAAAAGAGTTATAGGTAGATACAATTGGATCATGTGTGACATGATCTTATCAATGATGAATTTTAGCATAATTATCCCTTAGTTTCCAGGTATATATGTGTAGTAGAGACTACAATGTATATCCTTAATAAGGTTCCATGTATGTTGGAATCTAGCACTTGAGAGTGTTGCTTCATTAGGAAAATAAAGGATGGTATTGGATACCTACTTTATGACCTTGAGATTCTTAAAATATCTCATCTCCGAGAATGTGATTCTTAGAGGTTGAGACTCTTGAGAATCAAGATGAAAATGAAGTATAGGAACTCATTTTATCTTGAGAAGATAATGAGACTCCTAAAATTGGAAACTAAAAGGACAATTAAAGATGAAACACTAATACCTCTTCAAATGAGTTTGAGGATGGATTCCATGTGTTAGAGAAATCTGACAATGATCGAACTTCATGTGATGAAGCTTTTGAAGATCATAGCATGGATAGATGGATAGCAATAAAAGTCTAATGTAGACTTCATATACAAGTGTTGTATATGGACCCTCGAGGATCCACCTATATGGGTAAGACCTGTAAAGGTGTAAATGGATCTTCAAGAGACAGGGAACCTGATGAGAAGGTAGAGATCTTCAAAGCACGGTTCGTAGCCATAAGCTACACACTGGAAGAGAAGACATTGCTTGCAATGAGACTTGCTCTTCGGTGATCATGCTTAAAACCATCAGAATATTGCTAACCTTAGCTACATAACTTGACTATTGCATCTTCAAGATGTAAGTCAATATTGCATTCCTCTACGAATACCTCTTTGAGGATATTAACATGAAGTAGCCCCAGGGCTTCATGGTTGAGGAAAGCAAGATGTGCAAGCTAAGGAATCCATCTAAGGACTCAAATAAGCTTCTTGAAGTTGGACCATAAGATTTGATGAAATTATAAGTGTTATGATTTCAGATAGAATCTTGATGAGCCATGTGAAGCTTAGTGGGAGTGCCTTTGTGTTCATCATGCTAAATGTAGATGATATCCTAATCATTTGGAATGATATAAGGATAATAATGAGTGTTTTATAGACTGGCTATTCCATATCTTGAAATATGATTTCAAAGATACCTCTTAGATCTTAGTTCTGAAGTTGTTCAGAAGCAAAGAGAAGAGGATATTGTGACTGTCACATTTATAGTACACCTTGGACATATTCTATTCATAGAAATTCCAAGAAAGGCTTCCATCCCTTAAGACATGGTACTGACCTATCTAAAGGGATAGCACCTCAAAGAGTTGAGGAAGTGAATGCTAGAACTACTTGCCCTTGGGCATCAGTTCTGAGAAGCCGGGTGTGTGCTAGATGTGTACAAAAGCCAGATGGCTGCCATGCAGTGGGAGTAGTAAACTGTTACTAATCCTACTATGGAAATAAAACACTTGGTTTCAGTAATAACAAAATCTTCATAGATGACAAGATTTTGAGATAATGATCTCGAAGTCTTATCTTCAAAAACTTAAGACTTTATAGATAGAGATCTAAAAGGTCTTAATTGTGGATACCTTAAGAGATAGTGATCTCCAGGAATAAGGGTATTCTGATAAGGATTATGGAAATACTGGTTATGATAATTGTTAAGCTGTAGTGTCAAAGACACTGTAACTAACTAGATTGAGTATTGATTGCATAAGATGCAACATTCGCATGAGATGCAAACACTGTTACTGGGGATATGCAAGTGCCGTAAAAGGACTTGACATAGTCTTGCGGGAACAGAGTGATTGATCAGCTTACCTAGCTATTTTCTAAATAGCCTATGATTGTCACATGAGTGCGGGTTTAAATGATTAGCCCATTAATGGCTCTTTGGGCTAGTGGGAGATTGTTGGAAATGCGAGCCCACGGCGAGCCATTATGCAATAAATGTTATTGCACATATCATTCCCTGATCTGAAATGAAGAATGAATAATTTGTATAATAGGTCCCTTAGTACAATTAGGGTTATGTACCATGGCCGTCTTAATAATCATACAGTTGTTGATTCAACTATTGAATCATAGAGGCTGGTGCTTGGATGAATATCTAAAGAGTTTGATTGAGGACTCATCAAGCACCGTCAAATGATTATTAAGAGATGATCTCCAGCCTGAGTAGGAGATGGCAATCCTATCTCTGAAGGCTGATATCTGACCGACCTCTTGATGCAGGTCCTCTGCATAGGAATAGAGATTCGGAGGTGTCAGATTAGTTAGGTCAAAGAGTTGACTTAACGAGATCGAGATAACCAAAGTCCTATATCATATGCTGTCATGATATAGGCACGCATCCTCTGACCGGAGACAGATGTGTTGCTATATGTCCAAGTATGTAGATTTGGCAGACCAATAGGTTGATGACCTAATCAAGGTCTATACGCCGGCGCGCTGGTGTGCATATAAGGGCATATGAGTAATACGATCTCTCAAAGGGATCATACAGGTTCAATTACTGAACCGGAAGACATGAGCTCACTCATGAGATATTGGGAAGAATCAAATTCCATGCGCATGGTCGTCTCGCTTTGGAAGCTTGACTGAATTTGTAGGTTTGATATATACTTTTAGTATATGATCAAGACCTAGGTATGATATACACTTTGGGAAAGTGTATGATCGATACCAACTCCCAATGATCGAATGAGAAACTTACTGATAAAACCATGAAGTAGACAGTATAAAGTTGATCCGATACTTCGGGTTTAGTCTGAGTCTTCCAGTATGCAGGATGTACAGGTATTGGGAATACCTGAGGGTGATTTGATCATAAACGATTGTATAACCATGACGCTTCCATTCCTAGGGAGTGATGAAACGGGTCTGGATTTTAGTGACTCCTCTCAGTAGAGAAGTGATCTGATCTTGGTCCAAGTGTTGGACATTGATCTGAATGTGATTCAGATACAATGAGAAGATTAGATTTACGGTCTTGATTTAATCAAGCATCTACGGGAGGCCCGCGATCTGGATTTGAGATATGATCTCAATATCCATGTCACTATACGTGGAACAATACAATCGCCCTGTCCTTATCTCCAAGTATCTGCAGAGAGATTGCATTATTCTTGAAGGGTTCAAGAATAATTCCATAAGATCTAAGCAATGAAGAAATAATGATTAAATGTGATTTAATCATCTTGATGTGTGAAGAAATTATCCAATTTAATTGAATGTGATTTAATTAATGTGGATAAGAATAATGTGGATAGAAATATCCAATTATTCATAATATATTATAAATGTGATTTATAATGTATTAGAGAGAGCTAATTATAATTTATATGTGTTGATTAATTATTATGTGTATTGGATACACATTGTGTAATTAATTAACAATATGAATTATATGTTGTTTTGGGTTGTGAATATGATTCACAATTTTTTCCATGGCAAGAATGCAATATTCTCAAAGATAATTGTGAATTATTTTTTGAAGAAAAAACCCAATAAATTTGTTGCAAATAAATAAGAGAGATTCCAAGGAGATATGCAATCTCATGGATTTCCATGAGATTGCAATCTCCATGCAATCTCAAGGGGCAGCACAACATTCCTATAAGGAATGTGTGGCCGTCCACTTGGAAGGTACATGGAGATGAAATCTCCATGTATCTTCTCTCCTTATTTGTTGGGTTGATTTAGGAATAAATTATATTTGATTTTATCAAATATATTTTGACCTAAATTTGTTGTTTTTGACAACAACAATCTTGGCCATTGGATTGACACAAATCAATCTCACCCATTGATTTTATGTATCCCATGGATTGAGATCCATGGATCCCAAAACCCTATAAATAGAGAGGCATACTATGCTCTCTAATGACTTGCAATATTGGAGCTCTCTCTCCCTCATTTCCTCATACACGCCAGCCCTCTCTCCCTCTCTTGTTGGTGGCCGTCCACCATACCCTAGAGGAGAGAACCGTCGTCGCCTTCGCCACCGCGCCGCCCCTTCGACGTTCTTCGGTTCTCCTTCTTCTTGGAGAGTTCCTCTCACAAAGGAGACATTTGATCTCGTGCGACGAGATCAGGAGCAACCATGCTTGGATCATCTTCTTGGATTGCGAGGACAACGCGGTTCATCCCCGCGCTCGCAAGCGGTCTCGCCGACGATCGGACTTGAGACAGGAGGTCTCTTCCTTTAGAGACTTGATCAACCACGCTTCAAGAGGTATTGCATTATACTTGTTGTGGTTATAGATGAAACGATCTGAGAACGGTTCTCGGATCATGTGGTTTCATCGAATAAAATTTTTTAAATTCCGCTGCACCGAACAACTAGTACGACTAGTCGTTCTTCGTCGTATCCGATACGACGATCACGCTTCCGTGATGCGCTTGAGGATAATTCCATATCCTTCAGGTAAGACCCACTAAGGTGTAAATGGATCTTCAAGAGAAAGAGGTAACCTGATGAGAAGGTAGAGACCTTCAAAGCACGTTTCGTATTCACAAGATATACATCAAAGAGAAAACATCGCTTGCGATGAGACTTGCTCTTCAGTGTCCATGCTTAAACCCATCAGACTATTGCTGACTATAGCTACACAACTTGACTTTGACATCTACGAGATGGAAGTCAAGATTGCATTCCTCTATGAATACCTCTTCGAGGATGTTCATATGAAGTAGCCCCAGGGCTTCATGGCTGAGGAAAGCAAGATGTGCAAGCTTAAGGAACTACATCTATGGACTCAAATAAGTTTCTTGTAGTTGGAACATTAGATTTGATGAAATTATAAATGTTATGATTTCAGATAGAATCTTGATGATCCATGAAGCTTAGTGGGAGTGCCATTGTGTTCATCATGCTATATGTAGATGATATCATAATCATTCGGAATGATATAAGGATAATAGTAAGTGTTTTATAGACTGGTTATTCCATACCTTGAGTATGATCTTGGTTCTGAAGTTGTTCAGAAGCAAAGAGAAGAGAGTATTAGAACTGTCACATTTGTGGTACACCTTGGACATATTCCATTCTTGGAAAACCCCAAGGAAGGCTTCCTTCCCTTAAGATATGGTACTAACCTATATGAAGGAATAACACCTCAAGGAGTTGAGGAAGCGAATGCTAAAATTGCTTGCCCTTATGCATCAGTTATGAGAAGCCGAGTGCATGCTAGATGTGTACAAAAGCCAGATGTCTACTATGCAGTGGGAGTAGTACATTGTTGCTAATCCTACAATGGAGATAAAACACTTAATTGCAGTAATAACAATATCTTCAAAGACGACAAGACTTAGATATAGTGATCTCAAATGTCTTATCTTTAAGAAATTAAGACTTTATAGATAGTGATATAAAAGGTCTTAACTGTAGATACCTTAGGAGATAGAGATCTCCAGACATAAGGGTATTCTAACAAGGATAATTGAAAATGACATACTTGTTATAATAATAATTGAGTTGTAGTGTCAAGGACACTAAAACTGACAATATAGGGTATTGGTTGCATAAGATGCAACATTCGCATTGGATGTGAGCACCGTTACTACGAGATATGCAAGCGTTGTAAAAGGACTTGGCGTAGTCTCTTAGGAACAGAGGACTGATCAGCTTACCTAACTGTTTCTCTAAATAGCTATGATTGTCACATGAGTGTGAGTTTAAATGATTAGCCTATTAATGGCTCTTTGGGTTAGAGGGAGATTGTTGGACATGCGAGCCCACAACGAGCCATTATGCAATAAATGTTATTGCAAATATCATTCCCTGATCTGAAATGAAGAATAACTAATTTGCATAATAGTTCCCTTAGTACAATTAGTGTTATGTACCATGGTTGTCTTGACATCATAAAGCTGTTGATTCAATTGTCGAATCATAGAGGTTGGTGCTTGGATGAGTATCTAAAGAGTTAGATTGAGGACTCATCAAGCACCGTCAAATGATTGTCAAGATGTGATCTCCAGTCTGAGTGGGAGATGGCAATCCTATCTCTAAAGAGTGATATCTGACCAACCTCTTGATGCAGGTCCTCTGCATAGGAATAGAGATTCGAAGGTGTCAGATTAGTTAGGTCAAAGAGTTGACTTAACGAGATCGAGATAACCAAAGTCCTACATCGTATGATGTCGCGATATAGGCACACATCCTCTGACCGGAGACAGATGTGTTACTATATGTCTGAGTATGTACATTTGGTAAACCAATGGGTTGATGGCCTAATCAAGGTCTATATACTGGCGAGCTGGTGTGCATATAAAGGCATATGAGTAATACGATCTCTCAAAGGGATCCTAGAGGTTCACTTCTGAATCGAAAGACATGAGCTCACTCATGAGATATTGGGATCGATAAATTCCATGCATGGTCGTCTCGCTTATGAAGCTTGACATAATTTAGAGGTATGATATATGCTTTTGGAAAGCATATGATCGATACCAAATTCCAATGATCAAATGAGAATCTTAATGATAAAACCATGAAGGTGACAGTCTAAAAGAGATCTATAACTTTGGGTTTATTCAAGGTCTTCCAGTATGCAGGATGTACAGGTATTGGGAATACCTAAGGGTGATGCGATCATAAACGATTGTATAACCATGATGCTTCCATTCCGAGGGAGTGATGAAACAGGTCTGGATTTTAGTGACTCCTCTCATTAGAGAAGTAACTTGATCTTAGTCCAAGTGTAGGACATTCATCTGAATGAGATTCAGATGCAATGAGAAGGTTAAGTTCACGGACTTGATTTAATCAAGCATCTATGCGAGGTCCGTAAGATATGGATTTGGGATATGATCTCAATGTTTAAGTCAATATACGTGGAATAATACAATCGCCATGTCCTTATCTCCAAGTATCTGCGGAGAAAGCACACTATTCTTGAAAAAGTTCAAGAATAATTCCTTTGATGAATTATGTATCCAAGCAACAAGATATTGATAATTAAATGAGATTTAATTATCAAGAATAATATGAATGAGATTCATATTATGAGAACGATTATCCAAGATAGTTAAATGAGATTTAATTATCAGGGAAATGCAAAATATGGATAGTACTATCCATGCTATCCATAATATCAATGTATATTATAAATATGATTTATAATATATTGGATAGAGCATGTTCGTAAATAATATTTACTAATTGATTATTTATGTGAATTGGATTCACATTAAGCAATTAATTAGAAATGTAATTTACATTTTTGTTTGGGTTGTGAATGTCATTCACATCTTTTCAAAGGCATGATTGAAATATTTGCTTATTAATTTGGAATTAATTTAGTGAATATATTTGCAATAAATGTTGTTGCAAATAAATAAAAGATAATGGGATTTTATCTCATAGAATAAAGAAGATAAAAAATCCACCTAATGGAGAGTCGGTGTCACCCATGAATTATTCAAGGGTGACGCCCCATCTTTTTAGGAGGAGGTTTTTATCCTCTTTATTATCTTGTGTTAATTAATTTTATTATTAATTTTATTAAGTTAAATTATGTTGATGATAATGTAATATATATTTAATTTAATATAAATTAATAAGTTGTTGCTTTATTGAATAACAATGATCATGGCCATTGATTAAAAACACAAATCAATCTAACCGTTGATTTTGTGTGTCCCATGAATCGTGATCAATAGACTCCCAAACTACTATATAAGAGAGGGCAACCCTATCCCTTCAAAACATGCATTAAATAGTTCTCTCTCCTTCTCTCGTTCTCACGCCCCATCTCTCTCTAAGAGTGGTCGTCTACTCTAAGTTCTTGAGAGAACTACAGTCGTCGCTACGTCGTCGTGCTATCGAATCTCCGTCTTCCTTGGTGGCTCTAGCACAAGTAGAAGACGTCGGATTTCATTGGATGAAATCAGGAGATTCAAGGCTTGGATCTTCATCGTGGATTGCAAGAAGCACGTGTCTCATCATCGCACCCCCAAGTTCCATCTTCGTGGATCGGACTTGAGTCAGGAGGATCTCTTGCTTTAGAGATCAAGTGATCGCAACCACGCTTCAAGAGGTATTTCTAATACTTTGTGGTTAGATGAAATGATCCAAGAAATGTTCTTGGGATCATGTGGTTTCATCGTATGATTTAAAAAATTTTAAATTCCCCTGCATCGAGCAACTAGTACGACTAGTCGCTCCGATCGCATTGGTGTGATCATCACGCTTCTGTGATGCGCTTAAGGATTTCCCCATATCCTTCACCCCCCGCCTTCATCCGTGTGGCAATGCCTCTGCCAAAGCCACTCCAACAATCGCGCGCTCCACCGACATTGTCGTCCTCCTCGACGCACCTTCAAGGTTCGAACCGCCAACGCGTTGCATCCACGTGTGGAAGAGGTGCAGCGGCGGCCCCTCCCCATCGGTCCCCTGCTTGAAGAAGAAACAAAGCACAAGAACCCTAGGGCATTTTTAAAATAATAAATTGGGAAAATTACAAATACACCCTCAGAAGTTTCATAATTTACAAATTAGACCTTACCTTGGGTATTTCAATTTTCACCTTATAGCTTATTTATTAATATATTTTAATGCAGAAACTTTGAATAATTGATCTTTAATCCCTGTGTATCCAGACTTCATTTGCATGATATTTTTGATGAAATAAATGTTTTTATTGCTCAGTAAGTTTTCAAAAAAATTATGAATACTCCTCCTATGTCCTTGAACATTGTATAAAATTTTCACTGCATTTTCTTGTCATTTGATATTTTAAAAAAATAAAAAATAGTGTCTTTTTATCTAGCCGAACTTAGAAAAATCATAAAAATTCGAATATTTGCCTAAAAATTCCCAAAAAAATTGTTATACATATATTTTAATGTCCTTTAAGTTCTTTCCAATTTTTGTACAATAATCATTTATAAAAAACAAAAAAATGTGAAAAACTAAAAACCTTAAAAATTTTGTAGAAAATTCTAGAAAAATATAAAAATCTTGATTTCAGCCTCTGTTTATAGATATTTAATTGTACTTTAGCATAAAAATAAGTTCCACGAGTTTTTGGTACTTAATGTATTTTTAAGTTGTAAAATACTCTTGGTTGTGCATTGTTCGCTGTTATTTCCGTTGTTTGATTTTTATAAAATCACAATAGAAAATTTTGAAAAAAAATATATCAAAAACATTTTAAAACCTATAAAACCCAAAAATGTATTTTTCTGAGCATTTTGGGATATTTGGATAAATACAAAAAGAGTGTGGTGTGTGTATTTTTATCCACTTGTACATATTGTGACTTGTGCTTTATTTGAAAATAAAAAAAGTTGAAAAAGTAAAAACCACTAAAAAATTTATTTTAGAAATTTGACTGCTAAGTTTTTAAATCGTGCTCCTTATGTTTGACCCTAGTCGCTTTACCAGGTAAATTTAATAGCGAAGACCGCTTGCTTGTCATTGTTTGATTTTTCTCTTAAGTGGTTTATATATTTTTCTCGTTGATCACGCTTGGCGAATCAGGTCACAACGACCCTTCATTATTACATACTTAACCCGAGTTGTCAGGCATGTCATCAACTATGCGAGCGTTGATGTTACATTTTTTGAGTCTATTATATACTTTTCTCCTACAAGTGACAGGTTGTCTAATGTTGGTTCTGGAGAAGACATTGTGGTTCCTCCACCTCCATCTTTTCCATCTCATACCCCTTGTGACGCTCCTCGATCTTCACCACCTCCACCACGGCCTCCACCACCACCTCCACCACCAACTCCACATCCTACCACCAAATCCACGTTTTTACCCCATGTTTATACTCGCAGATCTACTACTCACCCCTCTGCTCATGCGTCGTCCACATCATCCACCATGTCTCAGGTATGTCATGAACATATTATTTCTACTGATGGCACTAGGGATTTGAATAATATACATGAAGAGTTGATTCCAGAGGATAATGCAGCTGATGACTTGGAGATACCTATTGCCCTAAGGAAGCCTCGTCGCCAATGTGTCACATACCCTCTTGTTGCACATGTTTCCTTGGATCATCTTTCAGTGGAGTACATGAAGTCTGTAGTGGGACTATCTGCTGCTACTATCCCACGGACGTATCAGGAGGCGCTTCAAGACAGTAGGTGGTGACTTGCAATGGAAGAGGAGATGGCGGCTCTACGATCACGTAGCACCTGAAGCACTGTCTCAGCTCCACCAAGAGCCTCCATTGTGAGCTGCAAATGGATATTCACAGTTAAGCAGAGGGCAGATGACAGTGTGAACCGCTTTAAAGCAAAGCTTGTGGCTTGGGGGTTCACCCAAACCTATGGGATGGACTATCATGACACCTTCTCTCCAGTAGCAAGACACTCGACACTACGCATTCTTCTATCTATTGTTGTTTTACGGGACTGGTCTCTCTCTACCAGTTTGATGTGAAGAACGCATTTCTTTATGGGCATCTACAAGAGGGAGTATATATACAGCATCCACCAGGATTTGCTACTGGGGGGAGTCTCAGAAGGTATGCATACTTCATAAGGCAATTTATAGCATGAAGCAGAGTCCGAGAGCTTGGTATCGAAAGCTATCGGAGTTGATAGAGCAACAGGGGTTTGTACGATCTACTGCGGACCACTAACTGTTTGTTCAGAGGACACAGAGAGGTATTGTGGCTATTCTTGTTTATAAGGATGATATTATCATTACAGGAGATGATGAGCAGGACATTCTTACTACCAAGGAGTTCCTAGGTCAACAGTTTGTGACTAAGGACCTTGGCAATCTTTGTTACCTCCTTGGGTTGGAGTTCGCCAGGAACAAGCGTGGCCTTGTAATGACTCAGAGGAAGTTTGTTATGGATCTTCTCTCTGAGACAGGTATGACAAGGTGCAAACCTGCTACTACCCCTATGGATGCAAGCATGAGATTGTATGATGAGTACATTGAAGAAGTTGGCAGGAGGAGATACAGAGATCTTGTTGGGAAGCTCTTATACGCCACCATCACCAGGCCGGATATTGCTTTTGCAGTAAGCAAAGTCAGTCAGTTCATGGAGCAACCCAGGAAGGTGCATGTGGATGCCGTCCATATGATCTTGAGGTATTTGAAGACTTCACCGGGTTCAGGCCTTATATTCAGTAGGGATACATCTCTTGAGGTGGCAGCATGTGCATATGCAGATTATGTTGGTTGTCCCACAGACAGAAAGTCCACTTCTGGTTTCGCTATCTTTGTAAGTAGCTCAGTAGTTTCATGGAAAAACAAGAAGCAGACGGTGGTGACCAAATCTAGTGCAGAATCTGAATACAGAGCCATGGCACAAGGATGTGCAGAGATGATGTGGTTTAGATCAGTATTGATCAACCTTACTATTGAGGTTTCTCTTCCTATGAAGTTTTTATGTGATAATCAAGCAGCTTTCTTTATTGCCAATAATCTTGCTTTTCATGATTGGACAGAGCATATCAAGGTGGATTGTCATTACACTAGAGATATGGTCCAGAAAGGTCTTATATCCACCTCTCATGTTTCCACAGGTGATCAGATGGCAGACATCTTCACCAAGGCCCTGGCTAAAGGTCCATTTCGAAGGCGTTCCAAGCTGAGCATGACTGATATTTATGCTCTATCTTAAGGGGGAGTGTTGAGATAATTGTATCTCGTTGTATCACTTTTATATTTTATATTTTCTTTGAATATCACTTATGTAATTAACCAATGGCTTTTCTCATGTATAAGAGAGCCATGGGATCTCTTCTATGATATGAATAATTTGTATCCCAACAGAAACCCCTCAATGTGGAATATTACAAGGTTAATGGCAACCCAAAATTAAGCACTATATAATCAAATCAGTCTCCTGCGAGAGGCTTGCACAAAGCCAAATAGGCATGCACCCATTCCTTTCTTTTATAGTTCATGGGGAGCAATTGTGCTTTCACAAAAAATCTTCCTTATGATAATTAAGGAAATTCCATTAATCAGTCAAGAGATGACCAAGAAATCATAGTAGCTTTTCCAATCAATCTTATACTGCGAACTAATTACGTTGATGCTGTCAACTTTTAACAAACTTTCCTAAAGCTCATGCATTTAAGATTCAAATTAGAATAAGTTCCCATATATAGGAGAACCTACCCAATATATTGTAGCATCCTAAAGACTATTCCTCTTGGAAGTGTGTGATCCTTTACCTCCATCCTCCGGTAGAATTATTTAGTTTTTTTTTTTGCCTTAGCCTTGCTTAAGGTAACATAGTTGTTTCTTGCTGGGCAGGCTACCGGCAGAACCCGGTTTGCCCATCTTCGGTATCGTTGTTCTCCGACACCCTTTGATTTTTATCTTTAAAGGATGAGAAGAGAATATTTGCTCGGCTCTTATGCAACAAGTTATCTTATGGTCTTCAATAAGATGAGAAATTTCGATATTACGTATTGGAATGGATATAAATCGGACTGTATACGAGCCTTTAAACGGCGCAGATATTATATCAAACTCAAATAAATATCATATTATTACCCCTCTGAAAAGTTACTGACAGCTCACAGGAAAAGGTCAATATTGTATCTCATATTATATACAAAAGTGCAAAAATTATCAAGCAACTTGCTAGCACATACAACATATATATTCCATACCTTGATTTAAAAAAAATAGAAATATTTATAACTAGGTACAAGGGATCCTCATTACTTGCCACCTGCATTGTAATGGCTCTAAAGGATCCGGTTCACATCACCCCATTATATCTGCACAAAGAAAGATGAACACTGGACACACTTGAAAACAAGAACTAACATGCCAACATCTGAGGGGAAAAAAAAGGAGAGAACGTGTTGATCAATTAGCTTGAGAATCGACAATGCTCTCTTGCAAGGCATAGCTCCTAACGACTGTTTTTTCCCTTAGAAAAGAAACGACTTAATCCCCGACTTTGCTTCTCAGGTGTTGCTATTGATGAAGAAGAGGATGACGACAATGAGGACCTATGTTTCGAGCGCTTCGAACTGACGGGCGGTGATGGAATGGGGATCACTTCATTCTCTGATGAGAAAAGTTGGGAATTGGGGATACGTAAGGGAGACTCTTCTCCGGTTCGTTGCAAGATTGAGGCAAGGTTGTCACTATCTGCATTGTTCAACTGTCTTGAGATTTGCGATCCTCCGTACGATTTTGAGGGACCATTGCTGACTACATCTTCCATAAAACTGCTGCTAATGCTAATCCTTCCACTAGGGGATGGGCTAGTCAAATCTGATTGTGGCTGCAGGGTTTTAAGTTGTCTACCCAGAAGTAGCATTGTCTCTTGACATTGTGCAAGTTTCTCAGCTGCTGATGCTATCTCCCTCTCCTGCCCATGAAGAACCAAGTATGGGGATATAGATATTTATTGAAAGTAAATAGTCTAGGAGTTGATGCTTAAGAAAATGCAGATGTAAAATTGGAAAAAAAATAATAAAAGGGTGTCTTTTCCTATTTTAACAGAAAATCAACTACAGACCTTGTCGGACCTGGTATTTCCTGTTTTAACAGAAGACCAGCTACAGACATTGTCTTTACTGTTTTAACAGAAGATCAACTACAGCGTAATCAATTGGATGTTTGTGTAGCCCATTTGTTATTGTTGAGAACTATTTTATCTTTTCATGTTTTATGTACTCTCTTTTCTTTCCATCTCTAGTATGTAATTTGACCAACATGTTTCTCCTCTTAAATCATAGGACGTCATTATCAATGCAATTTATTATTCTCTTTTCACAGGGTATCAGAGCGACGGTCGTAGACCGGAGGAGCTTGTGCCCGAGATCCCTCCCTCCACCAGCCTGCCTCTCACGCTGCTGCTGCCACCCACGCCCACTGTCACAGCGGCCCCCACCCAATTTATTATTCGCATTCCACAGTTACCATGGCCAAAATCAAAATTGGAAACAGGGAAGGAGCAAGGTAACCTGGTGAAATAATACAAGTAGACTGCAAAAAAAACGGTTTTTGATTAATTAAAGATATAGCTATTTACATAGTACAGACTTAGGTGGACTTCCACCATCCTAGGACAAGTGCTTCCTTAATATACTACAGGAGATTAGCTTCCAGTGGCATCAATTTGTTCATGTCGAACCTCGGCACTACACTAGAGCTGATGATGATCTTTTTGAGGATGTCCTGTGGCAAAGAAATTTTGTGAGCAAACTCCTACTACTCTCGGTCATCAACCTCATATGCCACATGGTACTAGCTTGGCTAGCCAGTATATGAAGACTCCTCGTTGTAGTCACTGGCCGGATGTGTTGCTTGCTTATTCTTCGATATCAGAAGAGCTCACCTGGCAAAGGGAACTTCAACTCCTGCCATGGGGCACTTGGACATGTGTGCCTACACTGATAATGGTGATAGCTCCACTGGATTTGCTACCTTTTTTTTTAAGGAAATCTTGTCTACCCACCAAAGCAAGGAGTGGATCGTCGGATCCACAGTCGGTTCAGATTGCCGGTCTATGGCCACTGGATAAATTCTCTTTTGGTTGCTGTTTGATTTTCTTCAAAAAAACAACCACACAAACACATTGGATTTACGTGGAAATCCTACAAGATGAAAGGGAAAACCTGGGGGCAAGTTCCTCTCCGCTCTAGATGGCTAGGGTTTTTTTCTTTATATTCCACACAATGAAAAACAAGGGGAGAAGGATACACATATTCCTCTGACGGATAAATGGATCCTCACTCAAAATCCATTTACCTATGAACATTCTTCTCAAAACTATGCTTAGAGAGCTCCAGCGTGAAAACGTCTGCAGCTCGAACTTCATTTTTTATATATGGAAGAACAAGCACCATAGTCATTTTTCTCTATGATAAAGCGACAATCAATCTCTACTAATCTCTACTTGCTTGGTTGTATCATGCAGAAACAGGATTGTTGGAAATATTTATGGTGGCCTTGTTGTCACAAAGTAGTTTCATAAGCAGCTCGAGATTTATTCCAATATCCTTCAAAATTATTCAACCACAACATCTCAGTAATCCCCATAGCAACTGCTCTGTATTCAACCTCAGCGCTAGATCTAGCACATAGCTATTGTCATTTTCATCTCAAAATCACAAGGTTGTTATTCAGGATTATCCAATATCTAGTTGTAGATTTTCTCATATATGTGCACCCAGCATAAAACAGTATATCCTCCAATTTCCATCTTTATATATTTGGTAAAAGTGTATTCTTTTCCAGGATCCTTCTTTACATAGCAGAGGATACGCTCTACTACCTTCATGAAAACGCATGCATGAATTGACTCTAGTGCCTTCATATGAGTAGCATTAGTGATGTTAAGTGGATAAGATGAGATAAATTAGCTTCCCTACTAGTCCCCAATGTTCAGAAATGCAGTCCATGTGGTCGCATATGCGTATGAGGTTACCCTTCCGAACCATATATGTCATATGCGACCATAGGAAGTCAAAACGCATATGTGGTCATGTTAGAGTATTTGGACTCTACACAATAGGTCCGAATAAATCCGTATATGCAGTTGCATATTAAATATGATTAATACTCAACCTCTCTCATCATCTCCGATTAGTCATCTTAAGAAACGATATTTTTTTGAAGCTTTATACATCAGGATTTGTTTTAAATTCTCATCAACAAAAACTTAAATTCCATAATCATAAATATAAATCATTTGTTATTAGGCTTTATCCATTGACTTAGAAATTTTGGTGACGATCTATGTTACCAATGTCAATAATATATTTACACGTCTTATGCATAAATTGAATAACCCTGATTTTTCAATGGAGTATGTCTTTCTTTTGTAATTTATTGTACTCATGATTCAATTTAATGGATTGTGTAGCCAACATCCGTCTTATCCAGCATTCCTTTTTAATGAAATGAATCACGCAAGTTAATATTTTGTCAACTTTTTATATTTTTGTTATTTCTAAATATTTTTAAATTATTTTAAATTAAAATAACACAAATCGCATAATCCGCATATACTTTTGCATATACTTCCGTTTATCCTCTTACTTACTTCAGACCGCCTGACCAAACAAGTATTACATACCAACTTTATGACCGGGCTAGTCTATGGTGCATATTATTGAAGTTCTCATCTAGTTGTTTCTCTTTCCCATCATTGATGATCAACTTGTTATTTTTCTAAGGAGTATATTTCCTTTGAGTGAGGACCAGACCTTCTTTCGACCTTCAAAACTCAATACCTGGAAAGTACTTCAAATTTTCAAGATCCTTTAAATCAAAGTCTGCATCAAGCTCACCTTTTAGACAAGTTATCTCCTCTTCATCATCCTCTGTGACAATCACGTCAATGACATAAATAAGAATGTCAATGACACGATCACAAAATAGGTAAGAGGTCTCATGAATTTCTTTTACAAAAATTTTATATAGCACTAACTAACATGATCATGAAGAAGGTAAACAAAGGTACTTCTCGGCATGGCATCAAAATTCGTCGAAATTCAATCAAATTTTGGTTTGAACAAGAGACCAAAATCCACCAAAATAACCGGTATTTGAGACTTTAAGGTTGCGGATAGAAAGGCTGGTGACCCAATTGGTCGAAATTTTGTTGAAATTTAGGTCAAATCAATCGAAGTTTAGTTTCGATCAACTGCCAATATGGTGACCGAAACCGATATTTAAGACATTGCATCTCGAATGGGCATCAATAAAAGTAATGAAGTACTTACAGATATAAAAGATGCAACAATATATGGGCCCTAAATATTAGAGTGAGCTAATATAAAAATATGGTTTTCCTTGCTCTCGGAAATCAAATAAGTAGCACGGATGTGCTTTAGCCGTTATATACACATGATAAACAAAGCTTTTAACTTTTGCTTCTTCAAATAAGGATGGAAATAACTCCTTAAGAGAATTAAAAGTGAGATGGCATAATCTTTCATGCCACTACATGACCAACTAATAACACTCCTTCTAGATCTATTTTATTCAAATAGTAAATGTTAAGGCAGCAACAATATAGAAAATGATAGTGAGGAAGCATATCGGAAATATAGAATGGGAAGAACACCAGGATTTAACGTGGAACCATACTTCATAAGGAGCAAGATGAAACCACATGAGAACGCCACTAAGGGATGATTATTCTATTCATTTTCCCAATCGATACAGTGGGTGGGTGGCTTCTTATATAGCTCTACAGACAAACTGGAATCCACTAACATTAGATGTGGGACTAAACATGCGGATGTAGTAATTGGACAATGGAGGGATCCAATTACCCAACTCTACATATGACGCATACTCTAACACTTCCCCGCAAGATGGAGCATGCAATGCTCAGCTTGGATAAATAGAAAGAAATCTCTCACGCACGTAATACAGGACACTACGAACAACATCAACTCAACACAAACACCGATGGTTGCCTGCTCAGGATGTTGCTTTTTATGTTCTGCAGGTGAGGAGGAACTGGAGGGTTAGAGTACGAACTGAACTAGGTCTCTCCTCGGAGAACGGGTGCCTTGTACAGTGTTTGTCAGAGTCAATGAAACTGGAATGAGTCTCCACTTGGAGAACTCTAGCCCGTAATTGCCCCATCCTTTTGAAGGGTCAAACTGAAAAAAGCCATGGAAACATCATCGTCGGAGTCCACGATCGCTGGAGAATAGAGTCTGGAAGTCTCCTCGTCGGAGAACTGGGTCTCTCCCATACTGGTCAAAGAATGGGATCTCTACGCTGGAGTCCCTATTGTAGAGGTTTACGTTATGTTATGATGTATCGTTACGTATTTCTTATTTATCTCATGTACATCTATGTAATTTACCCAAGGATTTTCTCTCTATATAAGAGATCCTAGGGCTCAATGGAATAACACAACAGAGTCTTATTGGCTCCAACATGGTATCAGAGCCAAAACCCTAATCTAGGGTTTTTTCTCCACCCGCCCCCCCTTTCTCGCCGCCAGCCTCCCGCCGCCAGCCAAGGCCGAGGCCCCTCCACCCTCCAGCCGCCAGCCCCTCCCGCCGAAGCCCCTCTCGCCACCAGCCGCTACTCGCGGCCCCTCCTCCCGCCGCCTCCCTCCTCCCGCCGAGGCCCCTCCCGGCGCCGACACCACCCGTCGTCGACCACAACAACCGCTAGTCGTGGCCCCTCTTCTCTGGTCGGCCTCGATTCAACAATGGGTTCAAGTGCATAAAGTCTACATATGCACTTGAATCCACACGGGTCTTTGTAGACGCCAGTTCTTTTGTCTATCATCCCTAGGTTTTCTTCTCCGGTAATATGTCAGAACAAAAAGTTGATATGCCCGCCATAGGTGCCTTTAAGAGTTCGGCACCAATCGTCAAAATGGACGGGACGAACTACGAACTCTGGGCTATGCAGTTCCTGAGTCTTATGAAGTTATGTGGTAAGAAGCATATTCTTACTGAAGATGAGCCGGCAGAGAAGACGGGGATATATGCCTCATGGGAGGCTGATGATGCGTATGCCAAGGTCTGGCTGTCAAGGACGCTCACGATGGAGATCGCCAATGACGTCCTCCATCAACCCACCGCCAAGGCGATGTGGGATATTCTGGCGACTACATATTCTCAAGTGAGGAACGAGACGAAGATGCTGCAGTTGCAGCATGATATCTTTACCACAAAGCAAAATGGGTGGCCTCTTCATTCTCTGTACACATCCCTACGTGGGATGTTCGAGAAATTATAGCACCATCCCGCTTACAGCCACCCCCGAGCAACAGAAGACGTTCCGCAATGCCACTATGGTAGGCGTATTGCTTGCTGCCCTTGATCCTGAGTACGAGGCAGCCCGTTCTCAGATCCTCGCCGATGCCACTATCCCTCCGATGGAGGAAGTCTACAGGAGGCTTAGTCGTATCTTCGTTCCCTCCAGTACAGTGACTCCACCTCCTTCGGCAATGGCGGTCACCAGAGAACGAGGTAGTTCGTATTCCTTTCGTGGTCGAGGAGGTGGCAGACGTGGCCGAGGAGGTCGTATGCGTTCAACGTGCTCATTTTGTCGCCGCACTGGTCATTCTGAGGATACATGCTATTCCAAGCACGGATTTCCTCCTTCTGCACGTGTTGCTGATCATGTTCAGGCTCCGTCAGCATCTACTCCAGATCACAGGTTCGAGGAGCTAGTGGCACGGCTTTGTGATATTATGCCACAGTCATCATCAGAGGGTGTTGATACATCTGACGTTGCGGCTTCTGCGTCCGCTACTATCTCTGCTACTGCCAGCACCTCAGGTAGTACTTCTGCATTTTGTCATAACCACGATCTCTCAGGTTGGATTGTTGACTCTGGAGCCACCCATCATCTCTGCCGTGATAGAGATATGCTACAGTCCTACAGGGATATTCAGTCTGGTCGTTCGGTGCTCATAGCTGATGGCACCCATTCCCCTATTATGGGTCAGGGGGAGACACTCTTATTGCCCTCCATGCACTTATAAAATGTTCTACATGCTCCAGAGTTCTCCATGAATTTATTATCAATTAGTCAGATTACAAAAGATTTGCACTATCGCGCTATCTTTGACCCATCTTCTATCATTTTTCAGGACATACTAACGGGCAGGGTGATTGGTTGTGGTTCTGAGCACAATGGCCTCTATCGTCTAGTACGGAACTCCTATGCTGGCGTATCACTACACTCTCAGGGATCCGTTTCTCCGTACACATGGCACTTTCGCTTTGGTCACCTCCCGCTCCAGAAGATGCGTCACCTCCTGCCACAGATTTCTCTGAATTCTACATTTCGTTGTGAAGCGTGTCAGTTAGGGAAGCACCATCGTTCTAGCTTTCCTAGTCGTCAGGGTCGGAGTAGTCGCTCCCCGTTTGAGTTATTTCATATAGATATTTGGGGTCCTAGTCGTGTCCCGGATCATCGGGGTCACAGGTTTTATCTTGTTGTGGTTGATGATTTCTCTCGTGTTTCTTGGACTTTTCTTCTTAAGAATAAATCTGAGGCAGGAAGTGTTATCAAAAATCTTATCAATGAAGTGCAGAATGTTTTTTCCTCTACTATTAGATATGTGCGCACGGATAATGCATTGGAATTCTGTACTCGATCTCTTGATCAGTTTCTCTCCTCTAAGGGAATTATCCACCAAACTACATGTGCTTACACCTCTCAACAAAGTGGTGTTGCGAAGAGGAAACATCGACACTTTCTTGATATTGCTCGCACATTACTTATTCAAAGTTGTGCACCATTAGCTTTTTGGGGAGATGCTATACTTACAACATGCTATCTGGTCAATCGTATGCCTTCTACCGTTCTTGGGGAAAAGGCTCCAATATCTGTTCTCTTTCCTGATAAGGACTTGTTTTCACTTACCCCTCGTGTTTTTGGAACTGTCGCCTTTGTTCACCGCTTGTCTCCAGGACTTGACAAGCTCTCTCCTAGACTATTAAGTGCGTTTTTGTGGGCTACTCGCGTACACAAAAAATATATCGTTGCTATGACCCCATTCACGACAAGTACTATGTGAGTGCTGATGTTACATTTTTTGAGCCAGTTATGTACTTCTCCCCTGCAGGTGACCGCTTGGCTTCCTCTACATCTACGGATGATAATATCTATGTTCCCCTACCTCCAAGTCTGGGTCAATCTGAGTCGACTACACCACCACCACCACCACCTCCATATCCGCCCATTTCACCATTCCCTGAGTTCTATACAAGACGGTCATGGCCTGCTCACGCTACAAGTCAACCATCCAACACGCCTCAGGTATGCTCCGATACTATCGCTACTGATGGGTTAGATAATGCACCGGTGCAGGAATCTTTGATACAGGAGGAGGATCCGTCAGTCAGCAAAGTGAATGATGATCTTGATCGTCCTATTGCTCATAGGAAGCAGAAGAGGCAATGTGCATCCTACCCTCTTGCGTCTCAGGTGTCCTTTCACGACTTATTGTCTCGACGGTTGAGATCCCACGAACTTATCAAGAGGCCATAAAGTATGATTGCTGTCATTTAGCCATGGAAGAGGAGATGCGTGCCTTATAGTCTCGAGGGACTTGGTCCCTAGTTCCCATTCCTCCTGGTGCTTCTGTAGTGAGTAGCACGTGGGTGTTCACAGTTAAATATCACGCAGATGGGCGTCTAAATCGGTACAAGGCCAGACTTGTCGCACGAGGCTTTACCCAAACCTATGGGGTAGATTATTTGGATACATTTTCACAAGTGGCTCGACACTCGACTCTTCGCATTCTACTATCTGTTGATGTGGTACGTGATTGGACTATTTCCCAACTTGATGTCAAAAATGCATTCTTGTATGGTGATTAACAGGAGGAAGTCTACATGCAGCAGCCACCGGGTTTTGCTGCTGAGGGGGAGACCCAGATGGTGTGTAGACTTCATAAGGCTATCTATGGCCTTAAACAAAGTCTGAGGGCATGGTTCCAGAAGCTTTCCCAGTTGATTGAACGGCATGGGTTCAAGAGATCAAATGTGGACCACTCATTGTTTATCCAGAAGACTCCCAGAGGTACGGTTGTTGTCATGGTATATGTAGATGATATTCTAGTCACAGGAGATGACGCTCAGGGAATCGAGATGACTAAATCTCTTTTGGGAAGTCAGTTTATTACGAAGGATATGGGCACGATATAATACTTTCTGGGGATAAGTTTGCGAGAAATGCACAAGGAATGGTGATGACCCAAAGAAAATATGTCACAGACTTGCTAGTTGAAACAGGAATGGTTGAATGCAGACCGTCGAGCACTCCTATGGACCCAAGTATGAGGCTTTACGACAATGATACTAAAGAGGTGGACAAAAGAAGATACAGAGAGATGGTGGGTAAGCTTCTATACATCACCATAACTCGACCGGATATTGCCTTTGCAGTAAACCGGGTGAGTCAATTTATGGAGCAGCCTAGGCAAGTTCATATGGAAGCCCTGTATATGATATTGAGATACCTGAAGTCTTCCCTACGCACAGGTTTGTTATTTAGAAAAGATACGGATCTGTCTATTTCCGCTTGTGCAGACGCAGACTATGCAGGGTGTCCAAAGGATCGTAAGTCTACGTCAGGCTTTGCTATCTTCATAGGAAGCTCTTTGGTTTCTTGGAAAAGCAAGAAACAACCAGTGCTAAATCCGAATATAGAGCCATGGCACAAGCAAGCACAGAAATGATGTGGGTTCGAGCGGTCTTGGAAGATTTGAATGTAAATGTCTCTTTACCCATGTAGCTTCAATGTGACAACCAGGCAGCATTGTTCATTGCAAATAATCCAGCCTTTCATGAAAGAACAAAGCACATCGAGGTAGATTGTCACTACACTAGAGACATGATCCATAAGGGCTTGATTTCCACTTCACACGTCAGTTCAGAAGACCAGACTGCTGATATATTTACCAAGCCATAGCTCAGAGGACCTTTCTAGAGATGTTCTTCCAAGCTGAGCATGATTGATTTCTATGCTCCATCTTGAGGGGGAGTGTAGAGGTTTGTGTTATGTTATGATGTACCATTACGTATTTCTTATTTATCTCATGTACATCTATGTAATTTACCCAAGGGTTTTCTCTCTGTATAAGAGACCCTAGGGCTCTATGGAATAACACAACAGTCTTATTGGCTCCAACACCTATGAATCTACATGAAAATCCTAAGCCAACAATGGCTCGGAGAATGGGATCTCTACTCTGGAGTCCCTATGGACCATATGTAAATCCTAATCCGACCAGATTAAGTATGGGAACCTCTCAAACAATTAGCGCACACATGTGTTCCTTGAAGTAGAGACTCTGAAACATTATGTAGAGTTTGAAATCTAAACTATAGAACTCTGCATAATATTCTCCCTTTCTCCCATACTAGTTGGAATAGATGACATTGAAATAGAAAACATAAAGTTTGGGAAACAATAAGAAAACAATAAGCAGATCTCTCTTTTGATGACCCTTTATCTTCTCTTTTTTTCTGTGTACGATTCCTTTTTTTACGCTAGCCCCTTTTTTTCCTAAAGCCCAATTGGCTAATGAATCACTCACTATTTTTTTAATGTAGGAGCAGCCCACCTAGGCCCAAAGCATATTCCTCCTCGCATAATAGTGCAGCAACCCAAAATGGGTCAAAATCTCTCGCTTCCCCCTTCTTCTTTTTGAATGCAAAAGATAGGTCCCCCTTTTTATTTTCTCGAATTAGGCATGTTCGGCCGGCACACTCTCTTCTCCTTGCAACCCTAATGGGGGTTGCAAACAGCAGCTCACCCTGTCTATTTAGGGTTCCTAGATGGGAACCCATCACCACCCCGAGGATCTCGTGTCGCCTATGAGGCGCTGAAGATTATCGAGATTGTGCACACAAAGGTACGTAAGGGAACCACGACTCCTTCAACTTCGTGCAATCACTGCCTACAGTCTTGCGCTGACGGTGGAGGTATGTTGCACATGGCTGAGTCGCCTAGACTTGAATTGAGGAGGAGGAGGCCTCCATAGGGAGAAATAGCAGTTGAATGTTGTTGCATGAGAAGAAGGCATTGCTTGGAGCGATTCGTGCCTAGGATAAGAGGTGTGGCATGGTTGGGAGATCGCTACTAGTATGAAAGCTTCGTGCCTGCTCATCGTGCCAGGAATAATCATACTTGATCAGTGGTGCCAGTGGCCTGGATGAGGTTGCATGGAGCCCTTAATGCTCTTGCCACCCAACTAGAGAGAAAAGAAAGCACCATTGTTCTTCTTCGATGGATCTGGCATGGAATCGTGCAAGGATTGCACATTGGAGATGAGATCTAAGGTTGCTAGTGTATAGAATCCTATTTTTTTAACATGGTGAAGAAGGTCTGCATGCCAGGATTGTTATAGGTCTCGATCAATCAAGCACATCAAGTCTAGCAGATTTATAGTAGATGTGGGACTAAACCTGTGGATGTGGTAATTGGACCCTGAAGGAATCCAATTACCTAGATCTACATATGACGCATACTCTAACAAACAACTTTGACAAGAATACTATGTATGCCTTTAAAAATCAAACCAACCCCAATCCTCTTCCCAGTCACCGAATCATGTAACATACAATGATCAGAAGAAGTTTTTAGTCTACACTTCAATTCTTTTATTATCTTGCTAATAGAGAGAAGATGGAAAGGCATGCCAGGCACTTGATGGGTGTCTGTCACCGTAACATGGGACCCATCAGCAAGAGTGATGTGATCCTTGTCAAAGACTAGTTTATATGCTCTAAACATTTTTTGGATCACCTAATATATGATCAGTGGCACAACTATCAACTATTATTCTATATACTCATTATTATATTATTACATTTCTTCTAAGAAACGGCAACAAAATCACGGTTGATACCAATAGCATCATCAAAGTTCTCTCCTCGAGTGCTTATCATGGAAAGATAGGCCTACGATCCTGAATCTGGTCGGGAGTAATCTTTCTCCTCTCTCCGCCACCCTCTGCCGATGCACGGACAGCGACTTTCCTGGTATTTTGATCATACCTCCATTTTGATTGTTTTCGCTCTGGATGGAGATCCCAACAGTACTCAACGGTATGACCAGAATCGTTGCGTTCCATATTCTACTTCCCTATATTACCCCTCGAGATACGCGTGGAGATCGTCCAATGGCCTAGAGCATGATAAATGAGTTATCCTTATCCATCATGAATCTTCCATGTTTCTCAGCTTCAACTGATGATAAACATCCTGAATACTAGGGATCTGGCTCCTTACATTATCAAACTCAGGGTAGATTACCAAAAAGATGAAGGTTATGTTCTTCCACTCTCTATCGCAGTAGATTTTCTGATCAATAATGCACTTCCACGATTCCTCGGAATAATAAAATAGGTCTTCCTATTTTGACATCAACACGCTATGATAAGAAAATGCAAAAAGGTCCACCTATCAAAGATTATAGATATTCCGAGTCAATTGGTAAATCCGTAATTCCTTCTTCCTTTGGCCATACATGTTCTTAAGAATCATCCACATATCTTGAGCTAGTTTCTTTCGAAGAATGATATGTTGTATATAATTTGAAACAAACTTAACAATCCAAGTTTTTACTTGGTTGTTTTCAAGAAACCATTTTCCCCATGTGGGGTCTTTAACATCCGGTATGAAATGGAGGCCATTGATCTACCCAATCCAATCACGACCTGCAATCTCCATTTCCATAGCAATGGACCAGAACATAAAGTTTTCTTTGGTTAACATGATAGTATTGATTTTAGCGAGATAATTATTCATGTTTGCATATTGTCCCCCAATCTCAGACTTGTCTTCCATCTCCATCAAGAAAACAACAAAGGAGGCTTAACCAGCAAAAGACATCATCACAACACGAGGATCCAAAAAGGATAGACAATGTAGCAGACAATAGAGATAAAGGTAATGCTCAGAGCCGACGGCACACCCTCATAGCACAAGCAATTGACAATACTCACAGACACCAAACCAAACAAAACAGAAGATTAAAGATACCTCACAACTCCAGACCTTCCTGGACCCAAAGCACAGACAGAGCCCTAGCAATAAGGCGTCACCACACCTTCTCCAACAAGTTCACTTAGCTTCACCCCCAAATAAGGATTTTACACTCACCGCACCATGACTCAGGTGCGAGAGGCGTGAGACACCGGTAAAGGAGGGAAGGAGATGGCGCAACACTAGTGAAGGCACCTTCTTCAGCAACTATTGATGCCACAAGCTATACCTTCTCTAGAATGCTACAACTCGAGCCTTGGCTTGGTAGTGGTCTCCACATGACAGGGCATTGATAGAGCTTCCAACGAAGCCTAGATTTCCAACAACCTTCGAGACCACAAACCGAGCACATCGTGATCACCACCAAGATTAGAAAAGACAATCAGAACAATCCAAGAATATCAACAACGTATCTCTGATACCATCTTGGAAAAAACAATCACACAAACACGCAGGGTCTATGTGGAAACCCTTCAGATGAAGGGGAATACCATAGGGCAAGTTCCTCTCTTGACCTAGGTGGCTAGGGTTCTCTCCTTTCTTTTTCACACAATGAAAACAAGGGGAGAAGGATACATATTGTCCTCAGACAGTTAAATGGATCCTCATCCTAGATCCATTTACCTATAATACAAGCACTCAATAGCTTTGCATTAGCTTTTTCTTCAAATAACTCCGTAATAGTATCCTTCAGGAAATTGTGAAGAACTGCAAGGACTGAGTAGAGGGAGAAAAACGACTTGTAGAAAAGCTTTATATTCAAATCTTAATTGAGTAGTAATGGGTCCTAATCAAGATTTTGAGAACCTATGATGTACCATGAGCCATGTGATTTCCGTATTAGACATGCATTGAGTAAACTCTCCTAAGTGGAAATAAAAGCAATAATTATTCATGGCATCGTACGAAAGTAATTTAAGAAAAAACATAAAAACAGATGTTCTCTACCTGATTTAACTTCATGTCGTTGTCAGCCTTTTGCTGAATTAGAATCTTCTTATTTCTGTACATATGAAAGCCATATCAATTGATAAAATGGTGGAACAGACATGTAAAATTTGATAATCTTGTCATTGACAAACTACATGAAAACTAAAGATAAGGAACTTGAAACTGCGATCACTTAACAGAGCTTATATAGTAGTGAACTAACCTTTCCATCTCCTCTTTGAGATCTGTGTACCTGTCGAGATCTTCCTGGTGAGCCTGCCTTTCTCGTTGAAGCTCATTGCTTAATATCTCAGCTTCCTTGCTTAAGCGGTTAAGTTCCGATTCCATTTCCTCGAACCGTGCCTCAAGAGATTTATAGGATTCTGCCATGCACTTCAACTGGGTTTCAGCCAAGCTATTTGATTTCTCGCTATTAGAGAGGCTTGACTTTAGTTGGGTAACTTCTTGCTCAGTATCAAGTAACAACTGCTTCATCTGATCCAAGCTTTCTGTACGTCTAGCAAGATCCATTGCCAAATTTTCTTTGTCCTTTTGCAGTTTTGTGAAATCTTCAATGGAGCAGGCCCTAAATCTTGAGCCAGACAAAACTTCTTGAGGGATCTCAGGATTTGAGGAGGAATCAACAGATCCATCCTTTTCATGTTCTTGATGCAACACGCTATTTTCCAACAAAGTGGCCTTGTCAATGCAGTCAGGAGAGAGGCTTTCTTCTTCACCTCCCTTAGGCACTATGAGAGTATCGAGTCCATTGGTATTATATAGAACATGAGATAAGGCCAGGATAACTTCATTTGCACTTAACTCATTTGACAAAAATTTGTCAACAACAGCAGAGAATCGGATGTTCTCATCTTCAACATCATCACCAAAGGACCACCCATTCAATTTTCTTGACTCTTTGTCAAGTGTCGCTACGAAATTATGAATATTACCCATAGCTTTTCTTAGATCTTCTGTTATGTGCACCTTTGTGGAAATTACATTTGATTTTTCTTCATGACAGAACTTTCTATCGCAGTTCAGCTGAATTCCAGCAATAATGCAATGTTCAGTGAGATGGGGCAACTCTTCTTGTAAATCATACAAAATGTGCCTGATGTCATTAAAAATTTTCACCAGGTCGCCATTTTTTACATGTGAGTCGAATACTGACAATATCCTAGTCTGCAGTTTAGAGATTGCTATTTCATTATCATTGGACTCCACTTGCATCATCAGTTGTTTCCTGTCAGAGTTTGCAGGCTGTTCTCTCGAGGGATTGAACTCTGGAGCATTATTTAACAATGCACAAGCAGCACTTCCGCCAATTTTAACTTTTTCTATAGTTCCATCTGAGACCGAAGTAGCGCAATCCGATACTGCAGGCACACAAGCCAACTTCTCCATCTCAAGGAAATCATCCATAAGATCCATTTGGCTTGAGAGATGTGTTATGCTCGAGTTGTCGGCAGACTTCTCTTTTCTATGATGAGGAACTTCGGGTGTCATTGCAGTGTAGGAGGTTATGAACATTCCGTCTTCCTCAATGCCATCTTCAGACATCGAGGTTACACTAGGTGCATAGCTTCCATTGTGACCCAAGAAACTTCCGATTGGGCTGCCCATGTACTTCGAAGAGTTATCTTGGTGGTGTAGTCCCTGTGTATGCACTTCAATATTCCGAAGCCTGTTAGCAGTTTTTGCGAAAATGCTTCTTGAAGCTTGGAGTTCACTGTTACGCTTCGATAGAGCCTCCTTCAACATCAGTGTTTCTTCTTCCATTGCCATTAGACGAGCAGTGAGAAGTTCGTTCTCTCTGTGACACTGGTGCATATTGTCCAGAGCAAATTCTGAAACTAGTCCTACTCTAGGACTCGAACACTTGCCACTAGACCTCCGTCGACGGGATTCTCCATAGTCTCTGCCAAAACTCTCCACTTCATGTTTCATCTGAGCTAATGCGGCAGGGCCAGGAAGCCTTTTACGTACAAGGCTCCGTAACCTCTGACATTCTGCTTCAAGCTTTGCCATTTTCTTGACATCTTCTAGGTGCTGCTTGTTCGCAACGTCAGCAGATCTCACACTCATGTTCTTCTCCTCATTTCTAATTTCAAGCTCCTTTGTGACGATGTGAACCTCATATTTTAGGGAGCTAATTTCCCTTTCGCATGAATGAATGTTGCTTTTCAGAACTTCAATTTCAGCCTCGGCTTGAGACTTCTCTTCGTTGAGATTCATCAACATAGTTGAACGCTCTTGAAGTGTTCTTGTTAGAGCATCATTCTCAGCAGAAGCTTGGAGAAGTTCCCGTTCAAAGGCATCTATTTTTGCTTCGAGCTCGGATTTGACCTTTTCCCATTGTTTTGTTTTAGCAAAAACCACATCATGTAACTTCTGTTCACCCTCTTCCTTCACGTTTCTAACTTGCCTCATGCATTCCTTAAGTGCACCATCAAGATGAGCTGCTCGCTCTTCGGCAGTAAGCTTGAGAAGAGTCAGAGATTCTAGTTGACCTTTCAAGGACGAAGCTTCTGCTTCTGCATTTTCCCAACCTACCAAACCGTGGCAACAAAAAAAAGATGAGTGTCGTGAACCCCAGCTTAAAGGGAAAAAGGCAGACATCATTTTAGATGGATATTTTAATATAAAAATTTTGTTCAAAAGAAGGGAAAATCCTTTACAACACCTGATACCGCTTCTTCTGCAACTTTTGTATGTTGATTGATCAATTCCTCTTTTGTTGTCAACTCCAAAAAAGCAGAAGATAATTTATCATTCAACACCTTCATCTCATCTTCCAGCCCAACTAGATGTGCATATTTTTCTTGAGGAACTTGGACATAAGTTACAGCTTTTATAGAATTATCCTGCAAAAAAATCCTCATCATTACAGAGAAAAAACAACGTAGGAACTGAAAACATTAATAAAAAGAATTGTACATGTAAAATTATGCCAGAAAATACCAACAAGGTATCTTTCTTTTTTCCAACAGAAAGAAAAAAGGATTTGGCATCAAGAAGATGCCCACCCGAGACATGGATAAGTAATTCACATTTAATATTTGAAAATACTTCCCCTGAATTTTTAGAATCCTAACATATAAAAATCGAACTAATCTTGAGACCACATGTATGCAAAGTTTCTGCAAGAATCTGTGGGTTTAATTTCTGCTAAAAATATGATTTCACCATGTATTCCAGGATATCGTCTCAAATGCCACTCAATATTGGCAATATGTTGGAATGGGAAAATTGGTTAGTAAATTTTCCACGTGTCACCCAAAAGCGGCAAAATTTCTCCCATTGTCCAATATCTTTGTCATGCTTCTTTGGAAAGGGTATGTTATTGCTTCTTTGGTGAATCCTCTTGTTATAATAAGAATCTTGAGATCTATGTCTTCTATGTGATCCCATATATCACTAGATTGCAAATGATTATTGGAGAAATCCTATAACTTGTATAGCATATCTTGATATATCACTTACCAAAATCCAAATCAAATAATACATGCATTTTTAACTAAATTTCGACTGCACCATCCCCGAGTTACCACAACTGAAGCACAATAAGAAAAATACTTGATATAGTTGATATGTGCTCGAAATGGGAAGATCACTGGGCAAAATTTTCCAACTTTTGCATGTTATAGACAATCTCTCTCCATTTCATGATATCATTGTTGCAGAATGAAATGAATGACTTGTTTATTATGAGTCCTCGGAGCTCCTTTATATAGAGGAGAAATCCTAAGGTGCAATACATGGAAAAGGAAATACATAAAAAAGGAAATAGCATATAGAAAGAAATATATTAATATATATTTCTTATTACACTATTCCTCAAGCTGGAACATAGATGTCTATCAATCCCAACCTCGATGAACATTTTTGGAATGGCACCTTGGCGAGCGCCTTAGTGAATATATCTGTAATTTTCTCTGCTGAGATGACATGAGATGTAGAGATGAAGCCTTCATGTATCATGTCTCTAGTATAGTGGAAATCAACCTCAATGGGTTTGGTCCTCTCATGGAACTCTAGATTGTTGACAATAAATAAAGTTGTTTGGTTGTCACATGGCAGTTGCATAGGAAGAGGTAATTCAACTATTAGGCCCATATCATAGTATCACCTTATTGGTACTAATTCACCAAACTATCTCTATTTTTCTCCAGACAGGAAATTGGGCGTCATGCACCTTTTTCATATAACCAAATCACTGAACTTCCCTCACAGTGTGAGTATTCAAAACATTAATTAGTGTATCCAAACACTAACTGTTAGAGTATGTGCCATCACATATGGGTAATTGGATCAAAGGTTTAAAAAAGCGTGAGGCGGTCCGAGGCGTTTTCTCCGAAATTGAGGCAAGGCGTAAGCTTCGAGGCGGTCAAGGCGTAAGCCTCAATTTTTGGAAAAAAAATAAATTAAAGAAAAATACATTGAAAAAAAGTATATAATATTATTAAGCTTTGCGAAAAACACATTCAAGAATAATTTAAAACTACTAAGAGATACAATATAATAAGCGATGAAGGCATTAAAACTCAAAAAAACTAATACTAAGACAATATTATACGGAATATCACGTTCCAACTCAAACTTCAATGATTTTATATGAGTACTGAACTAAAGTTTACTAATTGTCTAATTCTATTAAGCTATTCACAATAACATGTAATTATTTTATTCACCTTTTATTTTTCAACCTTGCTTCTTTATATATGTGATAAATATTCTAAGATTTACAACTCATACAACCAAATAACAACATTATGTTGCAAACTTGAACTAACATAAAATATTTATTACAATCCAAACGCAAATCTATGTGCAATAGAACTAGTATGTGTAGATGTATGATAAATTGAACATGATATATACAGGATCATTGAGCTTCTTTTGTTTCAGGTGATCTTTTCTTTTTTTTTGAATGGATCTATATATAAAAATATGCAACTATGCAAGGTTTAATATGAAAACATAAACACAAACATAAAAAAATAATGCTTAGGCAAATAGGGTCAAGTGCAAAGCAAATAATCAAACAGTTAAAAAAAGCCTCCAGCGCGAGGCTTCTGCATCCGCATCGCCTCGACCGCTTCGTGCCTCGAATGCCTCAAGCCAGGTCAAGGCGTACGCCCCAACCCAAGGACCTAAGGCGTACACCTCGGGGCAAACGTGGAACCCTACTTATTGAGGAACGAGATGAAATCGTGGGAGAGGCCTCTCAAGGATTGAATCTTCTGTTATTGCTTTCTCTCAATCGATACAATAGGTGTGGGTCTTCTTATATATCCCCACCAGAATAACTGAGTCCCACTCACAGATGATGTGTGACTAAAACTGTGGCTGTGATAATTAGACCATGGAGGGATCTAATTGCCCATCTATGATGACACATACTCTAACACAATCCCTCCAGTTGGAGCATGCAATGCTCAGCTTGGACAAATAGAAATAAGTCGCTCACTCAAACAATAAAAGACACTATAGACAATATCAACTCAGCGCATACTCTACTGAATGCCTACTGAGGATGTTGCTTCTCATGCCATATTGATGAGGAAGAACTGAAGGACTGGAGTGTGAACTGAACCAAGTCTTCTCATCGGAGAATGTGTACTATGTACTACGTCTATCAGAGTCACTGAAACTGAAATAAGTCTCCTCGTCGAAGAACATGTGCTCTGTACCATACAGAGTTAAAGAAATATAGAACGTGGAATATCGCTGGGATTTAATGTGGAACCCTATTCCATGAAGAGCGGGATGAAACATAGGAGAAGGCCTCTCATGTCTCAAGGGCTGGATCTTATGCTATTATTTTCTCTCAACCAACACAATGGGTGTGGGGCTTCTTATATAGCCCCATAGAATAACTGAGTCCCACTCACAGATGACATGGGACTAAACCTGCCGATGTGGTAATTGGACTATAGAGGGATCCAATCATGGTTTTAAAAAGCGATGCCTCGAGGTGCAAAGGTGTATGCCTCGAGGCAAGGCGCGCCAATCGCGATGTTACTTCACATTCTATATTTCTTTATCTATGATACCATTTTGCACTATCGGTTTCTACTAACTAACATCTAAGTACTAACTCTATATGTCAAAGCAAAATATAAACTACCAGCTATGCATCCTGACATCAAACTCTATCAAGTAGTCAGACACTAAGTATTACGTGTCATCCAGTTAACGCAGCTAGGGTTGCGACCATTTGGGTTTCTACTACTTGGGGCCCAAGGGTGCATGCTCCTCCCTTGCAGCACCTATCTCCATCTACTCGTGTGCCACAATAAACACATCCATGTGTACAACAAAATCCTCGCGGATGAAATCATCCACAGGATACAAACCACAACCAAACATCTAGCTAAGGATATTGGTAACAGATCTGGATATTTTATGTGTATGTATCGCGATGCACTTGCTTATGAGACTCACCACGTGGCATTAATTCATTTATAAAAGAGCAGATCTTTTTCTATTTTATTTAACCAATACATATATTTCCTTAATTTAATGCATCTCATAAATCCGTGCACATGTCTGTCATTTTTTCACTTCCAAATATCCATTAAAATCATCAAAATAGGTCCAACAGATCAAGGTTAATTGATCAAAATATTGTAATTGATCGATCAATCCTGATCAACCAACTGACCCTTTGGTCAGAAGTTGATCGATCAACATTTTAGTTTGATCGGTCAGAGCCTTATTAGACTGATCGATCAGACCTGTGAACTTTAAGTAACCTGGACAAAAGTTTTTACATTTCATAATTAAACATATGTGTGTATTCCTTTTGTTAACCCCATTAAAATGGTGTTTTTCGTAAAGATCCAATACACGATTCTCTCATAAACGAGGGAAAACCAATGTGATAAGTTTTGTAAAAAAGTCCCATACTCCAATAACTGCCTATTTAGCTCTAAAAATGTGTGCATGTGTTGTGGAAATGCGCATAAACCCAACATCAAAATATGAAAACGATTTGTTACCTTAGGGAACAGTCTCTTGGGAATCTCTCCTAAGTGGAACGACAGTTCCAGCTCGATGTGCTCAACGCAAGCACACCCGCGATGATGACCTCGACAAGCTTTCTGTGACGGTGCTCTCGAATATGCCGATCGAAGAAACTTTTTTGGTGACAACGGCAGAGCTCCGACAAGAAATTTCAGCAAACTTTGGTGAAACGGAGGAGCTCTGGCGAGATTTGATTCTTTGGTCAGTCCACCCATCCTTTTTATAGGGTGAGTTGAGTCTAACTGGATCTGGGCCGGATCCATATCAGATCCAAATCTAGATCCCGGCCCACAAACTTCAAACGTTTGTATCTCAAGATCCGAACTCGGATTTCAACGTTCTTAAACTCATTGGAAAGATCTCGGCGAGTACTATGTGATGGAGTGATCATTATATGATTTGAAATTTGGGACGTCATTGAATTTTAAAACAATAGGTCTCACAAAAATCAACATTACTTTCTGCCATGGTAGAATAAGGAGACACGGGAAGGGCATGATTGGGAGAGAAAAATCAGCCTTTGTCTACATGATCATATACGGAATAAGTTGTGTGTGCAGACTCAGATTACAACATTTACCATCAACCTTGCCAGTGCTCTAGGGACGAACGGTCAGATTTAGCCAATTGTATATGAGCTTACCTACCACAAAATTAATGTATGGAAGACAAGAAGAGATCACACGTTATACACGGTGGCGCGGGATGACATGATGTTATGGTGCAGGACCATGAGTGGTCCCTAGGCAGCAACATTGGGGGCCACTTCGAGCTGAGGTAAAGGAGACACGGGCTCCGAGGGGAGCGTTGAGCGATGGGAGTCGATATCACACGCGCTCAAGAGAAGGGGAGAGAAGAGAGGTCGACGGGTAGGGTTAAGATATCAAGATGATATAAGAGCTTTGATCCAAGATCGTCGCTATGATGTCATGCAGAAAAAAACAAATGACATGTTTATTATGAGTGCCTATGGCTCCTTTATATAGAGGAGAAACCATAAGATGCCACACAGAGAAAAGGAAATAACATATAAGAAATATATTACTTTCATATAACAATTGTTATGTTTTTTGGACATTTGTTTCCACTTCTTTAATGAGTCCTCTTGTTATAATGAGAATCTTATATAAGTTTTTATGTGGCCTCAAATATGACTAGAATGCAAACAATTATTTACATTGATCATACAACTCATATATCATATCTCTATAAAGTGCTTACTAAATTCCAACTCATATAATACATGTATCTTTGACTAGGTTTCAGGGACTCCGTCCTCGAGCCTCAGCAAAGGACATGCACATACCCCACCTAGACCACTAGATGAGTCCCCGTGCTATAATAAAAATTTTGATATCTAAGTTTATGATGTGGCATCATATATCATTAGATTCCAAATGACCATTTGCAATAACCTTATAACTCATATAGCATATATCGAATCATTTATTAAAACCCAACCCAACTAATGTATACATCATTGACCAGGTTTCAAGGGCTCTATCCCTAAGACCCCTAGGGGAGGTGTACCTACTCCTTAAAGAATCCCTCCTAGGCTCGTTAATCAGGAAGCAAGATCGTCATTTCAGACAGGAGGCTTCACCCCCCATTATTGAAGGTCATGAACATGAAAATGCATTTATAGTTACATGACCTAAGATAATTATTTTTGTTGTTAATGCATGGACACATTAAAGCAGTGCATGAGGAGGAAATATGAGACAAATCCACCCAAAAACTTCTAATTAATGTGTATTGGAGTAAGCATTTAAAATTTAGTGTCATTACTTAATATTTTATATTAAAAATGGTAAAGCCTTATCCCACTTTAAGTAGAGGTTGGCTAACTTTTAATATTTCATATATGTAAAAAACAGTATTTACATATAATGCATTTTGATATAGGGCATTAGGTGTTATTTGGATCTAAGCTCGAAAATGACCGAAGATAGATCTGAATGGATGCAAAGAATCCATATATCTGACCCTACTTAATGTGGAAAAGGGCTTTGTTATAGTTGTTGTTGATACATATAGTCCATTTAAGCTTTTTTTCTTAGTTGCATATTTACTTTATAAAATGTGTTTCAAAATTTCAAATAGCAGCATATGAAGTGGTACGAGTAAAACCTCCTAAATATCTCTGTTTTATCAAATAAATAAGTACTTATATTTATTCATTTATTGAAGAATATTAGAAACCTCACAAAAAATTAGATCCATTTCCACATTTAGCAAAGTTCTGTTAAATTTCCCTTTCCAAACTTTGGTGATACGACATTGAGTATGACAATTTAGGATATGGCAGAACAATGTAAACTGGGACTACATGAATTTCATCAATAAGAAATGTTATTTGAGTTCATTAATTCTAAAATAAACCTCAATTAAATAATTTGAACCTCGACCACCAGCAACTACAGATGATCTCACTTACTCTATTGAGCTTTCCATTGCTTTGGGGAAGTCATCAGACGTGTAGGAAGTCATTATATAGTGTACTTCACACTCGATGTCCATTTTTCTAGTAGTAATTGTGGTTTATATAGCTATATAAAGTTTATAGATACTCTTACGGCGGTCCCAATAGCGAGAAATCGTTATAAAACTAGCTACACATGATAAAGGGTAGAAGCATGTTGTGGATGAGGAGATGATGCTCTTATTTCTAGAGATAATGGCACTTGGTATCACGCTCCACATGTTTCCCTCTTGTTGCTTACAAATGGGTTTTTATGACCAAAAATGCACACGGTGGCTTGCTAGATTTATTAAAGGCTAGAACAGTGAGTCGAGATGTTCTCCCATGTTGTTTGAATATGATCTAGTCATACTATCTTGTCTCTTGCAGTTAACAAATATTGACTGGTTCATCAGCTCGATGTAAAAAATGTTTTTATGAAGATCTTATACGTTTACGCACATCGAGTTATACCATCTATGTGGAGTATGTTTATCAGACTTTACAATGTTATATGAAATAAAGTAGAGTTCCAAAGCTTAGTTTGATAGACTATTGAGATCAACTATCTTGGCTTAAACTGAAATTCTTCTGATTGTCAGCAAAGAGAGTGGAGATACAACTAATGTGTTGTCTATGTTGATAATATCTTTATTGCAGGTAATAATACTTGGGTATCTAGAGACCATGGCCTTCCTAAAAAAGTGTTTTTTTATAAAAAAAAAATCTTCCCCCATGCGATACTTTCTAGCAATTGAAGTAACTCATCATCTCAGAGGACTTTTCTTGCCCAAAGATAATATTGTATTGATAATATTCACCCATGTGATACTTCTACTAGGTTGTAAGCCATCACGCATTTCAACAGAGTCCCAATTGGTGTTGTCAAAGGAACGAGGCGCTCCAAGACACTAAGAGGTCCAAAACACCTGAGGCGTTAGGCGCTCGCCCACGACAAGCAAAGGCGCTAAAAATGTAATGTGTGTATATAGATATGCTTATTAGAAATATTAGGGGCACTTATTAGAAATATTATATAACTTATACAAACCACAAGTGTCACGCAGATGTAGCACTAGCATGCATGGAATGGAACATCATTCAAACATAAAATTAAAAAAGACAATCTTTAAACATTATTGCAATAGTTTGAACATTCAAATTACATAAACAAAAGTAAAAAAAATAACTAAAGATTAAAATGACTATGAATCCATAGCGAGTCTTCAATCTCTTATATTTCTTCATCTTCATTTGTTAGGTGTGCAACATCTCATCTAGAAGAAGATTCAGTAATGGGTGCTCCATGTCTCGTATATTGCCATGTATATCTTCATGTCTCTACAACTCCAGATGCTCTTGCCACATCTCCCCATGTCAATACATCATCTTCGAAGACAAAATTTTCCTTTCTATCATGTCTCCATTTTACCGAGCAACCATTCATTAGCATCATCAATTTCACTAAGAGCAATCTGATCTATGGTGTCGAGTAACTCGTAAGTCATTTAATCCTTCAAGGCTTGATTGCACTTGATGTACACCAAACCTTGCAATATTTGATGTCAAGTATATCTCTCTTCTTCGAATGAACCTGTAAACATCTTTTTTAAAGAATATGTATACATGTTGGTCGCAATTAGGTTAAAATTAAAGAGCCTTAATAATGACCTAACAAAAAACTATTTACGTGTTCAAATACACTTCTATTACGTTCACATCCTAACAAACTGCATGTCAAACTCAAAATCTTCATAGCTAGACATTGTAAGTTTCGAGCTGAGCTTCTGATCAAAACAAGTTCATAGCTAAACTTCCAAAAGAACTCCACTATTCCACAACATTATTAGATGAAGATGTCGTCATCATGAATTAAATTAGTTTATATGTACCAAATTGTAAAGGTTACCTGGAATTTTTTAGAATCTCGATACGATCACCATTTGATTTCCAAAAAACCCTCGATATTTTTATATAAGCTTAACTAAATCATAAATTTATCTTGCACAGTAGCATCGAGGACCAATCTTTATATGAACTTGTATAATTCATCAATGATCTCAGCATCAAATGCAACGGATAGGTTGCCACAATAGAATTTATGTCAAGAAATTGTTGCAGCATGTAACAGGTGATGAAGTTAACATTCCTTTTTTGTCAATGATTAGAAATACATCATTGTAAGTCTCTTCCCTTCCATTGAAGCTTTTCTCAGTTACTTGATAAATAGCTTTATGTATGTATCCTGTTGTTGGTTTTCTTTCACTACCAATGAGCCGAGCAACTTTTTCAAGAGGTCTCATGTACTTAAGTGTAATGTACATACTTCCAAATTGACGGCATCAAAGTGATATCCTTCACGCTTCTACCTTTGTCTTCCTTGACCCATTTGCTTATATCTCATTTATCTGAAGTAAACATAGTCCTCAAACTGTGCTTATTCTTGTGCATAGATTGCAAAGAGAGAAATGTTATTGAGGATAGGGTAACACCATGATAGACCAATAGCTTGCCATTTGTAAACGCCCCCATCATGTTCAAAATCCCAATGTGGTTGTAAATGTGCCATGCAATTTAATTGGCACTTTTGAGATTCTTCTTAATTGTTGAAATCTAGCCAATATCAACCCACATAAATCCATGTTTAAAAGATTCGAATGGTTTCGAGATAAATTAATAAATAGTATTCTTAGAAGAACTTAAGAACACTATTTACGAATTTATCTCTCATGCGCTGGCTGTCGGCTACCTAACGCGCAACCCTCCTCATTTACCCGGGCTTGGGACCATTGACCCAAGATAGATCAGAATGGAGGCGAAGAATCCATGTAGCCGACCCTACTTAATTGTGGGAAAAGGCTTTGTTGTTGTTTGTGATCAACCCACATAAAACCGATTCAATGTGTCAGAGATGGAGTCCACGACAAATGTGGCCTCTTCTCTTGCAAAAAACTTGCCTACGTGAAAATACTAGGATGTTGTAACATGAATCTAGAAACAATTCAGTGGCATAATCAATATAAATAAATGTATGCTTGCTAAGACATAGTGCTTCTGTTGTCAATTATAATGTATATGACATTTTGCTCTCTAATTTGCTCCACAATATATCAAGAAGCTCATATATTTTCTCACTTGTCTTCGCATATGTTGATGTATCAATTGATTCCACAAACATCGTGTCCTTGTAACAACTCACCATAAAATTGAATATGCTTCTATTTATCTTATATGTTCAAGCATCAAACATAAATGAGCATACTTTGCCCACGTTTCTTTGTGCTCGGCCGTTAATTCGGATGTGTAATCCTTCTAAATGCGAAGTAATGAGACTCTAAGCTCATGGTATGATAGTGGCTTCAAATTAGGAACATACAACCCAATATGTCGAAGCATATCCCTGAATCACTGCAACTTTAAGGCATTAAATGGTATACTAGCTTGATAGAAGAAGCATAAGCTTTCTCACTAGACTTCTATATCACTTAGTGTCTTCAACATGCCATCCTCCGTGGGAAAATTCCACTGAGGATGGCAAGTTGAAGACACTAAATGATATAGAAGTTCAATGAGCAAATTTATGCATCTTATAGCCATCATGCTAGATACACAATGTCTTGAACACGGTTGGTCAACATATGGAGAATTCTAGATGCAAGCACCAGCATGATATCCTTATTATCCTTGAATACCTGAAAATTCACGTGGCAAGATCCTTTCTATGCTTCAAAGGGGCATACTGATGTTATATCACATGCAGATGCAGACTATAGTAACTATCATGAGGATAGGCATTTCTCCTCTGGTTTGATATGTTTATTGGTAGAAATATGGTTACATGGCATAGCAAAAAGGATGACGTTATTGCTAGAGCCGGTCCAAAAGTAGAATACAAGGCTATGGCCCATACCACTTGTGGGATCAGTTGGCTTATTTCTTTCTTGCAGTAACTTGGACTTTCTGTCAAAACTACAATTTCTCTCAATTATGAAAAAATATCAGCTATTTACATTCCTTTCCGCCCATCTTTCCATGAACTACACATATTAAATTAGACTATTATTTTATCAAAGATATGCAGAAAGGATATACTATCACTCTTATTTCTATTGGGCATGAGTTAGTGGATATCTTTGTCAACATGCATTCAAGAAGTGTATCTCTTTGCTTTCATCCAAGTTAGGCATAGTCAATGGATGTCCTCTTAACTTGAAGAGGAGTGTTGATGTATATAGTAGTTTTTATATTTAACATTTCCTTTTATAATATTTGCCTCATTGTACTCTTTCTAAGTTATTTCTATGTTGTTGATGTATATACTGTTGCACCTTCCATTTAGACACTAGGGTCTCATTTTAAATAAGAGATCATGCATCCCTTGTATCAAAATACAAATTCTCCTTCCCGTTTTCCCACTAGGAAATCATTGGTTCGTTCATTCACATAGAAAATGTTTTCTATGTAAAACATGTGTGCTGTCTTTGTGATTTCTCAAGTGAATTTTTCATCCTATGTGTGTTTGATCTCTATTTTTCACAACATATATCGGTCCTTGTAGTGCAAGTTTGAGTGAGAAAAATAAATGAGAAAAATTTTCATAAATAATTTTATCTAGTGTGGAATCGATGTCCCCCTAGCCATCTCGAACCACATAACATAATGTTTCGACGCATGTGCTGTGTGCTATTCCATATTATCAATTTTATCATCTGACAAAGGCTTTGGTATGACAATGTACTTCAAAACCCGTTATATGACATTTCCTCGAGAGGAGGTATGGATTTGTCGCTGAGATATCCAATAAAAGGTTTGTCTATGAGAAGGACTATCCTCTTTTGAAATAGTATGGATATTGAGGAACAAACCAAGACATAGTTGGCAGGGCAATTCCTAAATTAAAAAGACTGTGTTGTGAGTAGTTGCAAGCACACACCAAATAAGCAAATATATGCATACGGATTTACAAAGATCACACATAGTCGGGCTATGTCAAGAAGGCATAATACATAGGATACAGAGAACTTTAGCCTTAAGGAATTTATATAGTACTCCCAGTACAAATAGATCCCAAAAATAAATGGATCCAATTATCCAAATAGAATTTGGTTTAAGGTCGAAGGTATTGCCACCACATCCCACGAGAGGGGGATGCACATACTCCCGCCTAGACCCCTTTCCTAGCTAGTTCACTAGGCAATGAGATCCTCATGATGTACAGCAAGCTTCACCAAGAAACTATTCTTCAATTAGATTCAACATAACATACGGTTAGGATTCTGGGCATATCAGTGGATCGAATAAAGGTTTTCCATGAAGCTTCT
The DNA here is from genome assembly GCA_037367405.1 of Ottelia alismoides. Taxonomy (NCBI): domain Eukaryota; kingdom Viridiplantae; phylum Streptophyta; class Magnoliopsida; order Alismatales; family Hydrocharitaceae; genus Ottelia; species Ottelia alismoides. The sequence continues at coordinate 90,359 of JAZKJV010008797.1, read as the reverse complement.
TGTAGGACAATGTATTATGCAACACTCCCCCCACCCAATTGTGTCCTTTATTTTAAAGAAGGTATAATCTTTCTTAGGGATGTCCAAGAAAAGGCTTTGTTTGTGAGGAATATCACTCTTTCGGAATAATATGGATATTAAGGATAAATCAACATGAGCTTGCATGGCAATTCCTAAATCGAAAAGTATTGGGACATGTTTTCTTCAACGGCAATTGTAGGACAATGTGCTTAGGCACCATAATTATGGGTCCCTTGGAGGAGGTATCTGATAGAGATTTCTTTCTAAAGGGGTTCCTCTCTAAATAATGTTATTTGTGTGTTGCTTTTTTTTGTGATTGCAGATTGCCAGATTTTTTTAGACCAAAAGAGGGAGAAACACGTTATGTCTACCAAGAGTGATTATAGATGTTTTTAAGTCACAATTCTAACCATCACATTACTAGGGCAATTCCTAAACCAAAAAGATTCAAATGGAGGTTTTCCCTAGACGTTCTTGTAAGGCAATGTATTTAGGTCTCCCAAATTGTGCATCCATTCCTCTATCGGAGGTATAATCTTTTTAGAAGACATCAAAAGGCATTGTATATAAGAAACACTACCCTCTTTTGAAATAATATAGATATTTAGGTATGAACTCATTGATAATCATAACCATCTGACCCAGGTTGAAGAACTTTGTATACACCTCCTCATGTCGTACCATACCCCAACAAGATGGAGGTCTTGTTGCCCGGTCAGCGAGCCTGGTGGGGGAGGGGTCTAGGGGGGATCATATGCGCTCCCCCCTTGCAGGGGTGTGGGGGCAGAACCCCCGACAGAAATTTTAGGAGTTGTTTTATTTGTATTCGGGTATATGGATCTGTTTGCTTAAGGGATCTATCTGTACGGGAGTAGTATATAAACTCTCTAGGGTTAGTGCTCTATGAATCTTATGTACTCTTTTCTTTCTCTACATAGTGAAAACCAATTGTTGCCGCCCAAGGACGTAGCCCAGTTGTGGGTGAACCCTGTAAATATATGTGTTTGCATCTTGCTTGTTTGATCGTGTTTGTGTGTGCTGGCTTTTGTGATCCGTAACAGACTAACACATATTTGCATGGTACTTCCTAAATCAAAAAGATTCTGATAGAGGTTTTCTTCTCTAAAGGCAATTCTAGGACAATGTAATTGGGCATCATAGTAGTGGGTACCTTCCTTTAGAGGAAGTATAATCTTGCATATAGTGATTTTTTCTCTAAAGGGTTTCCTCTCTAAATAGTGATATCTGTGTGTTGTTAATTTTTGTGATTGCCACTTTTTAATCGCAATTCTAAACCCCCATCCCCTTCTTATGCCAACAACAACAACAAAGCATTTTCCCACAATAAGTAGGGTCAGCTACTTGGATTCTTTGTCTCCATTCAGATCCATATTGGGTCATTCTCGGGATTAGATCCAAAACACTAAGATTCCTTCATATAGTCTCATTCCAATACTTCTTGGTCCTTCCTCGCCCTCTTTTAATCGGCTCAACATCCCAAAACTTGCACCTCCTAACTGGAGCATCAACCGACCTCCTATTCAAATGACCAAACCACTATAAGTAGTTTTCTTGCATCACTAAACTCGCTCTGTACTGCGTATGTTAGAGTCACTGCAACTGAAAATGAGTCTCCTCGTCGGAGTACTCTGTCCTGCCACAATATGTGGACAACTACTCCATCTCTGAAAAGGGTCGAACAAAGAGCATCATTAATTATTCATACGCAGATCTTTGAAGATGGGTCTCTCTCTCATAGGGACCTCAAAGTGGGTTATCTCTCATAGGAATCTCAGAAAAATCTCGTATTGGAGTTCACGATCGCTTGAGAACGGAGTTTGAAGATGTCTCCTCGTAGCAGAACTGGGTCCCTCCCATCTGGCTCAGAGAACAGTACTCTATTCTGGAGTCCCAATGATACCACATGAAAACCCTTGCCTACATGGCATAGGAATGGTCCTCTACTCTGGAGTCCTTATGGCTCACATGAAAACTTTGGTCGAAACATAAAAGATGTGGACCACACAAAAGATGACAAACATGTGCATATCTGAAAGAGACCGCACACATGTGCGTGTCAGAAACTGAGGACTCGGAACCATCTGACGTCGAGTCTGAATATCTGAGAAACTGTAGAGTCTGAACAAAAGGCTGGTCCAGAATCTGTCATCTGAATCTGGAATCTGGATCCGACATGTTCCTCTACACAATACTCCCCCTTTCTCTCATACTTGTCGGAAACAATGACATCGACAATGTAGGGAGAAGACAAGAAAATGGGGGTAAACAAAACCAAATAAGCTGTCGCATTTTCGGTTCTTCTTCTCAATGAAAATTTTCTTCTCGGCTATTTCATTTTTTTAGCCGTCATTTTTTTAACATAAGTCGTTCACATTTTTTACGGCTTTTCTTTCTTCCCCTTTTTTTTTGCAAATGTGCGTACGGCTTTTCTTTTGTACGTGCATTTTTCTTTTCCTTTTTCCTTTTTTTGGAGAATGCATGGGTCAAACTTAGGCCCAAAACCTTGCAAATATTTTTCGAAGGCTCTTTACTTTTCTTCCTTTTTTGTTGGCAACTCACGGCCTAATTGGGTCTGAATATTGCAGCCTCTCTCTATCTCTCTGTCTATATTATATATATATATATATATATTTGTAAACCTTACGCCCACTTGGGCCTGGCGGAAGCAGCCCACATAGGGCTATATTTTAGGGTTCCCTCGGGGGAACCCTCTTCCTCAAGCACATGCCGCTCGTGGCTATGTGGAGAGGCGCCCGGAATGGGGATCTCCCGCCGTTGCCGAGATCATGAAGAGGCGAGATCGCTTGGAACTCGGGATTTTTGAGATAAAGAGGTGAGATCCTATGCTATGTCGCCTGCGCATAGAGGTGCAAGCGATGAGATCGCATGTTGTTGTCACCGATGGAGGAGGGGAGCAAGCTGCGCCTGGAGATCAACAGGAGTTGCCGCTCGGAGCAGGTGGGTCATGCGACACACGCGCGGTGTTGCTGCCTGTCTGGGAATAAAGTTGGATTGCACGATCGCGCGTCTCTTGGAGGAAAACCGGAGGCTCCGCCTAGAGCTCCTTTCAAGTGCCATCACCTGAGCCTAGTGTTGGGAGCATGCTTGGAGGTGCGACTGTCGATGCCGCAGGAAGAGGATTGTGAGAGGAGCGGTTCTGGAGAGTCACGTGAGGAAGCGTGAGGAGAGGCTGTTGGCAGAGGCGATACTGTTGTTGGAAGCCGCATTGCCCGAGAGAGATGGGGTAATAGAGATGGGGCACTGCTTGCGCACCTTAAAGCTGGAGGCTACACCTGAAGAAGATACTACGCTGCATGATGGTGATTGGATGTTGCCCGGGGTCCCCGAGAGGGCGATCTAGGGCTTCTAGAACATGGAGCAGCATGCCTGAGTCGTGGGGACTCGTGGGGAAACCGCCTGGAAGCGTCGCTGCCCCCGAAGGGCTCTTTCTGTTCTTGTCGTGCGCCGCCAGAAGAAAGTTCGTGATTTAGGGTTCCAAGAACCCTAGAATATTCCCCAAACTTGCATATATTTGCGGAACAACTGTTGTCAACATCAACGTAGAATTAGGGTTTCAAACGAAACCCTAGAACTTGATCTTGAATCTTGAATGATATAGAATAATGATCTTCAAACATAAATCTTCAACATCAAAAACGAATCTCGAACAGATTAAGAAAGTAAACCCTCGAGAATCAAACCTGCTCTGATACCACGTTAGAAAATAGGAATGCAGAAGCGATTTGATAAACTGAGCATGAACTCGGAAATTTTAACGTGGAACTCTACTCCCTAAGAAGCGGGATGAAACCACAGGAGAAGGCCTCAAAGTCAAAGAGACATATGCTTCATTGCTTTTTCTCATCTGAATACAATAGGTGTGGGGGTCTATATATAGCCCCCACTGAGTCTCCACATCTCCAAACTGGTAGATGTGGGACTAAACAACTGGATGGGGTAAATGGATCTTGGAGAGATCCATTTACCCATCTCCCACATAAGTGACGCATACAAACAAATACTCTCCAACACAATACATAAAAATGAGAACCAAGTTCACACTAAGATAACTTGCTTGCATCTCACGGTAGCATCTTCTTATTTATATCTCAAAATCAGGGACAGGCATGGAGCATTATGGTTTCTCTTCCTCCGTGTAACTTTTCTTCACACATAAATTGCTTCTATTTCTTCTGGTGTTGCCATTTTGGTTGCTTGCGTCAGAATCCTACTTGTTTGGTCCAATTTGTAGTACAATTTTTTTAATATCAAAGTTTATCAGTTTATCATTTGATATAGTTGGGTAAAACTTATATGTTTACCCACATACATGTACTTATTTGTGATCTTATTCAGCATTCTTTGCTCCTCCTTACCATCACAAACCCTGCACGTACTAAAGAACATAATGTAGTGCTGAACATATGCACCCCATCGGATTGTGTGTATGGAAAATAATACTTGTTAAAACCTTTTCACGATTACTATGGTGTTTATTTTATATGTTCATTTTGTATTAAAATGGGTTGCAACTTGCACCTGGCCACCCTTTTCTTTGTTGCACCTTACCGGGTAGAAACTGCAGAAATTAGAGCTTGCAATTGCAGCGCTCGCCTAAAGATTCCAGCTAGGACTGGAGTCTAGATCCACATTATCATAAGCATGATATATCGATCCAGACGACACTCTGTGGGCAACACACTCAATGACTTGGAAATTGTTTAGGCTCAAATATAGCAAGATGACCAGACTTGCGATGCAAGTTCCAGTTTCTGTTGGTTTGTATGAAACAGACCACGACATTTTAAGTCAGTTGGGAGCTGAAAATTATGTTGACTTTAGATAGAGAAATATTGTCAACACCAAGAATGTCGTTAAAATCTTAAAAAGTATTACGTTACTACTAGGGATGGAAATGAATACAAATATACTCGTATCTGATCCGCTATCATATTCGTGTTATACAGATTTTGACATTCGTATACATTTTAAAGTGGATGTGGATATAGACAGCAATTTGACCTTCGTGAATATTCACATTCATATTTGTATATCCATTTTATTGCATAAAATATAGTTGTAGATTTATTTATAATCATGTTTAACGACATTTATGATTGCATTCACCACCATTTATATTATTGTTATACGATGAATATATTTAGTATATTTATTGTATGTGTAAATCATCCTAAACATGTATATTTTAGTTGACCTATAAATTATTTATGTTATTATTCATATCCAATTCGTATTCGTTTTATATTCGTATTCGTTTTTTGGGATATGGTAAGTTGGTAACGCATTTTTCGCATTCCTCGATATTCGTATTCGTATTTAAAATGGATAAAGATATGGACATACCTACATTTGTATCCCTATTCGATCGTTATCATCCCTAGTTACTGCCATTGCTGACATCCAACACCTACGTTCTCTATGTCCCTTGGTAATTTTCATCCAAGATTTTTTAATAGGTGGCTTTCAAGGATAGTACTCGAATATATCAAAGTGCAGCTGCTCTGATGCTGCAGCTAATGAACATGTAGTGGATGCAAGACCGTACCTGGTCCCCCTGACTGATTTTGTTCGCTGTAGCTATCGTTTTCTCTGATGACTTCTTCTTCCAAGGCCAACCACGGTCCATTTTTTCCAGAATTATCTTCTCATAGGGAAGCAGATAAATTCTTGCAGCAGAAATATTCCTTTTTCAGCTTTTTGCCACAGCATATCTCCTTCATCAAAATAAATATAATAACATTAACGATGAGACAAAAAATGTTTTAAAATACCATGCAGTCAAAATAAATAAGGATGAAAAGATAATGATGATTATAATAATGAAACTTCACTTATTCATGCAGCATAGAAAATGCAGGTTTAAAAATATTATGTATTATTGGGTTTAATGCCCGAGATGATCGTGCGTGTAAACCGTGGATAAATCCCCAAACAATTCTACTTCACATTTTTAAAGTGAATTTTTTGAACACCAAATGCAGATTTAACTATTTACACATTACTGTAGAAACTTCATGCAACGAATGATAAATAGGCAATTATAAGAAAAAAAAAGATAAGAAATATGGAACAGTGTCATCTTACATAGACATTCAGTTCTATGATTTAGCAATTAAGTTATAACAACACCAATTAGTAAAGAAAATGGAATTACAGCATTACACTTTTATTTAACAATCAGATATTATGTTGGTATATGATGATTCACACGCATCCCCGAAGCTCTTGATTATTATAAAAAAGGCCACTTTCACAGAAATAAATATTTATGATAATTAAAAGCAAGTGGATGAGGAAAGGTGGACAACTGTAAACAATTTCCACATTCAAAGAGGAGAATATGTATGACCACCTAAGTTTTGAATTATTTTTCAGCATGTACTCACATGAGAGAAAAGGACTTCGACCAGTTCTAGTGATTCCAACCTATCCCATCAAAATTTTCATCCCTGGAAACATACCGACCAGCTGAAATCAGTTCGCCAGACAGAAAAGCGTAGAACCTTACAAAGCTAGATGGTAACAATACCTCTAACCAAATTTTGGAGCTACTTATTCAAATAAAGTCTAGAACCGATAGAAAACTGGAAATAGCACAAGCACTGAGTGAAGAACATACCCAGAAACCACACCCCCAATATGATGAACAAAAACCAGACGGGATCTCTCAAGATAAAGATAGAAACAGCAAAAAAAAACATTGCATGGGTATTAAAAGACATCAGATTCACATATGTCCAAAGAAGCTCTTCCTTAAGATTAGATGAAAACCAACAGAAGCAGAGGATACGACCAAAGGCCTCAGACAACATTAATATCACACCTCAAAGTTGCAAATCCAGCTACCACCAGTCATCACTGATCGAAACCTCCACTGCAATCCAACCCTCGCTCCCTGCATTGCGCACACGTGTCAAATGACCAAAGAAAATTCGCAGCTTTTGAGAACTGGAACCAGACCCACAAAAAACCCAATACCGTGGAAAAACGAGGAAGGAAACAAACAACTACGAATGCTGGAATTTTGCTTTATATACAATTGGGGACATCATTAAATGCGTGAAGGAGAAGATACGGAAAGGGGAAAATTGAAGAAAAAGGCACAGAAATCGGGAACAGAGGAGGAGGAGCGTGACCTGAAGAGGCTGAGATGGATCAAGGGGGAAGTGGGTTGCGATCAAAATCGAAGCTTTAGCATATGCGATCGATCTGGAGGGGCATTGGTAGGGAGGATGGGTTGTGGGTCGATGCAGGTGGAGGCGCCACGGGGAGGAAATGGCAACAGCTTTGTCTTGCTTTTGTTCTGTTCCTCTCTCTCTCTCTCTCTCTCTCTCTCTCTCTCTCTCTCTCTCTCTCTCTCTCTCTCTCCGTCGTTCTGTTCCCCTCTCTCTATCTCTCCTTCCTTTACCTTCTCTGCTAATGTGGTCAGTCGGGGCTGCAGAGAGAGAGAGAGTTTTCTTTGGCAACTTAGAGAGAGAGGGAGGGGTTAGGTGATGCTTAAAGAGTGCGGTTTGAAACCATAATATCAGTGGAGAAATGAGCAATTGGTTGGAACTTGGAAGTGCTAATTAAGTAAGGTTTTTTTACCGTTATACCCTCTCTTAGATTCTTAGTAAATTACAAAAAAGTTCCTAGTCATATCATTGATTTCAATATCGAATTTGAACTTTAAAAAGTAACAATGCGGTACTCGAATTTTAAGATTTGTTTCAATGCGATCTTTGATTATTGAAATTTAATGTCGAGAAGATGAAATGATAAACTAAATTTCAATAGTGAATGACTACATTGAGACAAATCTTAAAGTTCGAGTACCACATTGCTACCGTTTTTAAGTTATGTATGACATTGAAATTGGGTGTATATTTCATGGACTTTTTTTGTAGATTGCTCTAGATTCTTTAATATCAATTATGTCCCTTCTTTTCTTTGCAAGATCGGCTATGCCCCTATATTCTTACGAAACTCGCAATTCTACCATTTTGTATTTTTCACCCATATCCCTGATTTACCTTAATGAAAAGGCATAACTATATTCTGTAAGAATAGAGGGGAACAACTGATATTGCAAAAAAATGTGGGCATAACTTATATTACAAAATATAAGAGGAGAATGATAGTAAAAAAACATAATTAATTATAAAGAGATTGCAAATAATACTTGGATGGAAGATGTCCATTAGCATGCTTAGGGAAGATGCATTATTGTTGAGTAGGTTTGATGGGGGCCTCGTGATTGCTTTTGAACTAAGCTAGCAACACCAACCTCTGGATTAGTCTGTTTTATCGCTGATTATGATGGTTTATTATCAACCACCCTACGGAGGAGGATCAGCGAGTAGTCACTTGCTCCAATGAAAAAGCATCGGTCGATGGTGAACAAGCGTTCCATATAAAATAACCAATGGATTTTGCGTGTGTGTCCCTCTGAGTTTTTGCAAATATTCTACCTTATCTGCAATGCCAATTTTTGTCCTGGTATTCTTACAAAATTTACTGCGCTCTCCTTCTTATAAGTGTAATAATAGAAGGACAATACTGTAAATTTTATAAGAATATGTGAGCACAGATGTTATTGCCAAAAAAGTAGGATCATAAGTGTATTTGGAAAAAAAATCATAGGAGCGCAAATGTAAAAATCTCAATAACCTATTATAACAAGAGTCGATTTAAGATTACATTAGACATTTTTTCTCGTCTCACAAAAACCAAGTACTTGGATGGTTTAGATACATGCCATTTTATGTGCATCTTTTGCGATGATGAGTTGAATGCAATTGCAAAAAGAAACCCAATTAAAATTTCAGTAAAAACTTCTTCTTCATTTTCATTTCTTGAAGGAGAGAAAAGTTTGATTTTGTATGTAAATCACTATATTGTCTTTTTTGCTGATCATTATATATCCATAATTGAGATCATCATAGACCATAATACCATACATCCTGCAATTAATTGAAATGGTCTTAACCATCAAATTAAGAAGTTTTTAAGGGATGATAGATTATTTACCAAATGTGGGGAATTTGCACTATACTTAGGATTCGAACACGGATCATTTAAGGTAGAGGTATACTACTTACCCCTAGACTACTCTTTGGGTTCTATTTTGCACTATGCTTTCCTCTTTAAGGGGTCCCTGGATTTTGTCCTGTGGTTTTTTGTCCTCAATTCGGGAAAGTTACCCCCAACTTTTAAAGTTGCAATGGATATTAGCCGTTGCATAGATCTGTCAGATTTTGATTCCAATTCTGGAGGATCATTGAAGATGGAATTTTAACCTTCGTGGAAGGGCATATCTAAATCCAAATCTTTCTGTGTAGGACGAAATGTGAAGACAAATTGCTAACGGTCGGTAAGATGTGTATTCTTTTCGTTTGGTTACTAGCTTACTCGTAGATATATACTCCAACCTGTGTTTGGTTCTAGAATTTGTGATTTGCTTCTCACATTTCTCTTACTATAGTAGTTCTAACCTTTTTCGAACAAAACAACCAATATGGAAAACATATTAATATTTGTTTTTTTAGAAAAGGGGAAAACATATTAATATACATATAAAATGATGCATCACATTCAACCTTCCTAACCATCCAAATACATATTATACAAAAAAAATAGTTACGCATCTTACTAACCTTTTGAAAGGAGTTTCTCCAATGCAAGCCAACTCTATCAAATGCCAAAATCGATATGTTTTTTATCGACTGTTTCATTCTTGACTTCTATAATATCATTAGTGCCCCTCACTTTTTGTAATATTCAAAATTCACAGTTTTGCCCTTAGGTTAAGATAACGTAATGGCATAACTGATACTACAAAAGAGACAGAACTGTGAATTTTGTAAGAAGTCAAGTTCACAACTAAATATTATAAAAAATGGATATTTGCACACATAACTCTGAGTAGTTTCATAATTATGTACATAACTCTCGATAATTCATAATTATATCCAGAACTTTGAATAATCCTTAACTCTTAAATAACATAACCCTAAATAGTTTCATAATTATGTACATAAATCTGAATGTTAACTTCCATCAATTTTTCGTTAACTATGACAGAATCCATTAAATAATCCACCTTTGAGTTCACCTTACTTACATTAGATACCACTCATCCTTCCCTTCCATCTTCCTTGGACCTCCATCACCTCTCACTTCATCTCCCTCTACTGCAACTACATCCCTTCTGCAACTCCCTTGCCAGCAAGCTGCTACTGCCGGCTACTCCTTACACCATAACTAGCTATATCATGCTATTGTGTCCTGCTCATTCCATGCACAGCTGCAACGAGCAGCTGCTACCCATTCCACCATGCACAACCACACAGCAGCTGTTGCTGATCAATTCCATGAGCATAATAGCCGTTGTGTCACAAGTCCACTCTATTACCATATGATCTCTGATTCACCACTTTCATTAATCAGTTCCGGATCTGAGATCAGTCGTGTTTGTAGATTTGATTGTCTAAATAGAATTTGTGGCTCTCTGCTTGAGGCAACAATATGTCAAGTTGATTCATTCCAGGATCGGTTAAAGTTTGAATAATAGCCATAAGATTTGACACAAAATAAGTTGAAGTTAAAATCGGTAGATGCAAACTTATGGTTAGTCTCTCCACAAGATTTGTGAGTAACAGAATTTTGTTTGAACCACTTTTGTTGATTATTGATGGATGTTTCTAAAACGTTGAATCTAAAGTCCAGTTGATCTTAGCACAAGATTCTACGTGATGAAAACATGTGGATTTTGCATCGACCTTAAAAAGTGAGGGGTGAGGAGGAGGAGGAGAGGGGGAGCTGCTTGCGGAGGACGACAGAGTTGGTGTGGAGCATTTGCTAGGGGAGGAGTGGGGACAGTGTTGTCCCTAACATTTCGTGGGCCCTAGGCGAAAGAAAAAAAATGGACCCTTATAAATTTCAATGAACGATGTGCCCTTATATAATTCCATGACTTTAGCGTTGAGTTGTTCACTGAAATTTCGAATCTATAAGGGCTCATTTTTTGACGAGTTGTTTCATCAAAAAATCGATTCCATAAGAACTCATTTTTTAACAAATTGTTTCATCGAAAAATTCGATTGCTCATTTTTTGGTCAATTTTTTTATTAAAAAATTGATTCTACAAGGCCTCATTAGGACATAATATTTTTTAAAATTAAAGGCTGAATACATGTAAAAATGGATCCGAACTACCCTCATGGATGGTCCTGATATTATCATGAGATTCACGATATTACTACCGGATAAATACCTTACTAGACAAAATCATTCTTAAGCGAATGGTTTACTATCCAAACAACTCCCTCCCTTCAATTAATCTTCAATGTACAATTGCAACACTCACGACAGTCCCTACTATTGTTTTCATTATCTCTTTGGAAGAAGGAAAATAATTGCCTAAAGTCATTATGCTACAAGGAAATACAACAACTACGTGGGTATTTGAACTCGCTCTTATTTTATCAATATAGAGAGGATATATATAGTTTAATATAGCATATGCATCGTTATCTTGTTTCTATATGTATTGCACCACGAAAATAAGATCCATATCTGTTTGTTTCCCAATGCAATATATGTTATATTAGTTAAACTTATTACAATCTATCTCGATTTTAGCAGCATCCGGAAAAATATAGGAGACAAATTAAACAGAAAATCACACATCTTCCATCCATTGTTGATAATCACACAATTATACGTCGATCTTAATTAATTCGTGTGCAATTAGCCGCGTTGAATCTCATTTAACAACACGTCTGATGCTCTGAAATTTGTCCCTCATTGTACAACGTATGCGTGTCCCGCTATTGGTTAACAATAAATCCATATGGAAAGCCGCAGTCTCAGAAACTTGAAAGAATTCCGAACTACGAAACAACTAAAGAATAGAAGATGTAAAAAATATGATAAGTAAAAATAACAAAAGAATTACCGGATCATAGAGAGCGCAAAGCACCTCAAAGCTCTCCCCCCCCCAAGTCTGCAACCCCCTTAGTCATGACGGGCATCTGCACTTGACCAATGCCGTTATTCCCTTTCAAATTTTTCGAGAGAGAGATCAAGAGAACAGAGCATGCGCATGCACTTGACTAGTATCGTTCCCATTCAAAATTTTTCAGGAGATAGAGATCGAGAGAACATAACAACAAAGATATCGAGAAAGAGAGAGAGACTGATGAATTAAATTAAGAATCGCATGAAAAGGTAAAATGTGGCAGTTGAGTAGAGGATTTCATGGGAAGAGCAAATATCTTTTCCATATTGGGAATATAGCAATAAAAATATTGAGATAGCTGGAGATCTAAGGGGCCTATTTTTTGGATTTTTCAACATGAAGGAAAATGGGCCCCTTAAAGTTAATGGGCCCTGGGTCGTTGCACTTCCAAACAACCCCCAGGGCCGACCCTGAGTGGGGAATGTGGGTGAGTTGGAGGATGAGGGTGTCTGGGTGATGGTCACAGCAGAGGTCGAAGAGGAACTCGGTGTGTGAACTTGTGGGGGTTGTATCACGACAGGACGGAAGGGTGGCATATGGGGGTTGGAGGAATGGGCGGAGCAAGAGGGCATGACGAAGGGGGTGATGGAGGAGGGGAAGCAGAGGAGGGGCTGAAAGGGGTGGTGGAGGAGGGGCGGCTGGAGGGGGATGGAGTAGGGGTGTGGCGGCGGAGAGTGAGACATCGGAGGGAGTGGCAGTGGAGCTGCAGGCGGAGAGGAGGTCGAGGATCCGCGCCAGAGTGCTATTGTCACTGCCAAAGGAGAGGAGGAGGGGAGGAGGAAGGAAGAGGGGTTGCTCTTCGTTAAAAAAATAAAAAAAATGAGTAAATGGCAACTCTTTGATGCTCTGCAGTTAGAATAACTCACATGAATGATTGAGCTAATAAATTAATTTAACATGTGGTTATGGGTGTGAGATCAAGACGGAGTAATATTTGGAGTTTTGGATGTAATTATGAATTATCGAGGGTTACGTATGTAATTATGAAACTACTCTGAGTTATGGGAGTAAATAACCCAATAAAAAGGGAGGAGCATAATTGATAGTGAAGTTAAGAAGGGTAATACGATGTCTTTTATATTGATTATATATACTCAAGAAATGTTTTTTGGTGTTCAATTGTTCATTTGAATGCAAACACATCGTTAATTTAATCTCAAAATGTATAAGCAAAGATTAAGATAATCCAGTAGGCCGATAAATCAAATTACTTATCCAACCACTGAATTATTAAAATAGGTTTCATGAATTATTCATGTCTTTAAATCTTTCAGGTTAATATTAAGTTAAAACATTCATGAAAACCATTGTAAATCCCATACTATTAATTACTACCTCCTTTCATCCAAGTCACCCTTGTCTTCTTCCATTTCATTCGAGATCTACCTTGCTTTGTTGTGACTTGTGAGGCATTGTGCTCCTCTTCCTTTTGGCATGATGGTTGAAAGCGAAGCATGACTAAGAAATGTACGACCAACTCTTAAAAGTCCGTATTCAATTTTTTTATGGTCCCCTATTAGAATAGGGTTCTAATCAGATTCCAATATACCGACCTTTTATCTTAATATCCAAATCGTTTCTAGTCCCACGGAAGTGGCCCATATCCTAACAATTTTAGGATAAGATATTCTTTGCAAACAATGCATATAGAATCATGTCCCCCATATACAATAATATCCTATTCTTGCATAAGCTAGCATTGTCTCATAGCGAACCAACTGTTGTAAATTAAAAGCACGCATATTTATATAGATATTTTTACCCTGACATTCGTGTACTCTTTTGTATTCATCGTCTAATTTCTTCAAAAAAACACAATTCACAACACATGTTTGAAGTGCAGTTAGTTACACATTGACATTAACTTTAGGGGCCAAGTTTTACATATGATCCGATTTTTAGTTTAGGATTAAAATAATGTCTGTCCTAATGATCCCTTATGGAATCGAATCTTCGGTGAAATAACTCACCGAAAAATACGCCCTTATAGATTCGAAATTCTGTTGAACAACTCAATGTTAAAATGGAAATTTAATGAGATGATATTATTAGGATTAAAGTCAAATTAGGATTAGGAATTCTAATGGGATTGGACTCCTATAGTTACTGAGTTGTATTCTAGTCCTATTGGGAATAGGACTATGGGGTTGTTATGGGGCTATATAAAAAGGGAGGTGGATGCATTGCCTCTACACCACAACAAAAGGGAATACCATAAGGGAAGAGAGAGAGAGAGGAGAGAGAGGTAAGAGAGCGAAGGAACAGAGAGAGCTATACTCGTCTTCTTATAGTGATCTTTCTTTTCTGATTGTCGTGAGAGGTGACTGACCACCGTTATATCTGGTGTTCTTTCTTTCACATGCTTCCATGGTGGTGGTCGATTGTACATTCATATTCGCTTCCGTATCTAGGGAGGTCCGTATCCCCAACATCCGGTATCTAGGGGAGACGATACCAGTGGGTCGTGTTCCCAACAACAGATATCGGAGCTTGGTTCAATGCGGCAAGGGATACGATGTGTTGGATCAGAGCAAGATTCGACGTCGAGGAGACGACGCAACTGGTGCACTTCTTCAGAGGCAATTAAGATCCAACGGTTATGGTGAATCGTTGAGATCAGGAGCATCCAGAGTTCGATTTAGGTAATCCAAGAGTCCAGATATGGGTTTTAGTGCACTCTGGACGAGTTGGACTGTTCAGATCAGGAGGATTCTACTCTATTTTTTCAGATCGTACAAGGAGGTACGATAAGAAAGCGATGATAAAATTTACATCGAGGGTGCATTATTTTCCGTGGAACCCCTTCATCAGGAAGAACGACTTTAACTTATGGCAACAACGAGTGAAGTACATAATCACACAAGAAAGACTTGTAAAAGCTCTCCATAAAGAAAAGAAGCTGGGGAAGATGAAAGAGGAAGAGTGGAAGGAGATGAGGGATCTCGTGAATAGTATAATACAGCTGTTCTTGGCAGGCAATACTCTTCACGAAGTCATCGTCCTGGAGGATCCAGTGGAGATTTGGATGAAGTTCGAGGAATGATACAAGTTCAAATCTTTGACGAATTGGTTATTGATGAAGAAGATGTTCTATGGTCTAAAGATGATCGACGAGACAAAGCTCAAAGTGCACTTGGATGAAAACAACAAGATTCTAACAAACATGCTTACACTTGAGGAGAAGAATGTGAAAGGAGAATCTCTCTTCAAGGAGGACGATAAGGCATTGATCTTGTTGAGTTTCCTTCCATCTGCATACGTTTCTATTGTGATGATGTTATTCTATGGTAAGGAGACCATCACATTGGACGAGACAGTTGCTTCGCTGCTTATGAATGAGCCTCGGCAGAGGTCGATGGATGACGCAACGAATGATGAAGTTCATATGCTGGCAACTGAGGGGTAGATGCTCAAGATCAAGGGAGACAAGATACATAGGTCAATCCAAGTCGCGAGGTCCGATCAGATGCTTCTATTGTGATAAGGAGGGTCACAAGATAACTAATTGTCCAAGATGTGAGAAGGGAAAGGAAAGAAGAAGGTTGGTGATTCTGAATCCGACAAAGAGGATTTCAGCGCAGTCTGCAAGAGAGACTTTCTAGCATGCTCTAGGGAGATGAAGGCAGATTCAAGATGTCTTCTGGACTTGACATGTTCAGATCATGTGTGCTTATCCATAGAGTAGCTTAGTACATATCGGGCATGCAATAATGGCACGGTCAAGATAGGAGGTGGAGATGCTCACCACATCAAGGGGTTTGGATCAATGCAGTTCCACATGTTTGATGGAGCAGTACGAACTCTGTTAGGTGTCAGACACATTCATACAACCAAGAAAAATCCGATTTCACTGAGAACGATCGAGTCATGAGGACATCGAGTTACCATTGAAGGGGGAGTTCTCAGAGCGAGCAAGGGAGCACGTGCGGTGATGTGTGGAACGCGGATGCTGAACAAGGTGTATATGTTTGAGGAAAGGGTCATTACAGGTGATGGAGCTCCAGTTCCTCCAAGGACGAGTAGTACGATGAGAGAGCAACAGGTTATCGACATCTATGTTGCAGAAGTGCACAAAAAGGAGAAACGAGTGCGATTCAATTTACTAGAGGATGCACTACAGGCCGATGGCTCTAAGGGGACGGTCAAGGACCGTCCTTTTCGCTGTTATAACCGTCCCTTCTGATCAGAGGAGATGGTCTAGGAACCGTCCCTTCTGATCAGAGGAGACGGTCTAGGAACCGTCCCTTCTGCCACCGTCTCATTTGATTAGATGAGACGCTTACCACGAACGTCCCTTTTAATCAACCATTGGGGACGGTCGGAACCGTCCCTTTAACCTTAACGAATGGAGACGGTTTTGACCGTCCCTATTACCGCGACTAGTAGGGACGGTCACAACCGTCCCCAATGGTCGGACATCATTTTGAGACGACCACAGAAGATCGGTCGGGACGGTGACAACCATCCCCTTTGGTAATTACAGGGGACGGTTGTGACCGTCCCCAATGATCGAACATCATTTTGAGACGGCCACAGAAGATCGGTCAGGACGGTGACAACCGTCCCCTTTCATTTCCAAAGGGGATGGTTGTGATCGTCCCCTCTACGTTGGGGTCTATAGCGACACCAACAGAAGAGTATAGGGGACGTTTGTCACCGTCCCCTCTACGTTGGGGTCTATAGCGACACCAACAGAAGAGTATAGGGGACGGTTGTAACCGTCCCCATTAATCTTTAAAAGGCAAAAATATGTCCCGCGAGCTATCTTGGACAGGAAGGATGTTTCTGTAGCACTGTAGGGGACGGTTATAACAGTCTCCAATACCCCCTGACAACAAAAAAAATTACTACATTCATGGTGTTTTTCTCACGCTCCCTCTGCAAAACCAAATAAGACACTTAATACACTCAAAATTCAACACCATAATAATAGTTACAAAGAAATATTTTTTCAATTCTACAATATCGTAGGCACTAATAGAAAGATTACAACAATAATTTCAAGAAAAAAAATAAAATTTACTACATCAATGGTTATCTATTCTGATTCTTCACTCTCGTCGCTCTCCTCCTCACTCTCCTCATCGTCGCCGAGTTGCGCAGGTTGTACATGTGGCGTGGCTTGTCTTTGAAGACGGCTGATATAGGACATGACATTCGCCATGTCCCTACGTATTTTAGCTATTTCTTCATCTTGTGCAGACATCTTTGCCTTCACTTTGCGCAACTCCCTCTCCATCTCTCTTTCTCTCTGGCTCTCTTGCGAGGAAGTCTGCGACCCACTTGCACCACCCATTTCGTCCCATGTATGGATCATTTCTCCACGTCCTCCGTAACGGATGCGTCCACTGTATTCTGGACAAGTGGCTTGACGGAAGGCATCATCGACGGACAACGGGGGAGTGCTCGTCCCCGTGCTATCTACCGAGGATGTGGTGGAGAGCCTAATCATTTCTTCCTGCATGTATAGAAATATTAAATATTTTCAATATATTGTTGGAAATGCGAGCCCACGGCGAGCCATTATGCAATAAATGTTATTACAATTCACTCCTTAATCTGAAATGAAGAATACATAATTTGCATAATAGGTCCCTTAGTACAATTAGGGTTATGTACCATGGCCATCTTGATGATCATACAGCTGTTGATTCAACTATTGAATCATAGAGGCTGGTGCTTGAATGAATATCTAAAGAGTTAGATTGAGGACTCATCAAGCACCGTCAGATGATTGTTAATAGATGATCTCCAGTCTGAGTAGGAGATGGCAATCCTTATCTCTGAAGGTTGATATCTGACCGACCTCTTGATGCAGGTCCTCTGCATAGGAATAGAGATTCGGAGGTGTCAGATTAGTTAGGTCAAAGAGTTGACTTAACGAGATCGAGATAACCAAAGTCCTATATCGTATGCTGTCAGGATATAGGCACGCATCCTCTGACCGGAGACAGATGTGTTGCTATATGTCTAAGTATGTACATTTGGCAGACCAATAGGTTGATGACCTAATCAAGGTCTACACACCGGCGCGCTGGTGTGCATATAAGGGCATATGAGTAATACGATCTCTCAAAGGGATCATACAGGTTCAGTTACTGAACCGGAAGACATGAGCTCACTCATGAGATATTGGGAAGAATCAAATTCCGTGCGCACGGTCGTCTCGCTTTGGAAGCTTGACTGAATTTGTAGGTTTGATATATACTTTTGGAAAGTATATGATCAAGACCTAGGTATGATATATGCTTTTGGAAAGTATATGATCGATACCGACTCCCAATGATCGAATGAGAAACTTACTGATAAAACCATGAAGTAGACAGTATAAAGTTGATCGAATACTTCGGGTTTAGTCTGAGTCTTCCAGTATGCAGGATGTACAGGTATTGGGAATACATGAGGGTGATGTGATCATAAACGATTGTATAACCATGACGCTTCCATTCCTAGGGAGTGATGAAACGGGTCTGGATTTTAGTGACTCCTCTCATTAGAGAAGTGATCTGATCTTGGTCCAAGTGTTGGACATTGATCTAAATGTGATTCAGATACAATGAGAAGATTAGATTTACGGTCTTGATTTAATCAAGCATCTATGGGAGGCCCGCGATCTGGATTTGAGATACGATCTCAATATCCATGTCACTATACGTGGAACAATACAATCGCCCTGTCCTTATCTCCAAGTATCTGCGGAGAAAGCGCATTATCCTTGAAGGAGTTCATGGATAATTCTATTGTTGATATATGTATCCGAGCATTGAGAAAATGGATAATTAAATGTGATTTAATTATCATGAGTAATATGAATTTGATTCATATTATAAAGAGAGTTATCTTAGATAATTAAATGAGATTTAATTATCAAAGATGTAAATAATGTGAATGTGATTCATATTATTTGGACACAAGAGAATAGAGATCCAAGATGATTAAATATGATTTAATTATCATGGATATGAATAATGTGGATAGTAATATCCATATTAGTCATATATATTATAAATGTGATTTATAATATATAAGAGAGAGCTATTTGTAATTTACATTTGTTAATTAAATGTTAATGTGAATTGGATTCACATTGGACATCAAATTGAAAATGTAATTTACATTTTGTTTTGGGTTGTGAATGTGATTCACAATTTTTCAATGGCATGATTGCAATGTTCACAAAATAAATTGGATTTATTTTTTGTGAAATAATTTACAACAAAAGTTGTTGCAAATAATGGAGATTACATAAAAGGTGAAATAGCCACCTTCCTAATGGAGGAGGGTGGACGGCCACCACTCCCATTAGGAAAGGGAGGCCGTCCCCCCTCTCCACATGGAAGGAGGCTTTCTCTCCTTTCATTATCTCCATGTATTGATGATTTAATTTTGTAATTAAATTGTATTGATTTATCAACATATATTTAATTTAAATTAAATTAATTGTTGTTGTGTTTTTAGCAACAAATCATGACCATTGAAAGAAACACAAATTGATGTGGACCATTGGATTTGTGTTGACACATGGATTGAGATCCATGGATCCCAAAACCCTATAAAAGGAGAGGCACCCCATTGCTCTTCTTGATACATAAGTTGAGGCAACAAAATCTCTCTCTCATTCTCTCTACACGTCCTCTCTCCATCTCTCTCATGTGGCCGTCCACCATGGATGCCCTAGAGAGGTTCTCCATCGCCGCGGCATCGTTGTTATGCTGCCCGATGGTTTGCTCGTGGATCTCCATCTCCTTCGGTGCGCCCCGCTCATGAAGAAGACATCGGATCTCGTGTGTCGAGATCAGGAGATCCGCCGCTTGGATCATCAACATGGATTGCGAGAAGCACGCGGTTCATCCCCGCGCTCGCAAGCGTCTCCTCCGACGGATCGGACTTGAGACAGGAGGTCTCTTCGTTTAGAGACTTGATCGCAACCACGCTTCAAGAGGTAAACCTAATACTTGGTTGTGGTTTAGACGAAACGATCCGAGAAGTGTTCTTGGATCATGTGGTTTCGTCACATGAAAATTTTTAATTTCCGTTGCATAGAACAACTAGTGCGACTAGTCGTTCTTCGTCGTATTCGATGCGACGCTCACGCTTCCGTGATGCGCTTGAGGATCTAACCATATCCTTCAAGTGGTATCAGAGCCTTAGGTCGGTGTTTTTGGATACGATCCATAAACCGAGGACGACTTGGGTTCATTAGGGTTTGCGAAAGTTTTCTTGTATTTCATTTTCGCATCTCTGTTTTGATATTATTTTCGGCACTGTTTAAATTGTTTAAACACGAAAATAATATTTGGATTTTATTCCTCATTAAATAAGGAAACCGTAGGATCTGAGTTTGCGTGATTTCGATTCCGTTTGCTCTAGATATGCTCATTTTAGTGAACATGTATCCACTGTTTCGGGGACTGTGGATCATGACGTAATTAAGATGTTAATTGCGGATTTGATACGCCTTGAAGTGCGTGCAAATCACTTGGGTTCTGTTGTAAATCAAGTTAGCAAACTTTAGAAATTTACTTTGCTTAATTTGGATTTAAATTGATTGAGATATGATATTTTTAGTAAGTGAGGGTCACTGCTGAAAATATTTTACTAATCAAGAACCTAGTGATTGTCATTTAATTAATTAGTGAAATTAAATTGTTTAATTTCTTGGAATAATTATGCATAAATATTTGTGAAATATTTAATGATAATTATGTCCTTAAATGACTTTGCCCTAACCAACAAATGATTAGATGTGATCTAGATCAAGATTGGTTACATGATCTACATGATCAACATTCCAACAAACATGTTGCTTGAATAGGACTTGGGATTTGTTTAGCAAATCTCATTATAATGTTAATCAAAAATGTTTTGATTATTACTATATGGTACAATTTCGGTTGAAGAATCGATGATCATCTCAAGTACAAATTAATCAATTTGGCATTATCCTTTCCCGAGGCGGATATGGTGCCTAGTCGGAGAGCATTGGGGTTGCGGGTTGCAACGTATGTGGTACGTAACACTCTCGTCGGTACTGGCCATGACAGCGGGTAGGGCCGGGATAATGTCCGAGGGATTAAGATGTATTTTTCTAATTATTAAAATTCGAAATAATACGTATTTGAGATAATACCATTATTCAAGTAGCTATTAAAATGTTCGTAGGATATTAATTGGATCATTAATTTAATATGATTAGATTAATTGGAATCCAATTAAGATTGAAATACTCTAATATTATTAGAGTTAATAATTCCCTTGGAAGAATTAATTATGTGAATGTGATTCATGATAATTAATTAAAATTTGAATATGAGGTGGAGGATCACATAAGTGACATCCATGGTCTCCCGTCAAGGCAAAGGGTTCCGTCGCCAGGGATTGTATGTGGGAGACGCCTGTCCGAAGTGACAGCTCCTGTATGCAAGCGCATCTGGATCGGACTCTTTGCTTCTCGAAAGAGTAAGGCCGTATACGTAGTGACCCCAATATCGGATCCTCATATTATTGGGGCGATATTGGATTGCGTATAGCGAGTACTATTCCTGTTGACGGTTGGCTCAATTAACGACGGGTCAACATCGCCTTAGGGGTGATGGGCTCGGGTGTTAAAGACCGAATTGGGAGATGCAAGTTGGACTTGCAAAGCGGAATGTGTTCCCGCTTCTTTTTATCCGAGTTGCAGATTCTCATATTATTGGGATGTAACAAAGATAAGGAAGGAGATCCCAGATCTTGTTGAGATATAATGGTAAGTATATCTCTTACATTGAAAGTGATTAAGGGAATGAACTTTCAGTGTTGACAAGACAAGACAACTTTGATATAAAAAAAATCCTAAATCAAAGTAAAATATATATATTTATATATTTATGCAAATTTCTTATTTCAGATAATCCTTCATTAAAACCCACTCAATGATATACTCAATAATAACCAGTGAAATATCTTGGATTGGACTCATGATCCAGATATTGTACTTGCAGTTGGACACATAATGTATGTGGTTGCAATGAGCAAGTTTCCTCATAATAATGAGGAATGACAATTAAATAGATAATAAGACTACAACCCTAGGGTTTGTATGTCTCTATAGTCTTGATCTCTCATCGGATGTACTTTGGAAGTGACATGTCGATGATGATCGTAATTGTCAAATAATCCTTATAAAATTAATGAAGATATTCTGGCATACATATGTGCTCTTAACATTTAACATGAATGAGATGGTTCACTGCATCATGCAGAATAGTGGCTCTATAAGAGATGATGTATTCAAATTGTTTGAGTACCTACCTGAACCTATGTTTTAAGAATTTTAGATGGATGTAG
Source organism: Ottelia alismoides (assembly GCA_037367405.1). Lineage (NCBI taxonomy): Eukaryota > Viridiplantae > Streptophyta > Magnoliopsida > Alismatales > Hydrocharitaceae > Ottelia > Ottelia alismoides. The sequence continues at coordinate 67,966 of JAZKJV010008797.1, read as the reverse complement.
ATGATGAGTGTCATCATTCTACTATCTATACTCTGGTCATTCATGAAGCTTCATAATATTCATATTGTATGAATTTAATGAAGCATGTATAAATGTTGAAATGCTCTTACATAAGAGATCCTTAGTCTTAAGCAATGGTTGCTTATAGATAAAGGGAGCGCAGTGGAAGCATGGGTTGGACCCGAGTAAGAAGTATGGTCAAAGAGTTGACTATACATCTATGACTTCCATATGTCATCCGAAGAGTTGGATGAATGCCAATACTGCAATAAGTTGATGTGTTGATAGTATGACTATCAAGTCTATCTAGAATCCTTAGAGAAGGACTCGGATGGAGCATCAGATTAATCTACATAAATCATTGATAAGATAAAGTCAAATAATTGTATCTCAATCTTCTGATGACATTTGCAATAGGTTGCATATGTTTTTAGAAGAATGGAAAATTTGATCTTAAAGGTTTATAGTTATCCACATGAATATTGATGCAATTGTTGCAACAATCTCTGTTGGATTGATAGACTTGTTAATTTCAGTGGGAGAGCCCTTAGTCTTAGAGAATGTCTCTATGACCTAGATATAAGAATACACTCATTGTTTGTTTCTAAATGTTGGAAATAAACATGAATTCTGAGGTAGAACTATCATAAAAAGTTATGATGGAGATATTTCAGATAGTAATCTAAAATCTAGTGGACTGCACTAAATTAGAAAATTAATGAATGGTTCATTAACATTTCTAAATACTGAAATTAAACCTTAAGATCAATAGGAGGATGAAGATCATTTGACAATGATCTAGCATCAAGCCTTGGACATTTGTCTATTGATTTGATCAATAGACTAGTAAGAGATGAAACTTTAGAATGTCTAAAATTTCAAAACTTACATACTTATGAATATTGTATTCAAAGAAAAATGTCCAATACACCCTTCTTAGAGAAAGGTGTAAGATGTCAAGGTATTCAGGATCTCATACATATTGATGTATGTAGATCATCTATATCATAGTAAACATTATGGATATGTGATATCTGTTGATGATTATGTATGATATGAGATTTCTTCTCTTCACCTAAGAAACCTTTGAAATGTTCAAAGATTTCATTATTTTTGGTTTAAAACCAAAGTTTGAAGGAAGATAAAATGAATTTGATCTAATCTAGGTAGCAAGTACCTGTTAGATAAATTCAAAGAATACCTTATAGAGATATGAATATCATTTCTATCTCAATCCTCCTAACACACCTTAACTCAATAGAGTTATAGGCAGATACAATTGGATCATGTGTGACATGATCTTATCAATGATGAATTTTAGCATAATTATCCCTTAGTTTCCAGGTATATATGTGTAGTAGAGACTACAATGTATATCCTTAATAAGGTTCCATGCAAGATGGAATCTAGCACTTGAGAGTGCTGCTTCATTAGGAAAATAAAGGATGGTATTGGATACCTATTTTATGACCTTGAGATTCTTGAAATATCTCATCTCTGAGAATGTGATCCTTGGAGGTTGAGACTCTTGAGAATCAAGATAAAAAAATGAAGTGTAGGAACTCATTTAATCTTGAAAAGATAATGAGGCTCCTAAAATTGGAAACTAAAAGGATAATTGAAGATGAAACACTAAAACTTCTTCAAATAAGTTTGAGGATGGATTCCATGTGTCAGAGAAATCTGACAATGATCGAACTTCATGTGATGAAGCTTCTGAAGATCATAGCATGGATAGATGGATGTTAGCAATAAAAGTCTAATGTAGACTTCATGTACAAGTGTTGTATATGGACCCTCGAGGATCCACCTATATGGGTAAGACCCGTAAAGGTGTAAATGGATCTTCAAGAGAAAGGGAACCTGATGAGAAGGTACATACCTTCAAAGCATAGTTCGTAGCAATGAGCTACACATGGAAGAGAAGACATTGCTTGCAATGAGACTTGCTTTTCGGTGAACATGCTTAAAATCATCAGAATATTGCTAACCTTAGCTACACAACTTGACTATTGCATCTTCAAGATGTAAGTCCAGATTGCATTCCTCTATGAATATCTCTCTGAGGATATTCACATGAAGTAGCCCCAGGGCTTCATGGTTGAGGAAAGCAAGGTGTGCAAGATAAGGAATCCATCTAAGGACTCAAATAAGCTTCTTTGAGATGGACCATAAGATTTGATGAAATTATAAATGTTATGATTTCAAATGAAATCTTGATGAGCCATGCGAAGCTTAGTGGGAGTACCTATGTGTTCATTGCGCTAAACATAGATGATATCCTGATCATTTAAAATGATATAAGGATAATAATAAGTGTTTTATAATCTGGTTATTCCATATCTTGAAATATGATTTCAAAGATACCTCTTAGATCTTAGTTCTGAAGTTGTTCAGAAGCCAAGAGAAGAGGATAATTGGACTGTCACATTTGTAGTATACCTTGGACATATTCTATTCATAGAAATTCCAAGAAAGGCTTCTAACCCTTAAGATATGGTACTGACCTATCTTAAGGGATAGCACCTCAAAGAGTTGAGGAAGTAAATGCTACAACTACTTGCACTTGTGCATTAGTTACGAGAAGCTGAGTGTAAGAGTGTACAAATACCAGATGTCTGTCATGCAGTGGGAGTAGTAAATTCTTACTAATCCTACTGTAGAGATAAAACACTTGATTGCAGTAATAACAAAATCTTCATAGATGAGGAGATTTTTGAGATAATAATCTCAAAGTCTTATCTTCAAAAGTTTAAGATCATGTAGATAGTGATCTATAAAGGTCTAAACTATAGATACCTTAGGAGATAGAGATCTCCGGGAATGAAGGTATTCTAATAAGGATTATGGGGATACTGGTTATGATGTCAGGGACAATGTAATCAACTAGATTGAGTATTGGTTGCATGAGATGCAACATTCGCATTAGATGCGAGCACTGTTACTGGGGATATGCAAGTGCCGTAAAAGGACTTGGCATAGTCTCGCGGGAATAGAGTGACTGATCAGCTTACCTAGCTATTTTCTAAATAGCCTATGATTGTCACATGAGTGCGGGTTTAAATGATTAGCCCATTAATGGCTCTTTGGGCTAGTGGGAGATTGTTGGAAATGTGAGCCCACGGCGAGCCATTATGCAATAAATGTTATTGCAATTCACTCCTTAATCTGAAATGAAGAATACATAATTTGCATAATAGGTCCCTTAGTACAATTAGGGTTATGTACCATGGCCATCTTGATGATCATACAGCTGTTGATTCAACTATTGAATCATAGAGGCTGGTGCTTGAATGAATATCTAAAGAGTTAGATTGAGGACTCATCAAGCACCGTCAGATGATTGTTAAGAGATGATCTCCAGCCTGAGTAGGAGATGGCAATCCTTATCTCTGAAGGCTGATATCTGACCGACCTCTTGATGCAGGTCCTCTGCATAGGAATAGAGATTCGGAGGTGTCAGATTAGTTAGGTCAAAGAGTTGACTTAACGAGATCGAGATAACCAAAGTCCTATATCGTATGCTGTCAGGATATAGGCACGCATCCTCTGACCGGAGACAGATGTGTTGCTATATGTCTAAGTATGTACATTTGACAGACCAATAAGTTGATGACCTAATCAAGGTCTACACACCGGCGCGCTGGTGTGCATATAAGGGCATATGAGTAATACGATCTCTCAAAGGGATCATACAGGTTCAGTTACTGAACCGGAAGACATGAGCTCACTCATGAGATATTGGGAAGAATCAAATTCCGTGCGCACGGTCGTCTCGCTTTGGAAGCTTGACTGAATTTGTAGGTTTGATATATACTTTTGGAAAGTATATGATCAAGACCTAGGTATGATATATGCTTTTGGAAAGTATATGATCGATACCGACTCCCAATGATCGAATGAGAAACTTACTGATAAAACCATGAAGTAGACAGTATAAAGTTGATCGAATACTTCGGGTTTAGTCTGAGTCTTCCAGTATGCAGGATGTACAGGTATTGGGAATACATGAGGGTGATGTGATCATAAACGATTGTATAACCATGACGCTTCCATTCCTAGGGAGTGATGAAACGGGTCTGGATTTTAGTGACTCCTCTCATTAGAGAAGTGATCTGATCTTGGTCCAAGTGTTGGACATTGATCTGAATGTGATTCAGATACAATGAGAAGATTAGATTTACGGTCTTGATTTAATCAAGCATCTATGGGAGGCCCGCGATCTGGATTTGAGATACGATCTCAATATCCATGTCACTATACGTGGAACAATACAATCGCCCTGTCCTTATCTCCAAGTATCTGCGGAGAAAGCGCATTATCCTTGAAGGAGTTCATGGATAATTCTATTGTTGATATATGTATCCGAGCATTGAGAAAATGGATAATTAAATGTGATTTAATTATCATGAGTAATATGAATTTGATTCATATTATAAAGAGAGTTATCTTAGATAATTAAATGAGATTTAATTATCAAAGATGTAAATAATGTGAATGTGATTCATATTATTTGGACACAAGAGAATAGAGATCCAAGATAATTAAATATGATTTAATTATCATGGATATGAATAATGTGGATAGTAATATCCATATTAGTCATATATATTATAAATGTGATTTATAATATATAAGAGAGAGCTATTTGTAATTTACATTTGTTAATTAAATGTTAATGTGAATTGGATTCACATTGGACATCAAATTGAAAATGTAATTTACATTTTGTTTTGGGTTGTGAATGTGATTCACAATTTTTCAATGGCATGATTGCAATGTTCACAAAATAAATTGGATTTATTTTTTGTGAAATAATTTACAACAAAAGTTGTTGCAAATAATGGAGATTACATAAAAGGTGAAATAGCCACCTTCCTAATGGAGGAGGGTGGACGGCCACCACTCCCATTAGGAAAGGGAGGCCGTCCCCCCTCTCCACATGGAAGGAGGCTTTCTCTCCTTTCATTATCTCCATGTATTGATGATTTAATTTTGTAATTAAATTGTGTTGATTTATCAACATATATTTAATTTAAATTAAATTAATTGTTGTTGTGTTTTTAGCAACAAATCATGACCATTGAAAGAAACACAAATTGATGTGGACCATTGGATTTGTGTTGACACATGGATTGAGATCCATGGATCCCAAAACCCTATAAAAGGAGAGGCACCCCATTGCTCTTCTTGATACATAAGTTGAGGCAACAAAATCTCTCTCTCATTCTCTCTACACGTCCTCTCTCCATCTCTCTCATGTGGCCGTCCACCATGGATGCCCTAGAGAGGTTCTCCATCGCCGCGGCATCGTTGTTATGCTGCCCGATGGTTTGCTCGTGGATCTCCGTCTCCTTCGGTGCGCTCCGCTCATGAAGAAGACATCGGATCTCGTGTGTCGAGATCAGGAGATCCGCCGCTTGGATCATCAACATGGATTGCGAGAAGCACGCGGTTCATCCCCGCGCTCGCAAGCGTCTCCTCCGACAGATCGGACTTGAGACAGGAGGTCTCTTCGTTTAGAGACTTGATCGCAACCACGCTTCAAGAGGTAAACCTAATACTTGGTTGTGGTTTAGACGAAATGATCCGAGAAGTGTTCTTGGATCATGTGGTTTCGTCACATGAAAATTTTTAATTTCCGCTGCATAGAACAACTAGTGCGACTAGTCGTTCTTCGTCGTATTCGACGCGACGCTCACGCTTCCGTGATGCGCTTGAGGATCTAACCATATCCTTCATATATTAATATAAGTCATTATATAAATTAAAAATAAATATTAATTACATGAATTTGTGCGTAGGCGTCATCAACGCACTGCATTTCTCCTCCGAAATCTCGGCTCTTTGACCCAGCAAAAACCTCTATACAGGTCATTTCTCTTTCGTTATCCCTCAACTTAAAAAACATAAAAAAGTTTTTAAAATAAATTCTACACTCAAACTTAATCATTCTAAAAATTTTTTAAATACTTACAAAGTCATGCTTCAATTGGTTGGTGTTCTTCCTTCCCATCTTATGGCTAGACCTAAAGCTTTTGGAGCGATTCGCCGTATTTTTGGTAGAAATCTCATAAAATTAAACAAAATTAGTACAAATATAAAATAAATAATTAAGAAAAAAAATATACATACCGCGACTCCTCACTGGACCAAAATTTAATCAACTCCCTCCATTGATCTGGTGTAACACCAGGTGGGACGTTCTGCACAAGCTGCTCATATGGAATCTGGAGGTTGTAATACTAAAAATGGGAAAATAAATGTCGTCAATATTTAAATCTTTCATTATAAAAATATAAATATCTTGTTACCTTCGCCTTTATGCGTCCCTTGTATCGACGCAACAACTCAACGACATGCGAGAGAATCTGGGAATCGACATGGGCATTTCGTTCTCATGTAAAGACAGCCTTGTACAACAAACATAATAAACATTAGTATAATAAAATAATAAAAAATCATTTTTTTATTTTAGAATACCTCCAAATCAGAAAGTATGGCAACCTTGACAACATAAGGAAGCTGTCGAAAGTCGTGGGTCGTGATGGGGACACGCACACGAGCAACCTGTCCAAGGTAGTTCTGAAACTCTGTGGAGTTCTCTCCCACCGCATCTCCTCCAACAATACGTACATGTAACGTCTGCCCGGATGCAAGATGATCCAAGAATCTACACTGAGACGGTCCACGTCGTCTCTGGTTACCTCCACTGCCTGCTTCAGAAGAATCTCCCTGTGGCTGCTGAGGAGGTTCGGGAACCTCCCGAATACGTCTGGGTCTAGGAATCATCTATGCAATTCAAACATAGTTATTTTAAAAAATACATTTAGATAGATCCGAATAAATTCAGTTATTTGAATACAAAATAAAAAATAGCATTACCTAGCATTGCTGGTACCAATGTCGTTGTCTAATACTTCATGAAAAAAATCACTTGAGTTATTTTGGTATGCAACGTCATTGTCTAATGCATCTTCCTCTTCGTTAACATCGAAAAAATCTCTCGGTGTAATTCTAATGGGTATAAGCCATCCAGTAAATGAGTTATCTGGAACATAGAAGACATGTTCTACCTGACTGACAAGCGCATACGGCTCATTGGTCTGCAACCGATCTGTTTGCTTTAAAGAGAAAACTCCATTTCTATCCTTCTTGTAACCTAATCCAACGCGACCCACATCGAACCAGATGCAATGAAATAGAACACACTTGCATCATGTGTAAAACTGATTTCTAGTATATCAATAATCTCGCCATAGTATCCGTCAATTTCAGCACTAAGATCGGCCTTCACTATTACTTCAGAAAGTTGTGATGCTTTATTTTCATCAATTAATTTTTTTCGAAATCTGAATCCATTAATGATATAGCCGGAATGTGATACCTGGCCCATTTGGACCAGGTATCAATAACGATATCATCATAAAGAAGATGCCATCGACATCCATGGTGCCAAATAGAGTAACTCGTACTCATAGTTCCAAATGGATTAAAACCGTCAGAAGCAAGATCCAATCGTACGTTTCTTACTTCTTCAGAGAACGATCGATACATTTCATCAAATTTCCTCCACTCCTCTGTATCTGACGGATGTCGCATCACACCAGTTACATCTTTCTTTTTGATATTACTGTGCCATATCATCATTCTAGTTGTTCTTTCAAATGAATATAATCGCTGTAATCGGAGAATCAAAGGAAAGAACCGTAAAGTCTTCTCCGATTTTTTCTTCTTCGAATTTTGACCCATATTCTTACATCTGCTACTTTTGCAATCAGGGCATGTATCTAAGTTTGAATAATCCTTCCAATATAAATTGCAGTCGTTCGAACATGCGTCAATTTTTTCGTAGTTTAGTCCAAGTGCACGAAATCTTGACTTAGCGTCCTTCCAGTCCTTTGGAAAATTTTCTGGATTATTTAATAAGGTCCTAATCAACTGTAAGACATCTGTCATCGTAACTGATGTACATCGATTCTTCACTTTTATCTTAAACATCTCCAAAAGAAAAATGTAATCGAGACATTTTGATTCCTGAGCATATTGGCTTTTCTGCATCTTGTATTTTTTCAAGTAAGGTATCCGGAAGCGATCCCATCATTTCATCAGTGTCATGTCCTCCAATATTATCTATCATCTCAAACATAGCATCACGGTCATGTGTTTCAGAGATATCTCTTTCAGTATCAACTTGGACATTATAATCTTCTTCTAAAATAACTCCTTCATCATGATACGTCCAATTCGTATAATGAAGCTAAAAACCATTTAATATCAAATGCTCGTAAACTGTGGTTCGAATTTGGGTCAGAGTGTTCTTGCATCTTATGCAAGGACAATGTATCATGTCTCCTTCACCTCCTACAATATGATAGAGTGACTCATATCGAAATGTCCAGTCTAAGAATCCGATAACTCCTTTGTTATATGTCCGATAATCATCGAATCTTTTTTTCATCCAACTTTTGTCCATTGCCTAAAGGTAAGGTCCAAAGTTAATTACAATGTCAATATCTCTTACGAATCAGTTCTATATCATTCTTAATATATTTTAAAGTTGTAATAATCCGGTTACCATATCTAAGTTTCAATAATGTACGCTAGATTATATATTTAAATTAGAACGCCATAAAAACTATGTTTTTGATTCTATGAACTAAACTATTAATCATTTAAAAAATCTATATTACAAGGACTAAGCTATACAATCATAAGCTATGTTTTTCATTCTATGTTTTTGATTCATTTTTACAAAGACTAAGCTATTATTTTAAAAAATCTATACAATCATAAGCAAGAATAATATATTACAAAATTACTAAAAAAAATAGTTAAAAAACTTACAACCAAATAAGAGGATGAAATCAAGGCGGACGAAGGTGGCTTCGAAAGGGAAGAGAATGGCGAAGAAGTCGGGCACCGGCGATCGGGAGGAGGCCGTGCGGGCGGAGGGCGAGCAGACGGAGGTCGAGGAGGCAGAGGACGAGCGGGCGGAGGAGGAGGGTGAGCGGGCGGTGGCCGTTCGGGCAGAGGGCAGTGGGCTAAAGAGGAGGGCGAGAGGGCGAGAGGGCCTGGCTGAGCGAGTGAAGAATGAGGAATGGATTCGGCCGGAGAGGGTATAGGACCATCGGGGACGGTCTTCCGACTGTCCCCTATAAGAATAATCGGGGACGGTTATAAGTAGACCGTCCCCTTTGGTTGCAGATATTTGGTGGGGCGCGTCAATTAGACAGGAATTGGCGACGGTTACGCAACCGTCCCCTATAACCAACTATAAGGGACGGTTACCACCGTTCCCTATAGTTTCGTATACGCGACGGCAACAGTGGAGTAATGGGGACGGTTAGGACCGTCCCCTAAAGTACTCGGTAGGTAAAAAACAAGCTGGGGCTCTCCTTGTAAGGGATGGCTATATAACCGTCCCTAAAGGTCATATTAACGACGACGATCATTGGAGACCATCGCTATTACGCTAGGGACGGGATGGTCAACCTACAACCGTCCCCTATACTACTATAGGGGACGGTTGCTCCATGACCGTCCCCAATAAGCATCCCCAAAGGCCGTCCTGTTTGTAGTGATGTCAGAACAACCTCTAGTCACGAAAGATTTGGGGTGCCACGTCATGAGGCACAATGCTAAGTTGTAAGTGCCTTAGAGGGGGGCATGCTGAGGGCACCCAGTGACAGGTACATCACATAGAGTTGGTGAGATCATGCTAATGAGACATGCAAATGACAAGGATGGCCCTGTGCAGACTCAAGATGATGAAGAGATCGTGATGAAATTCAACTCAAGGGGGAGATTGTTAGGATTAGAGTCAAATTAGGATCAAGTATCCTAATAGGATTGGACTCCTAATCCTAATAGTTATTGAGTTGTATTCTATTCCTAGTCCTATTGGGAATAGGAGTATGGGGTTGTATTTGGACTCTATAAAGTGAGGGGTGGAGGCATTTCCTCTGCACACAATAAGAAGGAATACCACAAGGGAAGAGAGAGAGAAGAGAGAGAGAGAGGTAAGAGAGCGAGGGAATAGAGAGAGTTGTACTCGTCTTCTTATAGTGATCTTTCTTCTCCGATGGTCGTAAGAGGTGATTGGCCACCGTTACATACGGTGTTTTTTCTTTCATTTGCATTCGTATCTGCATCCGTATCCGGTTGTTCGTGTTCCTAACAGATACAATGGTTGATTGTTCCATAGAAATAAAATTTATACTTGATGGTAAACAGACTAAGGATAATTTGCTCTTATTAAAAAAAATTGTGTAAGGGCCATTTTTTGTTTTGCATAGAGCCCACAAAAATGTCATGATTGGTGTTGTTGTTCGACACTAGCAACTGTGACAGCTAATAGTTTCTAAAGTCATCCAAGACATCGAACATAATATTGAGATGAATGTTAATATATCTGTTTGTGTTTGCGCTAATGACATGAGTCGTCAAACAATAGAACATATTAAGATGTGGGACCAGATCTCTGTCAGTTTCAAGGTTTTGATCCTTTAATTGCTTCACTACAATCCCTATGGATGTTGTAGAGGCAATCCATCGCTATGAGGAGTTGTAGGAAGAAGCAATCTACTCTTACATGGGAGAGATTACAATGAATAACATCAACAAAGTTAGAAAGCATAGTAAGTTGCCTAAGAAAAAAAAAGAAGCATGTAATGCATGTGAACTAGGGAATGCCTACAAAACCCTTAAATTCAAAACATAGCTTATAAAGCATAAGAAGATCACTATAATTGCTTCACTACAAAATTGATTTAAATTTCTAGATTGCTTAACATTTAAGAAATGACCATTAAATGCAAACAAAAAATAGTAGATTTCAGGTTAGTCGATTGAAAGCAAAACAATCTGTTAATAGAAATAATCTTCTAGATTTGTTATTTGCAGATTTGAAAAACTGAACCGGACTGACCGGTCGGTCCGGTTGATTCAGGTGCCCGCCCCGACCCGATAGGTTCGATTAGTTTCTCATAATTAATTTTTAAAAAAAAGGAAAATAAAAAATCGAGTTTAACCAGTGGTCGGATCGGATTGACCTGAATTGACCTAGTTTTGATGATTTGGTAAATTTTCAAAAATAAAAGTTTAAATAACGAAATGATATGAATTTTATCACTTGTACCCTTCTTAACTTCTGCAGTATCAATTATGTCCCTCTCTTTTTTTGTAATATAAGTTATGCCACTACTTTCTTATACTAATTTTTTAGAAGCAATTATAAATAAGTTATTACAATATTGTATTCATATATAATGTTATAAAATGTAACTAATCTTTGTAGAGTTTACTCGAAATAGACAATCATGTTATTCTATCGAAAGATTTGACATTTTAAACATTTATTTCATTGATATATAATTACATACTTACATATATGTATCCGATTTTATCGGTTCAAAAAACTGATTTGACTGGTCAGACCAGTAAATTAAGTCCGGTTTGATTTTTTCTAAGTCGATAAGAATGATGACGTCATGCTGGCATCATCACCAGTCCAACCGGTTTGGATCAACGATCTGACCCGGTTGGACCAAATTGAAGATCGACCAGTTCAACGTCTGATCCGATTTTTAGAACCTTGATTATTTGTGAATAATGATCAACTTACCTTATTAAGAGCAAACCATTTGTATTAGTCAATCGAATGGTCATACTTGATCATCTCTCTAAAATGATTTTTGGTGGGAAATTTCTTTTTGAGTTGAATTTTAATTTATAGTTCTTTTACAAAAAAAGTCCTATTGAAATAAAAATATATTCAACGCTTTGCGGATATAGATGCAACTTTTACCTACAAACATCTTCTCCAAAAAATCATTGTAATGATTTTGTAGGTTTATCTTCCTTAACATAGAATAAACAAAAGCTCTTTTGTCTAAGCATAACATAGTCTCAACTTGCTATAGTAGCTTCTTAAAGATAAATGGAAGTTGTGGCTTGGAGATAATACATTGTGGAAAACAATATAATTCAATTGATTCTAGAAAGAAGTAAAATAAAACTTGTTCCATCAATAAACCTTATCTTATTATATATTGTATAATTGCCTTGTTATTTGAAGAATGGTTACAGTCCGACATCTTGAACTGATCCAAGTGCTTTCCTTTCCGGTTCTCATGGAAGCAGGGGAAGAAAGGTGGTATTTCGACTTATAGTTATAGCAAAAGCTCAATCAACGAGAGTCTTGACCAACCGGCTGCCGCGCCTCCGACGAGGTGAGGCAAGCATGCACCATGGACAGAGCAGGCATGATCAACGTGATCGATTATTGGTGATTTCTCAAAGCAACTAGACTATTACTGGTCCTTGTTTAGATGGGTGTGCCCTTGAGCTTCCACAGAGAGAGGCAGACCTCATTAGATTTATTTATCATGCTACATATGTTAAGAATCAAAAATTTCATGTAGAAAGTATGCTCGTGCTAATAAAAAAGAACACAACGAAGCACACAAAGCATATGCATGTTAGTTGAGCATGCATTCCTTATATATGGATCTTGATCATAGGACCGGAGCTCAGAATGTTGGATCAAACGTGAAACGATCGAATAGGCATGGTTAATCCAAAATGGTTGTAGCAGTTAATTGACTTTCATTTAGACATATCATACCTTTAATCATTGACCCGCAACTTATTTTTCATGTCATATTACATATCTGGTGGATTGTATGTCAACATCTCTTGTAAGGTTGATGAATTTGCAGTCCATCTACTTTTTACTCAAATTTTGGCTCAAATTACATTGCAAATACACACAAATTTCACATAAAATGACAGTCTTATACAAACGATACTACCATTTAAATCTTGATAGTTGTATGTAAATAACAGAAAAAAATCAAAGAGATAAAACTATGAAAAACATAAAAAAAACATATCTACTTGTATGACAAGTACATGAATAAATAGATAACTTTCCAGATTTTCTATAGAGCCCGTATTAGATCCAAATAATGTGATTCCTTTTACAACCTTTCAAGAAAATTGCGATGAAAAATATTAAAATAAGTTAAAAAACATGATGCATAAATACCAAGAAACACCAAACCTTAATAGTCAAACTTCAAGAACCAATATCTAGGTCATATGAACTCCGATAAAACTCTACTCATCTTTCAAATTTAACACTAAATATGTACTATTTGATAAAAATACTTGTTTGAAGGCTATGATTCTAAGTGCAAAGTACGATTTTGGACCTTATTATATTTGTACATCATGTGGATTTACAACTGTATATAAATTATGCAATACACTTTGCACATCCTACACATGTATACCCATATTTTTATAAATAACCTACATTTTTGTACCACATTACAAAAATATATAAATCAAAAAATTCAATCAAAAACAAAAATAATAAAAGCCATACACATTTATTTATAGGTATATTATGCATTAAAATAAATTTCCTAATTTCTAATAAGTGCCTCATATTATCAAATTTATAATAAATATAAAATAAATGTATAAAGCATAAAAATTGAAATTAAAAATAAAAATGCCTAATTACATTTATATTTTTTACCTTTATTTGGCTTAGATATCCACATGTCATCTCGGTCCTAATTGGACTTCAACTCCTTACCAAAAAATGTATATTATAATTTTGAGGTTTTATCACTTGTTTTCCTTTGAGATATTGCAATATCAGCAAAGCCCTCCTTTTTTTGGAATACCAGTTGTAATCCCCAGCTTCTTCCACAATGATCACTTGTACCCCTCATGTTAGTTGTCGTCCATCCCCGATGCAGACGGACGTTAACTTTGGGGACACAAGGGGAATTAGACTAAAAAAGGGTCACAAACTCTTCTCACTCCTCCCCCCATCCCCCACCACCATCTCCTCCTCCTCTTCCCCAACCTCCTCCTCCCTAGCCTCCTCCATCGCCCACTCCTCCTCCTCCGCCACCCACTCCTCCTCCATCTCAACCCCTGCTCCTTCTCCCCCTCCTCCTCTACCCTATCCTCCTCCTCTGTCCACTCCTTCTCCATATCCGCCCATGCTCCTCCACCTCCCCCTCCTCCTCATCCTCATTTCCTAGCCCCTCCTCTCTCCTAGCCTCATCCTCCGTCCATCCTCCACCATAGCCAACTCCTTCATCACCCTCTCCCCCTCCATCTAGACTCCTCCTCCTCCGTTGCCGCAGCCTCCTCCTCCCCCTCTATCGCCACCCCAGCCTCCTCCTCCGCTGTCGTGGCCTCCTCCTTCTCCTTCTCTACCCCAACATGTCATCTCCAAATTGCGCTTCAACTCCAGGAAAAGCTCCAAGCTGTAGTCTTCTTCTCAAGCGAAGGTGGACTTTGATCTCTGTTGTGTGGCTTCGGATCAAACGTGGCTCCAAATAGTGATTACTTGAGTACATCAAAGCGCAGATCTCTGATCATCTTGTAAATGTGTTGATGTTGATTGTGTTTTTAGTACTTTGCACCGATGTTCTTCAATGATGCGAATGCTCGATAATGAGGTTGCATGATGATATCAAAAGGTGAAGCTTGATGTGCACCTACAAGTGATGGTCTAGATATCAAGTGATTAAGTACACTTATAGTGATGGTTTTAATTTACTCCATATCTAGTGTTAGCTTGATAAGGATAGTACAAGAAGGCGGGGGACACAGATGGGAGTTGCATGGATGTAGAGTCAAAGGTGGTACGGGGGATGCTGAAGGAGGAGTCCGGAGGGCGTGGGGCAGAGGAGGATGAGGGGTCATAGGAGGATGATGGGTGGGGGAGTCTTTGGATAGTTATGCCCCTCTTAACCACACCATGGTTTGAAAAAATCATAGTTAAATTCAACTCATTGATGACTAAAGTAACGAAAGGGCGCAAGTGCTAGAAATGGAAAGAAGCTAGGGGCACAATCGATATTCCAAAAAATGAGGGGCATAACTGATATTGCGATATCTCAGAGAGGCACAAGTGATAAAAACCCTATAATTTTTATATATTATTCATTTTTTAATTATGTACTATTTTCTAATTCTTTTACATTTTACAAGCATTTTAGACTGTGGAATATTGTGGTGTTAACATGTTCTAGCACCACAACTCACCCCTAATCTTTTCATATCCTAGTGGTACTTGCATGTAAGATATCTAATGGGATAATTTATAGTGGGTTACAATTACTGCTCAAGAAACTTCATTTCAAATAGTTCTATGCATCCATTAAGAAAAACAAACCTTACAAAAATGGTCATATAGCGCCAAGAATGTATAAGATATAATGGTGTCAGATTTGTTTTCTTTTAAGGATATTGTATAAGAGATAATTTAGGGGCCTTCTGACGTACTTTTATAAAATATTTATAAAGTTTACCCATATATTCTTTTGTGTTTGCTTTTCATGTTAGAGTCCTTCTCTAACAAAGTTCAGCACAACCATGACATATCAGAGTGGAGATGGTCATGTCCAATTTAAAGCTAACTATGGTTTCCGACGACAAGGAGTAGAGGTTTCAGAGCCACATGCAAAGGAGGTTATATAGTAGGGAGAAGAATCAGGGCATGTTCGGGTCAGGGGGAGTTTACTCCCCTTAACTCACTCCCCCTCTCTCCTGCATGGGCTCCACTTTATTCTTTTTTAAAAAATTAAATAAATCAATTTTACATCATCAATCCTATCAAAAAATAATATTATACCATCATATCATATAAAAATTATAAACTACTCAACTTTTACTCAATTTTCTAAACTTCAATACAATCACATCACAATAACTACTCACTTTTTCAAACTTCAATACAATCATATCACAACAAACCCACTTCTAACCCACCCGCAGTTTAACCCTCTATCCAAACATCAAAACTCAAAAACGGGTTATCCTCTACCAGTTTAACCCGCCCTAACCCGCTAACCAAATGCACCCTTAGGATTTCTCCTAAATCATTGGTACGTTTATCGAAATCGTGTGCATCAACATGTAACTTCTAGATCCAAGCATTACCTTTACCATTATTATTTTCTTATATTTGCGATTCTTGAGTGGTGATTTTCTTTAGCATCACGTCAGTTATATTTTTATGCGGTGATTAGATTTCACATATTGATGATGACCTTGAAATGGAGTTAATAATATACTTATACTCATTGCAAAATAATAGGACATAGAAAAGATCAATTTGTCAAGCTATCCTACTCTTGTCGACTATCTATCAAGCAATTTTTTAATGTCAAGTAGCCCATATTGCATTAGTCACCTCAGACCAAGATCCTTTTGTTGAACTATCCAAACATCAATATTATCATAAAATCTAGAAGGCCAAAAATATATTTAAAATATGGATCAAATATTTGGCCAACAATCATAGTCCAAGGCCACAATATACTTACATCATGTACATGAAAGTAAGTAAGCCATTCTAATCACCTTGAGAAAGACGTCGAAGACCACATCGTTCTAAGTTCATATGTATCACCTCTTACAAAAGTTTTGAAAATCGAATATGAGCAGGCGGTTTAATCGTTTCGATCGATAAACCGGACTTGGATCAGTTTAACCGTTATTACTGGTTCAGTTCAAATGTTCAAAATTTAATCAACTCGTTAGTTCAACTATTATTGTTAAATCATGTTTAACCATGTTCAACTGAAGTAAAATTGCATTTATTTATTTTATTTATTTTAAAATAATAATAGTAGTGTGGGTTGAACCCGTGACCTTTGATTATATATTTTAAACTTCTAAACGCGTACTCTAACGCAACTTTTTGCATGTAATGAGTTTTAAATATAATTAAACTGATATTATATTATAGAGCATCTAGTACAAATAATATATATATATATAGGAAAAAATGAGGTTGCTCTTACCCCCTATTTTTACGTAATTTTTTATTTTTTTGAAAAATATCGCAATGTATATATATTCATCTATATATCCCTCCAATATGCCATTCAAATTTTGTCAGAAACATAGACTCATATATATGACCCCCATCTAGAACAATTAATTTTAACAGTCTAAATATTGTTGTAATCGACCTGTTCTAGATGGAGGGAGTATGAGACTATGTTTCTGATGAAATTCGAATGACATACATGATATATATATATATATATATATGAATATACATGGTGATATTTTTGAAAAAGATAAAAAACATCGGAAATTGGGCGAGGACAACCATGTTGGATGCCTCAAGGGGACAACCCTATTGAACCCATATATATGATATATATGACATTTGATGATGCATACAAAACAAATATTTTATGGTGTGAAATATATAAACTAACTATGTATTTTATTTCTATTTCAAGTATATCCAAAATATTTTATATACATTTTGTTCATTTAGATTTGATTAGCCGGTTCAATCACTTTTTTCCCACCAGTCCAATTCTATCCGATTTCAAATAATGATGACATCATCATCTGCTTGAACCGGGTTATTACACGGTTCAATTCTATCCGATCATCTCGATAAGATTTCCGATTCGATATACGATTAGTTCAAAAACATTGCTTCTTAGACGTAAGTTGAGATGTTCTAATCATCACATTTGCAAGAAGCAAAATTCTATGCATTGACAATGCATTATGCGACAATTATATAAATACTATGCCTCCAATGCTTCTCCTTCATGTCCCATAATATTATCAATACACATCAAGAAGAATATGACACCAATACAAACACAAACTTATAGTGGGAAGGCAAAAGTATGAGATGGAGAGTTTGATGTCATTTATAGGTGGTTGGTTTGTCGCTCTCGACTGGGATCAATATCCATCATTTGATTATCCATATAGTTATCATTGTGAGGGGGATGTTGATGTAATCTCCTACCTAATTAAGCATATATAATATAATATAATGTGCTATGGGGATGGCCCAACTTCTCCATTGTTACATGGTCGATTCTTCTTGATGTGTCACATGGAGGGTGGCGTATGATTTTTCTTATTTATTTTTATTTATTATTTTTGAAAAAAGGACCAAGATCAATTACTAAAAAATCTAAAGTTTGATTGCATAAAAAATCATCAAGGAACGAATAACCAAGGGAGAACTACTACTCCATATGGGGAGCAAATTCTTATTTGGATTTATGGAATTTCATAAACACCATTTCTAGTGATCATTAATCTTGTAAATTTGTAAATGCTGTATTGCACAATTCATGATATTTCTTCTAACTTATGTATAGTTGTATTTTCAATAGAGCAAATCTTCTCACCGCAGCGTAATGGAGCTACAACAACAAATAATTTGATTATTCATTACGATATCTTTCAACATTAAATTTATAATAAAATTTCTCTTCTGAAATTCATAATCAGTGTCACTAATAGTTTATTCATTGGCAATTATATGTTGATTTTTCATTAACATTCGTGTCAATCATTGCTATTTTAGCAACGATACGAAGAAATATTCTTGAAAAAGTCAATTGGTAGTCGTTGTTATATGTTCTATTGCCTCTAATTGTAGTAGAAAGATATGTCTTTAATTATCAACTTTGAAAATAAAGATAATAATATTCATTGTTATAATTTTCAGATCGGAAAATAAAGCAGTAAATACTTGAATTGTTCAGTACTACTGGTTAAATTTTATTGTAGTATCTTGTATTGCCAACAACTCTTTTCTTCTAAAAAAAGAGTTTAAATCAACCTTCAGGGAAAGTGATTGGTTACGAAAAATACTTTCTTTTCTAAAAGAATTGACAAAAAAGAGATATGATATTTTGTATATTTTCTTCGATTTTTTTCAACAAGACTCCTACATAAAGAAACGAAGCCGTACTAGTACACATCGATACGTTTAGGATTTATCTTAATTAAACTAGTCTTGAAAGAAAGTGTTGGAAAATACATTGGTATTTCGAATTGCAAATCGCCATTGCTGATTTGGAGTGTAGATGATACTTTTTATCCATTGTTTGTGTCTGTGAACTAAGGAACATGATAAGATGGTTCTTTATGAAGTATAGTATTATCCGATGTACAATAAAGAAGAGAATATTAATTAAATAAACCAAAAGATTGGAAGTTACTTTACAGGAGGATTAGGAAGACAGCTAATGCTCGGACACATATATTCCGCGGGGACATTTAATTTAGTTATATAATTACGATCACCAGTTTTTGCATTAGTACTCTCAAATGATATTCTAGATGTATCATAACGACAAAACTTTGATATTTTTCCTTTTAAACCAATTGTAGAACAGATGTGCGCCATGTAAGCTTTTATTTTGCAGGATGGATTCCTCAAGGGATGACAATTCTCCTTTTTCTGTGATTTCTTAATATCTAATTTCTAAGTTAATAGCAAAAAAAATTCTCATTTTCTTGACATGTCTTCGGA
Source organism: Ottelia alismoides (assembly GCA_037367405.1). Taxonomy (NCBI): domain Eukaryota; kingdom Viridiplantae; phylum Streptophyta; class Magnoliopsida; order Alismatales; family Hydrocharitaceae; genus Ottelia; species Ottelia alismoides. The sequence goes on along the minus strand of JAZKJV010008797.1, from coordinate 48,621 downwards.
GAAAAATGACTCCATTCAAATATGGTGCCAGAACATTATGCCAAAATGAGTCTATAAATGATGTTTTTTTTAATTGACATATTGTAGTGACCGGAAAATTTGTAATATCTTAGGCTTAAATCGTCAAATCTTTATCGAGACATATAACCCACTCTCACAGTTTTGTAAGTATTGAGTGTCTGATTATGTCTGGGATGCTATATATAATGGCGATATTATTTATTATAAAATAATTATTTATACTTGAAATCATTGGTGAATGTCATATTTGTTGCTATATCATTAACGGCGGTAGATATAGTAACGTTTATTTGTTTTTCAAAAAAAGTTACCCATCATTGCTAATTTTTGAACTAAAATTTAATGATGATTGATTTCTTTTTTTTAAAAATAACAATAAGAGGCATTATATCCATAGCTAATTAAATAACAATGAATATGACATTCATTTATGTATAAAAATTATTTAGCAACGAAAAATTACCCCATCATCAAATGATATAATTAATCATTGCAATAAAACTGGACTATATTGGCGGGTTTTCCAAATTCTATATTAAGTCAACCATTGTTAAATATATAACAATAATATTATTCGTCAGAAAAATATTTTTTATACTTGAAATTAGCGACGAATATCATATCTGTCATTGTATCATGAGCAACTGTCCATATAGTGACGCTTATCCATTGCTTTATTTCAAAATTTGAACTAATACTCACTAAATTTTGAACTAAAAAACTAGCGATGATTAATTGAAATTTTGAAATAACAACAGATAAACGTCACTATATTGATCGTCGCTAATGATATAGTGGATAAATTATTCGTTGTTCATTTCAAGAATAAAAACTTTCTCGCAACAAATAATATTATCATTATATATATAAATATTTAACAACGACTGATTTAATGATGGATTTTCAAAGAAGCGTCACTATAATTAAATTGTATCTTAGTGAATGACATATTTTAAAAAATAACATTACTATAGACTCATTTTGTTGCAGCGGAAATTTTAGCCTCATGATTTCTTTTCTCCTAATACATTTTTTTCTGACTTTTTTTGTTACTGGGCTTTTGGTGCATCCTTTGAAATTAAAATATACCCCTCCCCTCTCTTTTTCATGGTTAACATATAACCTTGTTATGTCAAAAAATACAACAAAATTTCTATAAGTCAATGTATCATTGCATGTTGAAATGTATAACAAACTCTTTTACTTAAAAATTTGCAATGACTATTTCTTTAGCAACATCATGATAATATAACATGTTGCATTTTTTTACTTTGACTTTGCTGACACTTATATAGCAATACTTTGTGCCAATAGTAATCTAGAAATGCGAATGTGTAGCAATTTTTACATGGTTCTTTGGCATGATTCATAACAAACACGTTATTAACTAGCAAATATCAAAATAACTGTCGTTAATTGGCACTACAACAAAATTAAGCTATAGTGATGTTTTTTTTTCAAAATCTGTCACTAAATTAGTGGTTGTTAAATATATAACGACAATATTGTTCGTTGTAAAATGAGTTTTCGTACTTGAAATGAACATTGAATATCATATCTGTCGCTATATCATTAGCAACAATAAAAATAGCAACGATTGGTTGATATTTTGAAAAATAGCAACGGATAAACGTCGTTATTTAGATTGTTGCTAATGATATAGCGACTAATATGATATTCAACGTTAATTTCAAGTACGAAAACACATTTCACAACGAACAATATTGTCGTTATATATTTAATAATAGTTAATTTAAAGGAATATTTTGAAAAAAAAGTATCACTATAGCTCAATTTTGTTGTAGTATGGTGACCCATTATTCTTTTCGTGATAAAGCATTGTCTATGACAATATTATTGCATGTATGTCTCCTTGATTATGTTTATAAAAGTGAGTGGATAGTTTATGAGAAGGTAAAGATATAAAGAGAAATATAATAAGAAAATTAATGCATGCGAGAAAGAAACACTTTCATGCTATTCTTCCACCGAATGAGGATGGCTCCACTTCCTATTATGCTATGCACATATAGGGATATCATAATCCCTTGACCTTCAAGTTATCTTTGCATGCGTATGTTCTTTTCTCTTTACAGGGTGTGGCATTGCATGCAAGACATAAATATAGTTGTCACCCACACCCTTTTCAAAAGCAAAAGCCCCATAACCATAACCCTCAAAAGTAAATGGAGCACTAGTACCATATATACATGCAAGAACATGGCTCATGTTAGACCCTCCTTATTTAATAACAACAACAATAATAATATTGTTGTTGATGTTGTCTTTAATTAATATATTAAAGAGGTACCATCATGCATGGAAATCAACCCCACCTTCTGTTTTTGTACTTTCAATCAAATTTTAAGTTCTCATTATTGGAGAGAGTAATCAACCTTTTGTCTCCCTTCTTTGGATGAGAGGTTGGCATTTAGGATATGTGGATCTAAATAGTGTTAAAGAAAGCACCACTCGCCTTTTAACTTTTTGATGAAAAAAAGTAAGTGGAATGTGTTGGGCAGGATTAGCTCAAATTTGGATTTAGATACAAAATTGGATATTTATATCTATGCCCTGCATAATCTTTTGATGTAATAGTTATATATTGTGAATCTTGAAAATCACATGCATATCCGCATATGTCCATGTCGATGAAAACGACTGGAGAAGGAAGAGAGAGGGGACATGACATGAGAGGAAGCGACAACCTGAGGAGCGGTGCAAGAAGGATAGAGAAGGATCACGGTGGCAGGGGACAGAGGAGTGATGATGCAAAAGGGAGGGTAGTGTGGGTAAACAGAAGGGTTGTGAGGAGAAAAATGAAGGTAGAGTTGAGAACGGGAATAAATGGGGAGGGGGTCTGAGGTTTTACAGACATGTTAAACTTCCAAAGAAGATCACCCCCTCTGATATACATACGAGACGCCCTATCATGATCATATTTTATAAAGGAACTTGATGAGAAGGTTGTTATCATGACCATCCCACCTAGATGATCAGAGAGAACGATCGTCTATACCTGCCCTCAATGACTAACAAAATGGATGAATGTCAAGCGATCTTTTTCAATGACATTTAAGAGGAACGATCACCTGCGACTATCTCCTTTGATCGTCTACTTGGATACATGATCTTGTAGTGAATTATAGATTTGTTGATCACATACCTAAATAAATTGTAAATAGTTCGTCAACATATTTTCATACACACACAATGTGTATAATATAATTAGCCATACCCTTTCCTTTTAATGGTAAGAAATTTAATGGTCACTAAAATCCCTATAACTTGATGATAGTTTTCAAAATTTCTCCATAATTAAATATAAAGATGGCTATTTGATTATGTGAGAAGAATGGGGTAAAATTAACGATAACTTTGAAGTCATGATTATATTTTCATTTATGGATGAATATGCGTTTAGATATATGTATGTGGGTGTCTATATATGTCTGTGCGTCTACACACATACATATATGCTTGTGTACATTCCTATATATTCATACAAGCATTGTAACACCCCGACCACCAACATAGCGGTACATTTAAATTTCACAAAGTGTGGGTGTGGTTTATAAGTGGTGGGATTACTACTTGACAACTTGGCCTTAAACATTTTGGGTGGGTGTCAACGGATCTATTTGGGCTCGAACCCAACAAGTTGTCAAGGTCAGTTTTCCTCGATAACAGATCGGGGACCTAAGCTTGGGATGTTACAAATGGTATCAGATCCAATTTCCCTCTGATAGTGGAAAGGGCTACCCGAGAGGTAGAGCTGCCCCTACAAAGAGATAGGAGGAAATTGCTACCCGGAGCGTGCAGCCGCCATTGTCATTGTGAATAAGTGATGGGCCATATCGCAACAAGGACGTTGTGAATATAAGTAGAGGGAGGGAGGGGGGGGGGTTGTAACACCCCAACCCCCAACATAGTGGCACATCTAAAACTCACTAAGTATAGGTGTGGTTTATAAGTGGTGGGGATTACTACTTGACAACTCGGGCTTAAGCATTTTGGGTGGGTGTCAACGGATCCATTTGAGCTTAAATCCAACAAGTTGTCAGATCCAGTTTTCCTCGATAACGGATCGAGGACCTAAACCCGGGACATTATAAAAGATGTATGTGTCTGTATTACTACAAACAATCATACAATAGGAGACTGTATGCTAGCCATCCAACCTGGGACAAATGACTGCCCCTTCAGCCCTCTCTCCTATGAGAAGACGAGATGACGATATTGTTCGTTTGTAACTAGGAATTGGAGGGGACGATCGTGAACAACTCATTTGGATGGGCTCCCCTCTTGTGGGATGCCCTCAACCATCCTAGTGCAACGTTCTTAGCTTAAGTCTCTGGACCGTTATCGAGAAAAACTGGTACTGACAACTAGTTGGGTTTGATTCCAAGTAGACTGTTGATAACCACCCAAAATACTTAAACTCAAGCTGTCAAATAGTAATCCCCCACTATTATAAATCACTCTTACTCTTTATGAGTTTTCGATGTGGGACTATGTTTGGGATGTGGTGTTACAACCTCCTACTTTCGGTGTGGAGCATGATGTATATATTTTTTTATAGCAAACAACATAACTTATATAGTTGACTACACACTTTACATAATTATTGACCAAATTTATGTTTTTTTTACATTCTATCCTTTTTTTTTGAAAAAATCAGTATAATACTAATTGATATTTTTATTTGGTAGCGAACCATACAGAAAGAATGAGAGTTTCAAATAAGCATCAAAGTGTACGCATGATGCTCCAAACAATGTTGGTTCAAAACGTAAAAATAACGATATATTGTTAATTAATTTCTCATTTTTCTAAAATAAGTAAAAGTTGCAAAAGGTTATTAATTTCGCATAAAATATTAGACTTTATAGATGATATATAATTAGTGAGCAACTCATTTTACAAAAGAAACATGTAAACTTATAAGAATCATCGAAGTTTAAAGACGATATTGTCGAACATTAATGTTGGCTGAAAATTCCATTAAATGTCAATTAAAAAGTTACAAGATATTACAGAAAATATCAAAATGGAATGAGCTACAAATAGTAGTTTGGAATATTAAATGAAAATGAAATTAAAATGAAAAAAAGACGATGAAATTGTCTTTTTCAATAAGATAGATGGATGAAATCGTTAAATTTAGAACAAATAAATGCTATATTAGACTGTTCTCAATCATGAAAATACCACATCATATGTAAAGGGCCCCTCTTTGTGAATGTATCCAATGAGCACATGGCTAATTAGTGCACACCATGTCAGTCATTCGTTATTTATTTATCACTATCATTTATTATGTAAAAATCACTTTATGATTTTACATAAAAATTGTTTTTATTTATTACATAAATATTATCTTCAGATGGAAAAATCCTCATCAGTTTCTTAACGAGCCCTTGTACACAAATATCTTTTGGAATTATCAATCGGTGTCTCAAAATTTGTGGGGATAAAGTACGAAACATATATGTTGTCTTTCATGGGAAAATTGTAAGAAAAAGCTAAATAATTACATGTGCAAACGACCGCTTTTAGATACGATTTTAAGCTTTTCAATCATATTTGCTGTCGGTGGATACCACGCGGGATCGATGTTGGGCCATTCTTGGGCCATTCAACTTTCTGTAAGCCCACTCTATAATCCCATCGTTTAATTTTGGGTAAATTACGATTTGGATTCCAATTTATGGGTCCGATTCCAGAATAGATCTTTATCTTTAAATTGTAACGATTTGAGTTCTATGGCTGTTAACATAATGAATTTTTTAGGGTTAATGATGAATATGCCCTTATTTAGAAGTTGGAACCCAACCTTATTCCCTTCTCGACAAGGGCATATTCGTCATAAACCCCAAAATTTCCATTTCCTAAACGGTCATGGGACTCGAATCGTTACAATCTTTTAATTTTTGACGATGCTATGGCAGCAAATGGAAGCTCTAGCAATATGGTTGGAATTCTTTTTTGAGAATAAGATTGGAAATTAATGCAATTTATCAATCAAATGGGGGGAAAAGGAAAGGAAACGCTGGAAATATTTCTAACTGAAAAGGCACCGGAAGAACTACTGAGTTCAGAATAAGCCCAACTTTTTGCAAAATTTCAAATTTGTCAGCAATGAAAAATGTGGCAGCTGGGATTCGAGACCAGGTCTCCACGGCCACAACGTGGAATTCTTACCACTAAACTACATTAAAATCCAATTTTATTATTTGTTATAGCTCATACTTATCACCAATACTTAGCTATTGACTATACACAACTTTCTTTGTCCACACATCACATGTGGATAGGTTTGTTTCTCATAGTTGCTGCTGCTGCATGTGCACCTATTTTTCTGGCAAGAGACTAAGATCCAATGATATTTAGATCATGTTCTTAGACACTAAGATGTAATTATATCGCATCTCAATTGGGCATGCATATTTTTAGGGTTTTATTGTTTCGACTGACGTGGAAAACAAGATGAGTCTTTTGTACAGTGGGACTGTACAATAATAGAAAAAAATGGGATGTACCATAGCTTGGTAGTGTGTCAGTTTTGGGTACAAAATGTCGCGGATTCAAATCGTATCATCCCTATCAATTACTTCTCCTATGAGCAGTAGCGATGGATTAATTAATACATTAATTATGATTAGTATAAATTAATATAATTGATATCGATTGAAATTAACATTCAAAATATAACATAGTTGGTTGGGCAAACATCATTTAAATGTTAAAATACACATGGGTCAACTTTTACTCTCTTTTGTATGAAATTATTTCCTTATTACAAAGAGAAAAGGGAATCTACTATATCGAGTAGCTAATCTTAGCTACTATATGCCTATTTTTCGTTGTTTTTTTATTTTTTTGGAAAATATCATTATGTATTTTCATCAGTATATCCATCTAATATGTCATTCCAATTTCATTATAAATAGAGACTCCTATACCCTCCATTCAGAACATGTAATTTTAACGATCTTAGAATTGTTGTAACCGATCCATTCTGAATGGACGGCATACGAATTTCTGTTTCTGACGAAATTGCAATGATATATTAGATAGATATACTGATGAAAATACACTATGATATTTTTGAAAAAATAAAAAATGACAAAAATGAACATGTAGTAGCTCGGGATAGCTACTCCACGTAGTAGCTTCCCTATCCTCTATTACATATATCTGATACCTATCGTATCCCTACTTCTTGAATTCAATCATTTGGATATACAAGTATTTGCTAAATATTATTATAGAGATCTGATTTTCGTTAGATTTCTTGTACAAGATTAATCTTCCCACGTACGAACTTTTGAATGCTTTTTACTGTATCAACACTCCTAATTTTTATTAGAAATTATAGCCACAAACATATTATTATATCCTTAAAATATTAAATCAGGACATATTGTTGGAAGACGGACAACAAGCTGCGCCGCCAATCTCTTTTGGATGGCAAACTTATAATCTGCCATAAATCCATGATGCTAGATTGTTTACTATAGTTATTATTTTCCAATAATATTTATTAAATTATGATGTAGTTATAGTTTAAACATAACTAAATTCATTGTTATTATTGTTGTTATCATCATTGATTGTTGTAACGATGAAATAAATGACATCAATTGCGATTTGCGATAAATCCAACTTATGACTGTAATTTCTGATATACAATTATACTCGAATGTACACGTAAGGTGATAGTTTTTAGAACCCCTCTAACAGCCTGCACTTCAAAAAATCAGGGAAACCCCACCCACCTCCCATTAAGTTAACCATTAAAAAAGTAATAAAATTTAACTAGAGTTACTAATTATCGCAATTTATCTTTATTTTAATAATGACAGAAATAAAAACATAAAATAGATTCAACCTTATGAATGTGTTATCTAATTAATAAATTGTGATATATCTTTATGACAAATTAATGCGTCCATACATCCCTACAATTGAATTTTTTTGACAGAGTTGTCACTTTTGAATAGCAATTTTGAAATTTCAATGTAGTACAGAATCTATATTAGTGGTTGGATGATCACTAAATGGCACTTACGTACATGGGTTAAAACACAATCCTTAAAATCTGTGAGTGTATACTTCAATCCTTAATAATATTATCAATCAAATCTTTAAATAGTTGTCATATCTAAGGAATGATTCAACAAATATTTGTCAATTAATACTGCATGCTAAAAAGATCAACAACCAATTTTGTTTTGCACCAAATGAATCAATTTAAATCTATAGCTTCCTTTCTATTCCTTGCATTATTTCTACCTCAAAGAATAAATCAATAACAATATCATGGAATTAAATTAAGGAGTTTTTTAAATAGTAATGAAATAATCCATAATTAATTAAATAGTCAACATCATGTAAATTTATTTAAAAAATAGGCATCTATGAGTGCCGATTTGGGAGAGAGTCGTTGGCGAAATTGTCAACGGTCCTCTCTTCCAAAAATCTATATAAACCAGCCACCCCACCCTCTCATTCCTCACAACTTGTTTCTTTCTCATTTCTACTTCTCCCCTCTCTCATTTCCACTTCTCACATCTCTCCCAATCTCTATTCTTGAGCAACATTTCACGCATATGAATATCGCTATTCTTATTCGAGTGAGTATATGAATTTTTTTCGCAAATCATTTTTTGTGATTATTTTTACACTTTTTTTATCAGCAAAGGCATATATTTTTTGCGGGTATTCAGTTATATCTCTCAATTTCTTATTGGATATATTTACTTTCTTTGAAGATACATGTTATTCCAAGTAAATTTACATTTATATTTTTTATTTTTTGATTAGAGCATTTAAGCAGACATGCAAAATTAGATACTTTTAAAGAATTTTGTTGTCATTTAAATGGACATTAAATTTAGTATCTTGTGTGTGAAAAATCATAAAAATATTGCTTGGAAGATACATGTTATTCCACAGATATGGGTTAATTATAGAAAATATTGGTTGGTTCGAATATCGAGTGCTGAGAGTGGTGTCGGCACATCGTTGGATGGGTCCGACTTGTCGGACACCGCAGACATCTCCAAGTTCGAATGGTAGATTCCTTGTTCCACAAGTTATTTAAATTTTAAACACTATGATTATGTTGACGTTGAATTTTAAAATTTATATTTACAACTTTAATATGTTATACATCTTTGTGTATTTTGATGCAGTTGATTATGTATTAATTTATATGGGATTTTAATTTTTTTGTTAATATCAATTACTCTTTTGAAGATAAAAATAATGAATGGTTATATTAAATTTAGAAATAATTATTAATATCATACATGCTATTATTTTTTTTGATTAAATAATCATTTTTATAATGTAAAATATTTAAAATATTTAGAATATTAAATACTTAATTTTAAAAATATTTAATCATCATTTATTTACAAAGTTCTAAATGTACATTACTATTATGCTATTTAACTCAAATCAATTAATCATAATGTATTTGTTGTTAGATATGGCATCCAATACTATTTCCGTCTTATTATATTGCGGTGGATCGGTTACTGTCTCAAATGAGCATGTAGACTATATCGGGAGCAATAAACATATGGTCATATTACCAAGCCAATTAACATACTTTGATATATTGGATTGAGTTTCCAAAGCCACTGGTGTCCCGCTCGATCAATATATCCTTACATTAATGTACATGTGATTGTATGAAGGATCTACATTCTACGTAATACCAATTCATGATGATGAATCCACCTTAGCAATGATGATTTAATCATCAATGTGAGGTTCATTCACCTTTTCGTAAAAGCTACCCCTTTTGGTAACGAAAACATACCATCATCATGGAAATAAAATAAATTACATTTAAATTAAGGAATAACCATATATTTCCTTTCTCTGGCAAACATATAATTTAATCAGGCCAACACATGATTCACTATTTGAGTATTTCGAGGGTCCCTTACAAGTAAATGATGAAGAGGAATTGTCGACACCAATATCCAAAGAATAAAGCGAAGAGTTTGAAAATGAATCTCATTCGTTAGAGGAAGGAAACATAAATAATAATACTTGTCATGATTTTTGATACGATTTACTAGTGATAGCCTTAGAAAATGAGATAGGAGACACTCTTATTATACGAATAATGACGATGCTGATGAAGTACCGATGGATGAGTTACCCCATGTATTTGATCATGGAATTGCAGAAGCAGAAGATGTAGCCTTTGTAGCGAGACAAAGTGACACTACCGATGATTCCGGATAAAGTTATTGGTTGGGTAGGAGCTACAAGTCAAAAAGAGATTTACAATATAACCTACAAAAAATGGAGTATGGAAAATCACATGCAATATAAATCTAAAGCCTCAAACACACAGATTTTGACTGTTGTATGTGTTTGTAAAGATTGTGAATAGCATTTGCATGCATAGGAGAGGAAATCTCGAGGAGACTCATATGTTTCAGGATATAGAGGAAAGCATACATGTAGAAATCATGTACTTTTAGTCAAACATCATCAACGAACATATGTATTTGTATCACAATACATACCATCTTCCTTTAGAGCATAAGTTAGTATGACCTCGTATGCAATTATGTATAAAATAAAAGATGAGTTGAAGATCGAAATTAATTACATGACATCTTAGAATGCTAGGAGACGTGCAATGGAGATTGTTTATGGACATGATGTTGAGTCATGTAGTGATATTCAGAGATTCATTCATGCTCTAGAACGACACAATCCCACAACTTATATTTGGTTCAAGACAGAAGAATGTGAAAAAGAGACTACTGTACATTTTCAGAGATTATTTATTTCATTTGGACCTTGCTGCAGAGCATTCAAACTTTATCGACCTATTTTAAGTATTAATGGAACACATTTGTATGGAAGATACACATGTCGTATGTACATGGCTACAACTATAGATGCAAATAATGGTTTATTTCTTCTCAAATTTGCTATAGCTGAAAAGAACAAAAATATTTTAGCATGGGGTTGATTTCTTAATTTATTAAGGCAAATCATTGACAACAGAGATATATGTTTTATCAGTGATCGATTTCCTAGGTTGAAATATGTTGTACGTGATTTGTTTCCTCTAGAAGAGGGATTCACTCATCGCCATTGTCCCCAACATATGCGTGCAAACATGCATCGAGCTGGACATAAGACTCGTACAATTCAAAATAGATTTTAGGCTGCCGGGAAGGAGCCATATGAAAACAAGTTTAATAGTATGATGCGATTTATTAACATACTTGACAGAAATGCTTTCGAGTGTATCGTATCTCAAGATATTGGTGATCAAACTTATTGGGCATTAAGTTTAGATCATGGACATTTTTAGGGACACATGACAACAAATTTGTCAGAAAGTTTTAAGAGAGCCTTCAAAGGAGCACATGGTTTGACTATCATATAATTGATTCTAATAAATTTTCTCAGAATTAATGGTTACTTCAATGATCGTCGTGAGGAGTCAGAGGGGATGACAACCTATTTGACCAAGAAATATGAAGACTTGCTAGAGATACAAACTCAAGAGGCAAGACCGCACCACTTACGACGATCTACACTAACACAATTTCAAGTCTATGATCGCAATGGATATGCAGTCAACTTAAATGTTGAGAAAGTGATTGCATGTGATGTTTTATGCATATGAAACACTTTGTATGTCCACATGTCATAACTGCAACTTCACAAACGCGTACACACTTGGATAACTACAACCCTTGCTCATAGTATTATTCCATCGATTATTATCGACATGCATATAACTTATTCTTTCATCTCATCCCATATCATCGTTATTGGAGAGCAGAAGATGACGCTATTATGCTACCTTCAATTATTGGGAGGAGGAATCTCGGATGACCTGTACATGGAAGAATTAGAAATGAAATGGATGAAATGTGCATGTGACTTAAATTATGTAAATCTGCAAGCAACCGGGTCAGATTAAGTTATCCACGAAGAAACTAAGAACAAATGAATATAGTACCTCGACCCGTAAGAGCATTTTATTCGTGTATTATAAATTTTATTTTCAAATAAATTTAGTTTAATTTTTTAAATTGTAATAACATGTTTGATTGTTATTTGTAGATGGCCCAAATGAATAGAGTACCTGGACCCGTAGAGACGTTAGTATTGCACATGCATAGTGATCATCGATCTTCATAACATTCAAGCTCGTTAAGTAATCAAATAAGATTTATAAGTTCCCGATCGGTATATGTTGTAACTTATAATTTTCTCAACATATTTTACAGATTCGATTTGTATAACATAATGAGTTGCTCAACAATACTTCTGACACTAGGAGTGCATTGATACAATGAGTGTTAGAATCATCGGGGTTCTCATGCGCAGTGAACATGAGAAGGGTATAGATTGGTCCTTCGTTGCTAACTAATTTACTGGAGAAGTGGCGACATGGGACTCATACTTATTTTACCTACGATTCGATGAAGTCACTATTACATTATAGGATATGGAATTGATCAGTAGGTTGAGGGTGGACGGTCGTCCTAATGTTCCTACAGGGGGATGTGATGCGCTATGTTTGAGTTTGTTAGGATTATACCCACTCGAATAAAGAGCGTAAAAATGAATCTGTCATGGATTCACGTGGTCTTCTTTATTCATGATGATCCGCTATTGGTATCGAAGATGAACATGAAGCAACAAGTATAGTTAGGGCACTTATTTTTTTATCATATAAGATGAGTGTTCTTGCAGATAGCCACGAAGATATGGTGTCTCTAGGTTATGCGTTTGCGATTCAAAAATAGAGTTATCTAATGTTTAATACATCCATAATAATATTACTGCATTTTTTATAGATACCTACCGCATTTATGCGAATAGGAGGAATGCAGCTAACTTACTTAGGTATTTTTGCTTTGGCGCACATGTATTCTGAGCTGGATAGAGATGCGAAGATCGACACATCGATGATTTATGACTTCTTCTCAGTTTTGCAGGTATGTAGCATATACCATATGTCTCGAGTTTTCAATCGCATTGTCTCGATTTACGTCGTTTACCGTTTTCAATATGCAGGGTTGAGCATGAGATAATGTTCATATAAGAAGACTAGTGGTGCGAGCTAATACGCGGATCCATGAAGGATCATTGGCCTTAAAGTGGATAGGTGTATGAAGTTTTAAGGAGAACGTTCAAACAACAACACTTGTATTTTACCATAATGAGTTAGATACACAACTTGTTTATCAGGTAAGCATTCACAATTATTCTCTATGTTGTATAATTTTGAGTAAATAGTTACATGTTCTTTATAATAATTGTAGCTGAATTCACTGTCATACGTCGAGAGGGAACTAGCACAATTATATCATTTTTGTAGAAGTGGTCAGACTATTTGGATGAGTCGAGTGCCATTAATCTATTACGATATCATAGTTATGCACGTACCTGATTGTGTAATGCGCCATATTGGGATGCAACAACATATCTCTACCTCCGTTGAGTAGGATACATATTATCTATAGACATAATAAGACAAGAAGTACCGATATCCTAAAATTGATTTACTATACATCAACAATACGTATATCGTTGGGAGGAGAGAGAAGCAGCAGTTGTATTTGAGCATGTGGATGCAAACAATGATGTTTACATGCAATGGTATTGGAGTATAATAAGAAGGTAGATCCAGACACAAATTCCTCCTACAATAGCATACCAACCACACAGACCAATAGAAAGACGCTTGGTATGTTACATTTAGTTGTCCTTATTTTTACCATATCCTATTGACTTATTATATCATAAACTAAATAGATGGATACGATTCTTCATGGAAGGAACATCTTGGATGAGATTAGACGATCAACAGACTTGCCTCAGAGTATGAAGACAAAAGTTAAGGATACAATGAATTACTTTGATGAGACAATCAACATGTTCTTATTGACGTATCCGTTCCAGTACTACGACCAGTCGTTCATGCCATCACAAGAGCATCATACTTCTGGAGCAGTAATTTGTGTTAGTTGTAGTAGGTGTACTTAGCGATTCAATCAGAACCGAGAGAAAATCTCCGTGAAGAGTGTCTCGGCTTTAATTTATATCCCGGGCAAGTTCGGGATCAAACATAGGGAGGTAAAGGAACAACTTTGGCATTAATTCAAAAATGAAGATTTAGATTTCCAATGCAGATTTTTTTATATTTTTTATGCAACAAGAATGCAAAATGCACAATGCGAGTGAATTAAGGCATTAAGAAAGCACACAAATAGGCCAAACTAATTTTAATAGAAAATGAGTCCATTTTAGTGAAATTATATTTTTCTTAGAATCTTAATCCGGTGATGAATGCAAGACATATTTTTTTAAAATTTTCAGGGTTAAAATGCAACAATGAAAAATACACACTTTTTATGAGTTTTTTCGTAATTATTCACACAAACAGTAAGCAAAAATTATGAAAAATTTACTAAAATGAAAATATGATGCAAGGATGCTACATAATTTTTTTGGAATTTTTTAACAACATATGAATTTTTTTATATTTTTTAGTGAAAATAGAGTGACAGTGAGTAATTAATTTCTAACAAATCCACAATTGCAAATTAATTAGAGTGCGAATTATCTCAAAAAGATATTTAGATGCTCAAGTCAGAATAGTTGAAATTTTGTGAAAAGGATGTATATAGATTTAACTAAAAATCAAATACAAAAATTACACTATGATATATTTCAGGCACAAGATAACTCCACTTTGGATGAAATTTGGTTAGTATCTCAATCACATTTCAAGGCATGATCTCTAATTTTTATGAAATTTTTGGAGCAACTATTTGTCAGATATGTATTTAAGAGCACAGAATGGGTAAAATATGCAGAATTTTAGTTAGATAATTTTAATTAATTAGTCAAATATCAGAAAAATATAAATAAATATCCAAGACGTAGAGAACTAGTTGCTCAACATCAAGACATTTTTCATTGAATAAAATGATACAATACATGTGTCCAAGCTAATAGTCACACATAGGGATCTCTGTGCAAAACAAAAATTGAAAATAAATAACACAAATATCAACAGGGACGTTTTTGTAATTATAGAAACATGAGAAATAAAAATTGTAGTTTTTACAAAAAAAACTTGAAATATTTCACCTTCTTCTTCCTTGGCTAGGGCGCAGGGGAAGAACCCAAAAGGGATGTGGTCGGTGGCGGTGGAGGCGGAGCGGCGCAGCCTCGCCGCGCGTGGCGTCGGATGAGGGAGGAGGTCGGCGGTCACGCGACCGCGTGCCACACGACGGAGGAGGGTCACGGGCGGAGGAGGCGAGGAGAGGGCGACAGAGGCTGGAGCCGCTGGCGGCGGAAGGGGGGCCACGTGAAGGCGGGCATACCTACGGAGGAGGAGCGGGCGGCGAGCCGCGCATGAGGCCGCACCGTCGAAGGGCGGAGCGGGCGGCGAGCGGCTCCACCACTGGGTGCAGAGGAGGAAGGGGGGTGGGGCGGCGGTGAAGCTGCTTCTCCACCCATCTCTATTTTTTTTATTTTTGATTTTTTTGTAATAATTTTTGACTTTAGTTTAAATTTTTATTTTTTATTTTTTATAAACAGGAAACAAATATATATGCAAAAGGGGAAGAGGATGAGTTGGTGATGGTGATGAAGATGATGAAGTAGTATAAATGGAGCTAAGTAGGTGGTAATGTGACGTGATAAAAAATGCAATAATAATGACGATACCGAATGATAAAAGGGGGAAAATACTTACGATGGAGACGGTCGCCTATGGGGTGTGCTCACGAGAAGCACGGTCCTCGCTCGAATCGTCGGCGAGCGATGAGCTCGAGCAGTGCGCGGATGCGGCTGCGATGTTGGCCACGAAAACCAACGGATCTCACCGGAGAGAGGGCCGTCGTCGCTCGACCGCAGTTGCGTCGCTGTCACCGACTCAACTTCGGGAACTAGGATCTCCTCACATAAAGATGGATCAAGTGCAAAATGAGGAAGATGTGATGTATTTAAAGAGAATACATGAGAAGTTATTAAAGTGATGGAGTTGAATGAGCGGTTGTCTTATTAATGGAGTTGAATGGGAGGTTATTAAAAATGGTGGAGTTGAATGGAGGTTGGTGGTAGAAGAGAAGTTATTTTAGAGAATGTGAATTAAATAATAAACTAAATAATGATGTAAAATAGCCTACTTTAAATACAACAAAAAATATAAAGAAGGAAAAGTGGAGAATTTACAAAGGAATACATACAACATGTACATTTTTTGTTTGCTTTTCTAATATGTATTTTTTTCTTTTCAATAAGAGATATTTATAATAGAAAAATACAAGAAAATACTATAATCAACATACAACACAATGATGATTTTTTTGGATTTTTAAGCAATTGAGAAAGATAAAATAAAAATGAAGAGAGAATGAATATATACATAATATACAATTTACATCTAGGTCCCAAAACCCAACTTTTGCAAATAAGCTTCGATTTTAATGAAACCACTTTCGTTGGATAGATAATTTTATAACTTGAACTTTAAAAGTGAGTTTGGTGAATTCGGAGTTCATACGGAGCGGGAATTTGGCTTGGAAGTTGGACTTTACGCCTTTTTCTCTTTGAGATCTAGGAGCATTTATTTGAGTAAATTTTGTTTTGTATTTTTGTATTTTCATATACATTGTTATGAACAAGTTAGAAAAGAATTAGCCAAAAAGGAGTTGAAATAAAATTATTAAAAACACATGAAGTTTTGGGCTATTTACAGGTGAAAAACTCCTTTAATTTTGCGGCTTTTATTGTTAATTTATTTTGTACAATAAAATCTATACTAATTAATGTGTTTTATTTACAATATTCATTTTGTTAATTTAATGATTTTATGTACATTTATTTGAGACTTTACTCGAAGATTTTGCTAAGACCCCTATACTTAAACTTTGCTAGTCCTCGAGCAAATAAAGAATGAATAAGTTGGATTAACCCCTGACTGTGCATTTGAATACACGACTTGATCCGCTTCAAGAACTCTCGGTTTTATAGATCCTAAAATTCTAAGCTGAACCAAGCTCTAGTCAAAAGGTATCCAATTTCCCTAATCATCAGACTCTCTTTGTATACATATATAGTAGGGATATGACTTAAGTGTTGACTGCAGTTATAAGAGTAGAGTCACAACGTCACCCAAGGTTCCAGTCCAAGAGACTCTCTTAAGAACTCGATCCTCAACACTAGGGAATAAATCATTTCTTGCATCCAATCCACCGTCTCTTTAGTTGTCAGACTTAAAAGTGTAGATGGAAGGCTAGTTAATGGAGGGCATATGATTGCGGCATTTCTTCTCTCCCTCTCATTGGAACAAGGATCCTCTCGAGTGCCTTATTACTCTATTTTTTGCTGTTGATCAATGCGTCCGTCAAGAGAAGTTGGAGTCATCTGCACTTGTTTTACTGGGAGTACACCGGGGTGTGCCTTTTTTGAGTACCTATCGTACCTTCTACACCCAGACTTGTAGCATTTACGATGCATAGCTCTTTTTTGGTGCAAGCCCGACTCCTGGTCCTAATAGCGGTGGTCCAAGTGGACACTTTGAAATGCTTGGGAGCGATCGCCTTTGGTGGAAGCTCTTTTGATAATTGACTTTGTGGAATGAGAGCTTTTCTTTAACATTTCATTGCTTTGTAGTATTTTTGTGTAGCTCCACTGCTTTTATCAAGAGTTGGCGCACACTGATCAACATTTTTTTATTTTATCACACCCTAGCACATAGGTAAATGTCAAGAGATAGTACAAGAACCATCTTCTCATACTGGCTAAAGATGCTGACACTCAAATTTCATGAAGCCTTCATTGATTTTTATCCCATCCTCGAGCATCATCAAATCAAGTCCAAACTCAAATCCCTCATCCCAGTTCCTCATGTGAAATTTCAACTCATCTCATCATAACTGCAATCGTGTATGTGAGGTGCTGATCATATTCTTAAGGTAGAGACTAAGCATGCAATATAGCACACAAATCTTTCAAACTAGGGAAATGTGAATAATTAAGTCAAGGACCCTAATGACTAAGGCTGATTAACTCAAAATCTCAAGACCTCATAAACCAAGTGTTCTTGAACATCACTAGTCTTGTATGAAAGTGAATTGTGTCAGGGATTAAACCAACTTATTAGTTAGTTTTTTTTTGTGATTTTTAGAGAGTTTTTCTTTTTCTTTTTTTTGAAAAACAAAGGAAAATAAGAAAGTTTTTTTTGTTGGAAGAAGTTTTGCTTTTCTTTTTTTTCAAAAGTTTTTCCTTTTGAAAAATATTGGTAGATAAGAAAGGACATTTTTTAAAAAAAGGGTTTTTAAGCAAATAAGGAGAAATAGTTTTTTTCTGAATTTTTTTTATTTTTTAGCCCACCCCATAATTATTGTATAATATATAGAGAAATACGTGAAATTACGAGCTATGGGTAAAGTATATATGTAATATATACACGCCCCCCATACTTATCATGTGCTATGTCCTCAGAGCACAGAAGCGAGAAAAAAGACATAGCTCGTGCTAAGCGTAGGATGGCTAAAAAAATATAGAAGTCAGTCCGCCCCCCTATGCTTAGGCTCTGGTCAGCCTAAGTGTAGAAGAAGAGCAAAAATGGAGCGGACGAGGTCAAGAGGAGAAATGGATGAGTATATACACATGGCGGGCATCGGTTCCCCCTATACTTAGGCTCTTGGTTAGCCTAAGTCTAGGACAGGAGTAAGTGTGGGAACCGATGTGATCTGTAGAATATACAAAGAAGAGAAAATATAAAAGAGGAAAGAATCTTCTTAGATGTTGAATCTTGATGCTGCATCTTCATGAAGAGTAATCCGATGTATCTGCTCTGTGCTCACTTTGCATGAAACTGATGAATTTGACTTGGACTAACCGCTCTTTTGAATCTACAAAATGCTTCAACAGTTTTCCATTTACCATATGTGATTGTACACCATCTGTGAGATCAGCTATCTCTACACTTCCATTCTCGTGCACTTTCTTAACAACAAAGGGACCCGTCAATTTAGATTTGAGCTTCCCATAGAACATCTTCAACCTGGCATTGAAAAACCATACCTTTTGGCCAGGGACAAAGTCTTTGCACCTAATGTGCTGATCATTCCATCTCTTTACTTTGTCCTTATAAATCAAACTGTTGTCATATGCCCTGTTTCGGATTTCCACGAGCTCGTTCAAGTTCAAGTCTCGACAAAGCTTCCCTAGGTGACAACTCCAATTAATCTTCTTAATTGCCCATTCGGATTTATGAATTAACTCTGCGGGCAAATGGCATGGCTTGCCATAGATAATTCTAAATGGTGAAGTATCCAATGATGTCTTGTAGGCTGTCCTATAAGCCCACAGAACTTGGTCCAAGAGCTGAGACCAGTTCTTCCTATAGGGACGAACCAATTTCTGCAAAATACTCTTCACCTCTTGGTCGAAACCTCTACCATGGCGTTGGACTGTGGGTGGTAAGGACTAGTAACTCTATGCTCAAATCCATAGTCCTTAGCTAAAGATCTCATATCTCTGTTCACAAAGTGGCTACCCCCATCAGATATCAAAACTTTTGGCACCCCGAACCAAGCAATAACATGGTCTCTCACAAATTTACAGACAATCTTTCTATCTGAGGTTCGGGTTGGGATAGCCTCCACCCACCTGGATAAGTAATCAACCGCCAACAATATGTACTCATGTCCTTGGCTGTTGGGAAAGGGACCCATAAAATCTATTTTCCATGCATCAAAAACATCAAAAATAATCATCGGTTGCATGGGCATCTCATCTCTCTGTCCAACTGTCCCTCCCATCCTTTGATAGATCGGGCACGACCGTACAAAATCAATATCATATCTAAACAAGGTCGGCCAATACAATCCACATTGAAGTACTTTGTGAGCGGTTCTCTTTCCCGAATGGTGTCCTCCAGCCTCAAGTGAATGACAATATGTGAGGACACTCTGGTATTCCTCCCGAGGAATACACCTTCTCCAAATACAATTCGGTTGTTCGAAGAAAAGGAAAGGATCGTCCCAATGGTATCTCCTCGAATCCGACTTCAATCGATCAATGCTGCTACTAGTCCAACCATGGGGAACCTGCTTGGAGACAAGATAGTTCACCATGTTGGCATACCACGGGAGTGAGTCAATAACACAAGTTGACTCATCTGGAAAGGTCTCTCTAATCCGCTCATAATCAGGAGAATCCTTAAGTTCAATCCGAGAAAGGTGATCAGCCACAACATTCTTCACTCCAGGTTTATCTTTAATCTCCAAATCAAATTTCTGGAGGAGTAAAATCCACCTAAGAAGACGCACCTTCGCGTCCTTCTTTTCCATTAAGTATCGAATGGCTGTATGATCACTATAAATTGTTACCTTAGAGCCCAAAATATATGATCTGAACTTCTCGAGGGCCCATACTACCGCGAGAATTTCCTTTTCAGTCACTGTATAATTCTTTTGTGTAGGATCTAATACTTTGCTCGCATAGTGGATTGCAAATGGGATCCCCTCTCGCTGTTGTCCTGACACAGCTCCTATAGCTAAATCTGAAGCATCAGTCATAATCTCAATGGGGAGAGATCAATCAGGAGCTTGTAGGATAGACAAGGCACAAATCTTCCTCTTCAAGAGCTCAAAGGCCTCCAGACACCTGTGATCTACAATGAACTCTGTGTCTTTCCCTAAGAGCTCAGTCAGTGGGTGGGCGATCTTTGAAAATCTTGAATGAATCTCCTATAGAATCCAACATGCCCTAAGAATGACCGCACTGACTTTACGTTGGTAGGTGGATCGAGTTTCTTGATCACCTCCACCTTGGTAGGATCAACCTCCATTCCCCTTTTGAAGATGACATGCCCCAATACGATACTGATGAATCTCGGATTCATCACTCTAAATCTCATTTATTAAGCTCAAATCCCTTAAAATCAACAGCATTTCTGCATCTATTTTGCATAATTAGCATTCATGCATGTTTTCATAAGAATTCAATAATTTTTGCACAAAATAAGAAGCCAAAAATCCAAGCCAAAATTGACATGTAAATAGCCTGACTTCCCCGATTTTTGAACTCATTCCTAACTCCGAATAACCGAAAACCACTTCCACTGTGTACATATCACTAACAAGAATAAGTGAAAAATACAAAAAAATAACTAACCCAAATAACTGGACCAAAAACCCAAACCCTAGTTTCAGGATTTTCGGACTAAAAATCTCATATCTTCCTCATCCAGTGTCCATTTTAATCCTACTCACTTTTGAACTAGTATACATTCAATTACCTTTAAAACAAGACTAAGTTCAAGTGAATCGAAGCTCATATGTGAAAGTTGGGTTTTGGGCCTCTTTTGTACCTTTTGTATTTTAGCGGTTTTTGACCTGATATTTTATGTACATATTTTATCAAAATCCAAAAAAAATAGATTAATGTGTAATTATTTATATTTGATTTTACCATATTTTTTTAGGATTTTTATCTTATTTAAAAATGACATAAAAATTATAAAACCTAAAAATCAAGGTATTCTATATACATGGGATACCCCAAACTATCACTTTCTGCAAATGATCGATTTTGGTTTTGATGACTTCATGAAAGTTGTAGATCTCATCGAGACGAGCAATTTTAATGAAGAAACTTTTCGATCCGAGGCTGTTTACTATTTATTTTGTATTTTACAATGTATTTATCAGCTGATTTTTCTAGTGGTGACACTTGGTAGCCCCTGGGGCCGCCACATGTCAGCTATTTTTGACACTATTATATATTCATTTTTTAATAAAAAAAATTTTAATTAATTAAAAAGATTAAATTAAAATCTGCGCACGTGCGTCGCACGTGCCTCGCAGGCACGTTCTCCGCACGTGTCCCGCCCCTTCTCACATCCAGCCGCCACGCGTCAAGATCCGGGCCGTCCGATCTCGGCCGATCGGACGGCCCGTGGCCATCGTCTTCATCCGGCCTTCCTTCCCAATCGAGCGCCGCCCGCTACCCCGATTTCTCCGCCACGGATCTCGGCGGAAGCAAATCGACCTCCGCTGCTCGCGAATACCTCTCCAAATCGATCAAATCCCCTCGTCGATCTTCCAGTCACGAATCCCTATCACCCCAAATCTCACGCCGCCCGCGAAAATCACCGCCGCTCCCCTAATTCCATCTCCAGCCGAGCACCGTTCTCCTATATAAAGAATACCTCTGCACCTTGCCATCGCCATCCGCCTTCTTCTCCAGGGAGTATTCCCTCCGTTAGTGACAGACAGAACATCTCCTCCCATCGGCGTGATCCGAGGTTAACTACCTCATCGCAACCCAACCACCAGTGTCGCTGCTCCTACTCCGACGTGCTCGTCGTCGAGCTTTCCTCCTCAGGTATCTCTCCGAACCCCCGCGTATTCATCCGCTTCATTCCTCCATCTCCTATCTCTATCTCTCGATCGATCATCTCCTCCACCATTCTAGCCGTGCTCCTCCGACCTACGACGTTCTTCATCAACCCATCACCTTCACCGCCAGCATTCACCTCCATCAACGACGTCGACAACAACCACTTCATCGTCTTTACAACTTGTATCCGCTCCGCTCCTCCGACATCTCAGTCATGCGAGAAGCGGCTGCCCGCTCTGCCGGCCATGCTCATCCGACGCGCCTCCACAGCCTTGGTCTGGGCTCCGCCTCCTCCGCATCAGACACACATCCCCGGAGCCCAACACCACCGCCTCTATCTCCGCATCCGACCCTCCTCCACCGCTCCCCACCAACCAGGATCGGGCCAACCCGAGGCCCCTCCCCGCGTGCGCCACACGTGACGGGGGGGGGGGGGGGAGGACAACAGCCATCATCAGCCCTCGGGTCACGTGCTTCGCACGTGACCGCGAGGTAAATTACGAAGACCCCCCGGCAAGCTCCATATTTGTAGATCACACCACCTCCAAAGAGGCACGTGCTACACACGTGCCCCTCTGGCCATTTTGCAGAAGAGACCCCTCAATTAGTGGTAATTACATATAAGTCCCCCTTTGCAATTTATATTTTTTATTTATTACAGTTCTATCCATGTGTTCTTCATTTTTAGACATCTTCAGTACATTATTTTATTATAAAAAAATAAAAAAAAGTCCACCTTGAAAACCGTGCACTAATTTTGATAGACATGATTCTAGGTTGTTCCTTTGCCTCCTTGTGTTCGACCTTGGGTCTTGCCCAAGTAAAATAAACATAAAATCACACGATTAATTATTGATGCAATAATTGTGGTTATTTTTGTTGACCGATTCTGATTGCTGCCTACAACGCATGACAAATCATTTTAACATGAACGATAAATAAACATCTTTTAACAAGTGCATTTTCGTATTCGTTAGACGGCGCCACGCAAATGGCTTAGAATTTTTGTCTTAAAAATTTTCATTCGGTTTTCCGCATTCGGGTAGTCTGACCCCCGAATTTTTTCATTGTAAATTCCATTTTTTCCTGCAATTTATTTTCAGCATTTATTTTTCATATATTTTTGAGTCACTCTCTTACATTATCTCTCTTATTTTTTACGAGGTACACGGCATACGTGGAGCGGTTTTTCAAAAACCGATGCAACTTCACTGAGCTCCAAAACGCCACAATTAATTATTCCTGTAATTTTTAAATTTATGTAATTAATTGTTTATTTACAGCGGGGTCCATTTAGACTCTCGCGTATTTAACAAAACCTCTAACTTTCCTCTGTGGTGTGTCGTGGCCTGTTTCACTCTCCGATGAGGGTGGGGCCCGACTTGAGTGGCGATTAGAATAGACTTGCACATACAGCTCTCAAAGCATTTTAGTTTTTGATTGTGCTCGTAGGATTAAGCGACACTGCACTATTAATTGAGATGCACATAGATCGTTCGATTTAGCCAAAATTTAACTCATTTCTTCCCCGCTAATAGAACTTTCTGCTTAGGTACGGTTTTTCATCGGCTTGCATTCATTTAGAATAATCTTTCAATTCCTATCTAGCATCCCACATGGAGATTGCAAGGATTCACTGTAAGTCTTCTAACTGAGCATACATCATAGTTTTTCGCGTGCATCGGCTTTTCCCGAACTCCTCCGTCTTGTTTTACCACATAACTCTAAAGGAAATTGGGACTGGATGGTAGATGTATAATTATGCTCATTTAAATTCTTCAGTGACCACCTAATTAAAATTAGGACTGCTAATTATAGTCGATTTTAAGAACCCATAAAATCAAGAATTTTTGCAGGAGAGAAAGCCCGGCATTGTTTGTTTTCATCTTGCAGCGAGAGGAGAGACGTACACTAGGATAGAGCCAAGCCAAGATTTTCATATACATTACTGATTTTAAAAACGATTAGCTACTTCTCAGTGAGGAATACGGGTAGCCGGTAAACGGTCCGGACTTCCATAGCAGAGTGGGTGGTTTAAAGGACACCGTGTAAAGCTCCGTCCTTAAGTAACAAGGGTAGCCGTTTTACGGTCCGTACTTATTGTTATACTGGCTAAAAGTAGATGCAACTAGTCGTACGAACTCGGGACAGTCTTTAAGAGAATTTCGGCACCCAACAGCTCGTTAAACGGTTTGCAAGATTTGACTTCTCACCAATTAAAAATCGACAAGATAACTGGCCGAACTCTTACGGCCTTCACTGCGTGAGTTGGTGAAACAAAACTTTGTATTGTGTTTGATTTGTGTGTAGAACTTAGTTGATCATCAAATACCACACACTTGTGCCTAGATCATGAACCGTACACTTCTTGTTAATCTCTTGGATTCGAGAATGGAAGATTATGGTAATTTTTGTTCGGACTCAGCGAACACTTTTCTGACCGCCACAAACTTTCCAGTCTCAAAGGTTCAGAGGCAATCTTACTCAGAACCACCTTGGGTTCAAGGACACCTTTCCCTTGAATCCTCCTCTTATAATCCTTTCCAAACTATTGACTCCGATTTTTCACAATTTGAAGGTGAAAAGAAGAACTCACAAAAGATGCCTCCTAAGAAGAACAATCATGAAGATGAACTCAATGAAGATCTAATGCAAATGGTTCTGGCAAGACTAGCCGCGTCTGAGCAGCAACGAATTTTACTGAGGGAACAACTAGAACGGTTGAATGCAAAGGGAGAAGAGCCAATGGAAGCCACATACAACCCCGGGTAATACAGAGTTAGAAACTACTTACAGCCACCTCAGCCAGAGGTTCACCATGAACTAAAGCCACACTTTCTAAGTCAATTACCACAATTTCATGGTAATGCAAATGAAGAACCATATGAATTTTTGCGAGATTTGGAGCTGGTATGTTCTAATCAGAGGCATTCACAAGTCACCCAAGACTACATTCGTCTCACTGCATTACCTTTCGCCTTGAAAGGTAAGGCAGATTACTGGGTGGAAAACTTAGGAGTGACGGTGACCACTTATGATAGGTTCAAAAACCTATTCTTGAAGAAATTCTACCCTTTGAGTCGAACAAATCAAATGAGGACTCGCATCACTAGTTTCTCTCAGATGCCTAATGAACCACTTTGTGATGCATGGGATAGATTCAAAGATCTGCTGCAGAAATATCCCTGCCATGACCTAGATAATAACATCTGGTTCAATCACTCTATTCTGGCCTTAACTACGAGACTCAGGGTTTAGTCAGCGCTGCCTGTGGAGGAAATTACACATCCCGAGGAGCTGAAACCGTCTGGAAAATACTGGAGCAGATGGCGGAGACTAGCCGGTCACAAATCGCCAGTAGAGCTTACATTGATTCCCTGAACACCTTTCAAGCCAAAGGAGGGAAGTAAACTGTTGCAGAAATAGTAGAGGATTTGATTCCCAACATGAACATCATCGCAGATAAATTAACTGTTGTGGATCAAATTCATAAAAGGATGAATGCCATCGACAACCGGATCTCCCAATTTCCAAAGCAAATGGAGGAGCTAACTGAGAAGGTATCCAAGATAGGGATACCTACTGCACCTACGACACCGATCTATCATGTGCATCATGTCCAGGAGCAGCCAGGATCAGGACAACAACAACCTAGGCTCAGGACCAATCCTGTACCCAACCTTCCCAGCAATCACCTCCACCAGCTGAGACAGTCGAAGAAGCCCCGCCTCTGACATTCGAAATAAACGGCATTTGGTACACACATGACACTACCCGACAAGGTAATATGGGGGACTGCCAGCAATATCAACGTCCACCCACCTTCTATAATGCCGCATTTCCTACAGCTCCACAGCACACTCAGAACAATGCAACATTCCAACACTCGAGGCAGCATCAGCCATACAACCGTCAGAATCAACCTCAGCAACATCGTCAGCAATATCAAGCTCCAAATCAAGCATCCCAATCATCCAACCCTCCAGAAGAACCGGTAGATATCCAGAGACAAATGCTGTAGGAAATTTGCAGCTTCCGAAATGAGCTGTACGATCTACAGGTAGATGTTAATCGTTTATCTCGTTGGAAGAATGAACAGACAACCCCATCCCTAGCCATTCCCACCCAAGTTCAAGCTAACCCCAATAGCTTGAACAAATCTCAATCATCTCAACACAATGGCCATGTACACTATTCAGATTTTTCCACATTTGAACATGAGATCCTTTCATTTGACAATATAAATGCCATGTCACTCAGGAGCGGAAGGATCGTTGTCGTACCTGATCGGGCTAGGGAATTGGACCATGAAGACTCGGAAGATCAACCGGAGGATGCTTTTATAAAGAAGAAGGACGCCTGAAGATTCCAACACTAGATAAAGGAAAAGCATCTATGGAGTCTGCAGAGGACCTTGAACCCCTAGTTGCTACAAAAATACCTTTGTCACCATTTCAGCAACATGATTATTATCAGAAAACTCATGATTGTAATAAGAACTCTAAATCTAATAAAGATGCTCTTATTTATGATTCTGGCTCTCTTTCTCCTGTCTCAAATGCTTCCATTCCTTTCCCCCATGCTCTTAAGAAAAGAAAACAAAAGAAAAACATTCAAAATGACCTAGTGATGGAAAACTTCTGCCAATAGAATATCACAGTCAAAGTACCCTTTGATCAGTATGTGGCCAGTAATCCAGCATTTCAGAAGTACTTGAAAATGAAATGCACTCCCACCAGGACTCGTACAAAGAAAGCAAATCAGTTTGTGGAGAATCATATCCTGACAGTGGCCACTACTAAATGTGTCAAAAACCAGCATTTACCAAGAAAGAAAAGGGATCTAGGTGCTCATTATGTGGAGAGTCGCATTGGCGGCATTGGTTTCGCACGCACACTTCTCGACAATGGTTCTTCCATCAATCTTCTTCCCTTAGCCTTATATTACAGATTGGAGTTAGGTGCTCTCCAAAAATCGTTATCTTTACTCCAATTTGATGATAAATCCACTAAAAGACCTAAGGGAGAAGGGGAAAATGTTATCATCATGGTAGAGGGTACAGAATACAAAGTGGACTTCATTGTCCTTGATATGGAGACCCCGAACTATTAGAAGGAATCGCAAATCATTCTTGGAAGACCATTCTTACGAACCGCCAAAGTTGTATTCGATTACGGCACCGGATGATGAATTTCCGCTCTCCAGATGGAGAAGTGGATCTGGAGATGAAACAAACAAAGTGGCAAAGATCAGATTCTGAATCCACCATTGAAGATGCAGAAACATCCGAGTGTAATCTCATCAGCATTACTGGGTTGTGGGACCAACTGCCAGACCTTCAGACTGATAACGCCACATCAGAAGAAGAAACAGTGCACCGTGTAGTATGCGAGCTGTTACCAGACAAATCTAGACCCCCGGATGCTTATAACCTTGATGACACAGAAATCCTTTCGGATTTGTCAATTCCATTTTCTCCGGGAAAATCAAGAAATATCGATGACGAGTCGGACACGGCTTTGGCTGAATTACCGCACTACTTTTGCGATCCGTCTCACATTCCTTCAGGATTAGTGGCTAGCATATTACATAATGATCCACCACCAACCATCACAGAGCCAGATTTAAAAGACATTCAACCAGACTTGATTGATGATTTAGATTTGCCAGAGCTGAAACCTCTCCCTCCTACACTGAAGTATGCATTTCTTAATGGACCCAAAGATAAATTCCATGTGATCATTAGCTCATCATTAACCATGGACTAAGAATCCAGACTTCTAGAAGTCCTTGAGCGAAATCGAAAAACCATCGGTTGGACTGTGTCGGATCTTGTAGGAATCAACCCTGCTCTCTGCTCGCACCAAATTTATGTTGAGGATAACGCACGGCCTTCCCGTGAATTTCAGAGAAGATTAAACCCCAATCTTCAGGAAGTAGTTAAGAAAGAAATAGAGAAATGGTGCAAAGCAGGTTTTATATACCCCATACCTGACTCCAAGTGGGTGGCCCCTCTTCATGTCGTCTCGAAGAAGTCTGGAATCCAGATGGTCACCAACGAGGAGGGGGTAGAGATCGCAACCCGAGTACCCACGTCATGGCGCGTCTGTGTCGACTACATACGCTTGAATGCTGCGACCAAGAAAGATTACTTTCCACTGCCATTTATTGATCAAATCTTGGAGAGACTTGCAGGGAAAGCATTATTCTGTTTTCTTGATGGGTACTTTGGTTACAATCAAGTAGCTATCGCTCCCGAGGATTAGGAAAAGACCACATTTACATGCCCCTTCGGTACCTACGCGTTCAAGCGCATGCCATTCGGGCTTTGTAATGCCCCAGGCACATTTCAGCGGTGCATGATTGCCGTATTTGTCGAAATAGTGGGTGATTTCCTGGAAGTCTTCATGGATGACTTCTCGGTCCATGGTGATTCATTTGATACATGTTTAGCGCACTTAGAACGAGTGCTCAAGAGATGCAGGGTGGTTAATTTGGTACTCTCTTGGGAGAAGAGTCACTTTATGGTGACTGAAGGTATCGTGTAGGGGCCTGCCATCTCCAAAAAGGGAATGAAGGTCAACCCTACCAAGGTGGATGTGATCAAGAAACCTGAGCCACCAACCAACGTCAAGTCAGTGAGGTCTTTTCTAGGGCATGTCGGATTTTATCGAAGGTTTATCCCTGATTTTTCAAAGATCGCCCGCCCACTGACTGAGATATTAGGAAAAGACACCGAGTTTATTGTAAATCACAAGTGTCTTGAGGCCTTCGAGCTCCTGAAAAAGAAAATATGTGAATCGCCAATATTACAAGCTCCCGACTGGTCTCTTCCCTTTGAGATCTTGACTGATGCATCGGACTTTGCTGTCGGAGTTGTGCTTGGACAAAGACGGGATGGAATCCCTTATGCGATTCACTACGCGAGCAAAGTATTGGATCCTGCACAGAGAAATTATACAGTGACTGAAAAGGAAATGCTCGCAGTTGTTTGGGCCCTTGAAAAATTCAGATCATACATATTGGGCTCCAAGGTGACAATTTTCACAGATCACACGATAATAAGATATCTTATGGATAAGAAAGATGCCAAAGCACGACTTTTGAGATGGATCTTGTTAATCCAGGAATTTAATTTGGAGATCAAAGATAAACCTGGAATAAAGAATGTTGTTGCTGACCAACTTTCCTGAATTGAGCGAAATGATTATCCTGACACTGGACCTATTAAGGAGACTTTCCCAGACGAATCTATTTGCGTTATTGATTCAACCCCATGGTATTCTTACATCGTGAACTATCTTGTCTCCAAGAAGGTTCCCTCTGGTTGGACCAAGAGAATGATTTATCAACTGAAGTCGGATTCGAGAAAATACTATTGGGACGATCCTTTCCTTTTCTATGAAGGAGCGGATTGTGTCTGAGGAAGATGTATTCCTCAGGAGGAATGCCAGAGTGTCCTCACACATTGTCATTCTCTCGAGGCTGGAGGACACCATTCGGGAAAGAGAACCGCGCACAAGGTACTTCAATGTGGATTTTACTGGCAGACCTTATATAGAGATGCTAATGAATTTGTACGGTCTTGCCCGATTTGCCAAAGAATGGGGAGGGGGGGACTGTTGGTTATAGAGATGAAATGCCCATGCAACCAATGATTTTCTGTGATGTTTTCGATGCATGGGGGATTGATTTTATGTGTCCCTTTCCCAATAACAATGGATTTGAGTACATCTTGTTAGCAGTTGATTATTTATCTAGATGGGTAGAGGCTATTCCAACCCGAACCACAGATAGAAAAACCGTATGTATATTTATCAAGGATAATATCATTGCAAGGTTCGGGATACCAAAAGTTTTGATTTCTGATGGAGGTAGCCACTTAGTAAATAAGGAAATGAGATCTTTGGCTAAAGAGTATAAATTTGAGCATAGAATAGCCAACCCATATCATCCACAATCTAATGGCATGACAGAGCTTTCTAATAGAGAGGTGAAGGGTATTCTTCAAAAGTTGGTTCGTCAAGATAGGAAGAACTGGTCGAAACTGTTGGACCAGGTTCTGTGGGTCTATAGGACAGCCTATAAGACTCCACTCGGTACTTCACCTTTTAGGATGATCTATGGCAAACCATGCCATCTACCTGCAGAATTGATTCACAAATCTGAATGGGCGATTAAAAAGTTGAATTGGAGTTGTCACCTTGGGAAATTATGTCGAGACTGAAATTTGAATGAGCTAATTGAAATCTGAAACCGAGCATATGACAACAGTGTGATCTATAAGGACAAGGTCAAGAGATGTCATGATAGACACATTCGAGATAAAACCTTTGTCCCTGGGTAAAAAGTGTGGTTGTTTAATGCCCGGTTAAATATTTTTCATGGGAAACTGAAATCAAAATGGATGGGGCCCTATGTTGTCATCGATGTACATACCAATGGAAGTGTGGATATTGCCGAACTCAAAGATGATGCACAACCTTTCTCAGTAAATGGACAATTGCTGAAGCCATATATAGAATCACCCAAAGAGCAGACAGTTCAAGTTGAGGTCATCTACATCACGCAGAGCAAGGACATTGAAGATTTATCAGATCAATACCACCCTCCCTCCCGACCACATCGATCTCCTTGTACAACTTCTTCCTCTACTTAGGCCAAGGCCTAAGTATAGGGGGGGACTGATGCCATATGTATATACCATTTTCCCGCATTACGCTCCTCCCGATCGCTCCATTTCCACCTTTCTCTTATACTTAGGCTGACCAGAGCCTAAGTATAGGGGGAACCGACACCCACCTGTATATACTCTCCTCATTTACATATCCCGACCACCTCTTTTTGCGCTCTTCTTCTATACTTAGACTATTCACAGTCTAAGTATAGGGGGGCAGACCATTGTATGTCAATTTTTTTACTCTCTTACGCTTAGCCCGAGCTATATCTTCTTTACACTCCTTGTGCTCTGAGGACATATCACTCGCTAAGTATAGGGGGGTCTGTATATATACTGTGTATATATTTTAGCCATACCTCGTACTTTTGCGTAAGTCTATACATATTTACGGGGTGGGTAATTAAAAAAACAAAAAAACAAACAACAAAAGAAAAGAAAAAAAAGAGTTTTGCTACTAACATTGACTATGCCTAAAATTTTTGAAAAAAATGGCCTCTTATTCATTTTTGCAAAAAAATCCCAAAAATCCCTTGCATAAAAAAATCAAAAGGAAAAAAATATATCTGCATTTCACACACCTGCACTTCATCTAGTATTCATTTACATCTGTGAAAAGTCTTTGGGTTCTGAACCAAGTTATAAGCCGAAACCGTGAGTGGTTTGGACTTTACCTTAATCCACCTAATTTTCAGAGGAACTTCACTGAGAAATACGATTTTAAAAGCTTCAGATCTTTGACTTAATTATTTAAGTTCTACATGGCAATGTGTAGCGCTTGACTCTTAGTGTCTAACCTGGTCTCTTCATTCTGGGTACAACTCTGGAATAGGGAATTAAGTTGTACTCTAGCACTATGCACTTAGCTCAACTCAGACGGGATGTTGGAAGACTATGTGAGTTTCTTTTCTGGTAGCGTGGAAATCTAAAGACCGGAGTACAGCTTGAAATAAAGCTTCGGAAAAGGGATGGACAACTGGGCACAATTTTTTCTAAGACCCCAAAAAAATGTACGGAAACAAAAAGATTCTATATTCGTAGGGGCACAACAAGATCCAAGCAGAACCACCAAAAATTCCAAATACAAAGAAGCATTCTACCAAATAAATATCTGACCAAAAAGGTCCAAGATTGAAGAAACCTTCAGATCTTGGTGGAGACTCGGCTACACTGGCCATCTTCACATGGAGAGATGACTATACTGGCCACCCTCCAGTTCTTTTCTCATTTTTCTAACTTCTCCCCCCAATTCGATTGTGAACACAATGCGACAGACCTTAGAAGGAAATATCTGACTCCCCGAGGACGAGTTACTAGAGAGGAGGTTTGCGCAGTAGTCTGGCATTCTGGGTGGGAAGAGCTAAAACCTTTCACACACATGAGTCGATTATTCAATGTTCATTGGGTATGCTTTGGGAAGAGGATGGATCTAAGATGACTTCTGAGCCGAAACTGTAGCAATGATGTGTAGAACTTGAGGGCTGTTGATTTTTTAAATTCTAAGTCTCACAGAAGTTCCGCCACACTATTAATCCGAAGGATGAGTCTAGTTCTATTTTCACCTTCAGCTCATGATCTTGGTATGGAACCCAATCTCATTTCACTTCATGGCATTTCTTTTGATGCTCAGGGACGAGCATGTTTTAAGTATAGGGGGATGATGAATCTCGGATTCATCACTCTAAATCTCATTTGTTAAGCTCAAATCCCTTAAAATCAATAGCATTTCTACATCTATTCTGCATAATTAGATTCATGTATGTTTTCATAAGAATTGCATTTTACCACTAATTTCTGCACAAAATAAGAACAAAAAATCCAAGCCAAAATTGACATGTAAATAGCTTGACTTCCCAAATTTTTAAACTCATTCATAGTAACTCCGAATATCCCAAAACCACTTCTACTGTGTACATATCACTAATAAGAATAAATGAAAAATACAAAAAAATAACTAACCCAAATAAGTGGACCAAAAACCCAAACCCTAGTTTCAGAATTTCCGAACAAAAAATCTCATATCCTCCTCATCCAATGTCTGTTTTAATCCTACTCACTTTTGAACTAGTATACATTCAATTTCCTTCAAAACAAGACCAAGTTCAAGTGAATCGAAGCTCATATGTGAAAGTTGGGTTTTGGGTCTCTTTTGTACATTTTGTATTTTAGCGGTTTTTGACCTGATATTTTATGTACATATTTTTATCAAAATCCAAAAAAATAGATTAATGTGTAATTATTTTTATTTGATTTTACCATATTTTTTCGGATTTTTATCTCATTTAAAAATGACATAAAAATTATAAAATCCAAAAATCAAGGTATTCTATATACATGGGATACCCCAAAAATATCACTTTATGAAAATGATCGATTTTGGTTTTGATGTCTTCATGAAAGTTGTAGATCTCATCGAGACGAGCAATTTTTGTGAAGAAACGTTTTCAATCCGAGGTAGTTTACTATTTATTTTGTATTTTATAATATATTTATGTGCTGATTTTCTAGTGCTAACACGTGGCAGCCCCTGGGGCCACCACGTGTCAACCAATTTTGACACTATTATATATTCGTTTTTTAATAAAAATTTTTTAATTAATTATAAAAAAATTAAATTAAAAGCTGCGTACGTGCTCCGCACGTGTTCCGCCCCTTCTCACATCCAACCGCCACGCGTAAAGATCCGGCCGTCCGATCTCGACCGATCGGACGGCCCATGGCCATCGTCTTCATCCGACCTTCCTTCCCAATCGAGCACCACCCGCTGCCCCGATTTCTCCGCTACGGATCTCGACCGAAGAAAATCGACCTCCGCTGCACGCGAATCCCTCGCCAAATCGATCAAATCCCCTCGCCGATCTTCCAATCACGAATCCCGATCACCCTAAATCTCGTGCCGCCCGCGAAAATCGCCGCCGCCCCCCTCCTTCCATCTCTGGTCGAGCACGATTCTCCTATATAAAGAATACCCCCGCACCTCGCCATCATCATCCGCCTTCTTCTCCAGGGAGTATCCCCTCTGTTAGTGACAGACAGAATATCTCCTCCCGTCAGCGTGATCCGAGGTTAACTACCTCGTCGCAGCCCAGCCACCAGTGCCGCTGCTCTTGCTCCGGCGTGCTCGCCGTCGAGCTTTCCTCCTCATGTATCTCTTTGAACCCCCGCCTATTCCTCTGCCTCATTCCTCCATCTCCTATCTCTATCTCTCGATCGATCATCTCCTACACCATTCTCTCCGTGCTCCTCCTACCTACGACGTTCTTCATCAACCCATCACCTTCACCGCCAACATTCACCTCCATCAACGACGTCGAAAACAACCACTTCATCGGCTTCAGCAACCTGTATCCGCTCTTCTCCTCCGACATCTCAGTCACGCGAGAAGCGGCTGCCTGCTCTCCCGGCCACGCTCCTCCGATGCGCCTCCATAGCCTTGGTCTGGGCTCCGCCTCCTCCGCATCAGACATGCATCCCCGGAACCCAACACCACTGCCTCCATCTCTGCATCCGGACCTCCTCCGTCGCTCCCCACCGATCAGGACCGAGCCAACCCGAGGCCCCTCCCCGCGTGCACCACACGTGACAGGGGGGAACGACAACATCCATCATTAGCCACCGGGTCACGTGCTTCGCACGTGACCGTGGGGTAAATTGCGAAGACCCCCCACAAGCTTCATATTTGCAGATCACACCACCTCCAGAGGGCACGCGCCACGCACGTGCCCCTATGGTCATTTTGCAGAAGAGACCCCTCAATTAGTGGTAATTACATATAAGTCCCCCCTTTGCAATTTATATTTTTTAT
This sequence comes from Ottelia alismoides, assembly GCA_037367405.1. Classification (NCBI taxonomy): domain Eukaryota; kingdom Viridiplantae; phylum Streptophyta; class Magnoliopsida; order Alismatales; family Hydrocharitaceae; genus Ottelia; species Ottelia alismoides. Next base: position 13,684 of record JAZKJV010008797.1, on the reverse strand, counting down.
TTATTGCAATTCTACCCCTGTGTTCTCCTTCATTTTTAGACATCTTCAGTACATTATTTTATTATAAATAACAAAAAAACTCCGCCTTGAAAACCACACACTAATTTTGATAGACATAATTCTAGGTTTTTCCTTTGCCTCCTTGTATTCGACCTTGGGACTTGCCCAAGTAAAATAAATGTAAAACCACACGATTAACAATTGACGCAATAATTGTGGTTATTTTTCTTGACCGATTCGATTCCCGCCAACAACGCACGATAAATCATTTTAACACGAACGATAAATAAACATCTTTTTAACAAGTGCATTTTCGGATTCGTCAAATACCCTTCGTCACCATAAAGTGACTCTTCTCCCAGAAGAGTACCAGATTCACCTCTCTACACCTCGTGAGGACTTAGTCCAAGCGCGCTAAACATGTATCAAAAGAATCACCATGGACCGAGAAGTCATCCATGAACACTTCCAGAAAATCTCCCACCATCTCGACAAATATGGCTATCATGCACCACTAAAATGTGCCCAGGGCATTGCAGACCCCGAATGGCATGCGCTTGAAAGCATAAGTATCGAATGGACATGTGAATGTGATCTTTTACTGGTCCTCAGGTGTTATAGCTACCTGGTTGTAGCCTGAGTACCCATTAAGAAAATAGAAGAACTCTTTCCCTGCGAGTCTCTCCAAGATCTGATCAATAAAAGGCAAGGGAAAGTGATCTTTCTTGGTCGCAACATTTAGGTGCCTATAGTCAACACAGACACATCACGACGTAGGTACTCGTGTCGCGATTTATACCCCCTCCTCGTTGGTGACCATCTGAATTCCAACCTTCTTCGGGATAACATGAAGCGGGACCACCCACTTGGAGTCAGAAAATAGGGTATATAAACCCTGCTTTGCACCATTTTTCAATCTCTTTCTTCACTACTTCCCATAGATTGGGGTTAAGTCTCCTTTGGAACTCACAGGAAGGTCTCCCACTATCCTCAGTAAAGATGTGGTGCGAGCAGATAGTGGGGTTGATGCCCACGAGATCCGACACTGTCCAGCCTATTGCTTTGCGATTCCTCTCTAAAACTTCTAACAACCTAGACTCTTGTTCTAAAGTCAAGTCTGAACTAATGATGATAGGATATCTCCCTTTGGGTCCCGCAAGAAAGGCGTACTTGAGTGTAGGAGGTAGTGATTTCTGTTCTGACAATGTTGTATCATCAAGCAAATCTGGCTGAACTGAATCTGGTTCCGTGTTGCATGAAGGTGGGCTAAGCTGCGTAGTACTCGCCACCAACTCAGAATTATGGGGAGTCGGATCGCCAAAGAAACACATTATTTCAGCCAAAGCCACGTCCGACTCATCATCTATGTCCCATGATCGTTCCGAAGAGGATGGAACTGACAGATACAGATGGATCTCTGTGTCATCATGGGAATAGGTAGATGCATCTCCCATAAGATCAGACAACACATGGCAAACTGCATCATCCACTATGCCCTTTCCATATGAAAGGGACTCACTCTGTCCTGAAGGAATCTGTCCCCAAATCCCAACTGTGCTAATCATTCTGAATCTTCCTCTGAAGATGAGTACTCTGTGCTACTCTCTGAATCAGGTCGCTGACACTTGGTTTGCTTCATCTCAAGATTCACTTCTCCGCCTGGACAACGGAACTTCATCATTCCCGTACCATAATCGAAAGCAACGATTGCGGTCCTAAGGAAGGGCCACCTGAGAATCAGATTCTCTCCAATGATTGGGGGTCTCCATGTCCAAGACAGTGAAGTCAACATGATAGTTCTTCCCCTCAATCCAGATAACTAAGTTCTTCACTTCTCCCTTAGGTTTCTTCACTGAACGATCAACGAATTGGAGTAAAGCTCTAGATTTGCGAAGTGGTCCCAACTCCAATTTCTGATATAAGGCTAAGGGAAGTAAGTTTATTGAAGAACCGTTATCCAAGAGTGTGCGTGCAAATGCAATGTCGTCAATACGACTCTCCACATAGTGAGCACCCATGTCTCTCTTTTTTCTTGGCAAAGTCTGATTCTTGAGTCAATAGGTTGTGGCTACTGATAAGACATGTGTCTTTATATTTCGGTTATCTTTCTTCCTGCTAATCCTTGTAGGTGTGCATCTCACCTTAAGGTATTTTTAGAATGCAGGATGGTTAGCCACATATTCATCAAATGACACCTTAACTATGATATTTTCTTTGCAAAATCATGCCATATCGGGGTCATCTTTCTGAATCTTTTTGATGCGCTTTCCTGGCGTAAGAGCATGGGGGAAAGGGATTGAAGCCAGAGAAACAGAAGATGAAGAGTCTGAATCATTAACTGAAAGATCATTCTTTGCATTAACTGAAACAGAGTTCTTCATACATGAATCTTTTTGATGCAACATGGGATCGAAATAAAATCTATCTAATATAGGTTGCGGAATAGAAGCTGGAGTGGTATCCACCACAACCGGAGATGCAAGGTCCTCCATAGAATCAGAAGTGTATCCCTGCTGCCGATGCTGCATATGTGCTCTCCTTCTCCTCTCGGCTCCCTGAGTAGAAATCCTCGAATGGTGCTGATGGGGCTCCGGAATATGCTGCCTCTCGTCCTCGTCCTCTGAAGACTCCTCAGGTAGAGCTACAGAGATGATCCTCCTCGTATCCCTCACCCGGTTAGGTACGGTCACGGTCCTTCCTCTCCTGAGTGACATGTGGTTAGCCGTCACACGAAAGAATCTCATGTTCAGATCTAGGAGATGCTGAATAGTATACCTGACAAAAGTGCTGCTGAGAACTAGAACGGTTCAGGCTATTAGGGTTAGCCTGAACTTGGGCTGGGATAGAGGTAGATGGTGCATACTGCTTGTCTCGCCATCTGGACAGGCGGTTGACATCCACCCATAAGTCGTAAATATCGTTCCTGTAGGAACGGAGCTCATCGAGTATCTGCTGCTGAATGTCCACGGGACTAGACGAAGAAGGAAGTGGGTAAGATTGGGAAGAAGAATGGGAAGACTGGCCCTGCTAACTAGGGTACTGCCACTGCTGCTGTTGCTGAGGTTGTCGGCCCTACTGGCCCGCCTGGTAATGGCCCTGTCGGCTATACTGCTGGTATTGCTGCCGCTGCTGCTAAGGTGGTTGGAATCCAAGGCTCTGCTGTGAAGGAGGTGGTGCAGAGGTGAATGCAGTGTTATGAAAGGTCGGGGGACGTTGATAGGTCTGTCGGTCTCCCGTACTTCCCTGCCTGGCAGGGTCCTGAGTATACCATACTCCATTCACCTCCCAAACTGGTGGAGGCTCCTCCTGAATTGTTTCTGCTAATGGAGGTGGCTGCTGGAAAGAGTGGGTGGAGGATTGGTCCTGCTCCCACGGCTGGGGTTGCCCTGACACCAACTGCTCCTGACAGGGACACTTCTGCAGGATGTCCTTGAATCTTTCCCAAGCATCACAAAAGGCTTCATGGGGTAATTGGAAAAAACTCGTAATTCGTGTCCTCATCATGTTAGTCCTACTCAACGGGTATAACTTCTTCAAAAACAGGTCCTTGAAATGGGCATAAGTTGTGACGGTAATCCCAAGATTTTTCACCCAGTAGTCGACTTTTCCACCCAAGGCAAATGGAAGGGCTGTGAGCCTAATATAATCTTGGCTAATATTAGGATGTCTGAGGCTAGCACAAATGAGCTCAAAGTCCCTTAGGAATGCATATGGCTCCTCAGAAGCATTCCCATCAAAGTGTGGCAGCAGGTTCAGAAAGTACGGCTTCAACTCAAAATCAACTGTGGGTTCTGCTGGACTCAAGTAGTTCCGAATTTGATATTGTCCGGGGTTGTACGCCGCATCCATTAGTGGTTTGACCCCAACATTGAGCTGTCCTATTTGAGCTCTGAGAAGTGCGTGTTGCTGCTCAGATGCAGCTAATCTGGCTAGTAACATTCTCATCGGGTCTTCATGGTTCTCTTATTTCTCGTCTTTCTTCTTTGGAGGCATTTTTCTTGTATCTTCTTTAGGTCCTGAATGAGCAAGGTGTTCTTGATCAGAAGAGGATTTATGAATCGAAATATTCTCACTGAGGTGAAGGTCTTCCTCGGTGAGGTGGGAAGAGAGAAATGGAATGGTTTAAGAGTAAACATCCTGAGAGTGGGTGATCCTGTGCTCAAGAGAGTGGGTGATCATGGACCTTTGAAGACATACTTCTTGGAGGGTTCAATGAGAGATTGGCAAAGTCCGAATAAATATCCTCCCAATAAGTCATCTTAGATGTCAAAAGAATCGATTAGAACACGATATTCAATGAGGCACTAGTTCTACGGTGCACGTAAATGTACGGAGGAAACTTACACAATACAAACGCAATTCAAACCCTCAATTTCACCAACTCAATACATGATGGCCGTAAGAGTTCAGCAGAATTATCTTGTCAATTTTAGTTGGTGATAAATGCAATCTTGGAAAGATTAACGAGCTGTTAGGTGCCTGTATTTTCTTACAGACTGGCCCGGTTCTTACGACTAGTTGGGCCTACTTTCATCCAGTACATGAGTAAGTATAGGCTGGAGCCCGTTCCTTGAGGACTAATGCGCCCTCTAAACCTCCCACTCTGCTAAGGAAGTCCGGACCGTATAAATACGACTACCCATATTCCTCACTGAACAGTAGCTAATCTCCTAAAAATAAAGAACCAGTAGTAAGTAAGACATCCTGGCTTGGTTCTATCCTAGGGTCGTCTCTCTCTCACTTGCAAGTAAAACAAACAATGAGGGCTTTATGCACCTGAGAACAAGGGTTCTTTTTATTCCAATTTGTTTTAAATCGACGTGCTTAATTCAGTCCCAATTTTAGAGTTAGGTTATCACATGGAATTTAATCTGAGCACAAAAACACGTCTACCGTTCAGTCCCAATTTCCTTTTTGACCCTAAGTTATAAAATAAGAGGGGAATCAGAAATTAGAATGCAAAAAAGAAACTATGATGCATGCTCAGAAGAAGGTATGCTTACAGTGAATCCCAACACTCTTCACGCGTTATGCAAAACTGAATTTGTAAATTTTACACTAAATGCATGCAGATCGAGAAAACCACACCTAAACAATATACTATTAGCAGGGAAGAATTGATTTGATTTGAGCTAAGTAGTACGTATCTATGTATGTCTCATTATGAATCTTATAAGATATGTGAATTTTCTAAGATATGTGTGGTCTAAATTACGATGGGCACAAACAAATTTGAATCTAAACTACCAGAGAGTGAAATAGGTATCGACACACCACAAATAATGTCCAAGTTTTTTTACACACACAAGCTCTCAAACAAGAGCAGCTATAAATGAGCAAATTATCTAAATTATTACAACAAAATAATTACAACAATTTCCAAAAAACCTCTCGAAGATCAATTAATTATCCTCTCTCTTCAGTAGTCGGCGCGCGTCGCGTCCATCGACCTCTGATGTACTTCAAGTCCACTGGGCCCTTGCAAGGAAAAGAAAATTTATATTAGAGAGATCAACAATAAAATATATACAAAAATGAGAATAAAAATAATTGTAAAAAATGGAATAAATACAAGTGGCTTGGGGGTCAGACTACCCGAGTAGAGAAAATCTAAATCTAAATTTTTAAATTAATCTTTAAGACGTTTGCCCCCCAATAACGACGCCATCTGATGAGTCGCTAAATACGTGAAATAATTTGTGTTTGTTGTAGTAGGTGTACTTAGCGATTAAATCAGAATCGAGAGAAAATCTCCATGAAGAGTATCTCGGCTTTAATTTATATCCCGGGCAAGTCCAGGGTCGAACACATGGAGGCAAAGGAACAACTTTGGGGTTAATTCGAAAATGAAGATTTAGATTTCCAATGCATATTTTTTTAATATTTTTTATGCAACAAGAATGCAAAATGCACAATGTGAGTGAATTAAGACACTAAGAAAGCATACAAATAGGCCAATTTAATTTTAATAGAAAATGGGTCCAATTTATCCAAATTATATTTTTTCTATAATCCTAATTCAGTGATGAATGCAAGACATATTTTTAGAATTTTTAGGGTTAAAATGCAACAATGAAAAATGCACACTTTTTATGAGTTTTTTCGCAATTGTTCACACTACAGTAAGCAAAAATTATGAAAAATTTACTGGAATGAAAATATGATGCAAGGATGCTATACTATTTTTTTGGAATTTTTTAACGACATAAGAAGTTTTTATATTTTTTAGTGAAAACAGAGTAACAATGAGTAATTAATTCCTAATAAATTCACAATTGCAAATTAATCAGAGTGCAAATTATCTCAAAAAGATATTTAGATGCTCAATTTTGAAGAGTTGAAATTTTGCGAAAAGGATATATGTGGATTTAATTAAAGATCAAATACAGAAATTACTCTATGATTTATTTCAGGCACAGGACAACTCCACTTTGGATGAAATTTAGTTACTATCTCAATCATGTTTCACGGCATCATGTCCAATTTTTGTGGAATTTGTGGAGCAACTATATGTCAGATATGTATTTAAGAGCACAAAATGGGTAAAATATGTAGAATTTTAGTTAGACAGCTTTAATTAATTATCTAAATATCAGAAAAATAAAAATAAATATCCAAGAGGTAGAGAACTAGTTGCTCAACATCAAGATAATTTTCATTGAATAAAATGATACAATACATGTGTCCAAATTAATAGTCACACACATGGATCTCTGTGCAAAATGAAAATTGAAAATAAACAACACAAATATGTACCAGGACGTTTTTGTAATTACATAAACATGAGAAATAAAAATTACAGTGTTTACAAAAAAACTTAAAATATTTCACCTCCGTCTTCCTTTTAGGGTGCGGGGAAGAACCCAAAAGGGATGTGGTCGGTGGCGGCGGAGGCGGAGCGGTACAGCCTCGCCGCGCGTGGCATCGGCTGAGGGAGGAGGTCGGCGGTTACGTGGCCGCGCGCTGCGTGACGGAGGAGGGTCATGGGTGGAGGAGGTGAGGAGAGGGCGGCGGAGGCCGGAGCCACTGGCGGCGGAAGGGGGGCAACGCGAATGTGGGCAGACCTGCGGAGGAGGAGCGGGCGCGAGCCGCGCACGAGGTCGTGTAATCGGAGGGCGGAGCGGGCGGTGAGTGGCTCTGCCGCGAGGTGCGGAGGAGGAAGGGGGTGGAGCGGCAGCGTTGAAGCTGCTGCTCCACCCGCCTCTGCTTTTTTTTATTTTTTTGTAATAATTTTTTGTCTTTAGTTTTAGTTTTATTTTTTTTAAATATTTTTATAAACAGGAAACAAATATGTATGCAAAAGAGGAAGAGGATGAGCTGGTGATGGTGATGAAGACGATGAAGTAGTATAAATGGAGCTATGTAGGTGGACATGATAAAAAATGCAATAATAATGACGATGCCAAATGATAAAAAGGAAAAAATACTTACGAAGGAGACAACCGTGTATGGGGTGTGCTCACGAGAAGTACAATCCTCGCTCGAATCGTAGGCGAGCGAGCTCGAGCAGCGTTCGGATGCGGCTGTGATGTTGGCCAAGAAAACCAACGGATCTTACCGGAGAGAGGGCCGTCGTCGCTCGACCGCGGTTGCGTCGCTGTCACCGATTCAACTCCGGGAACTAGGATCTCCTCACATAATAATGGATCAAGTGCAAAATGAGGAGGATGAGATGTATATAAAGAGAATACATGAGAAGTTATTAAAGTGGTGGAGTTGAATGTGAGGCTCTATTATTAATAGAGTTGAATGGGAGGTTATTAAAAAATGGTGGAGTTGAATGGAGGTGGGTGGTAGAAGAGAAGTTATTGTAGAGAATGGGAATTAAATAATAAAATAAATAATGATATAAAGTAGGCTACTTTAAATACAACAAAGAATATAAAGAAGGAAAAATAGTGGAGAATTTACAAAGGAATACATACAATATGCACAATTTTTGTTTGTTTTTCTAATATGTATTTTTTTTATCTTTTTAATAAGAGATATTTACAACAGAAAAATATAATAAAATACTATAATCAATATACAACACAATGATGATTTTTTTTGGATTTTTAAGTAATTAAAAAAGATAAAATAAAAATGAAGAAAGAATGAATATATACATAATATACAATGTACATCTAGGTCCCAAAACCCAACTTTTGCAAATGAGCTACGATTTTAATGAAACCACTTCCGTTGGATCGATAATTTTCTAACTTGAACTTTAAAAGTGAGTTTGGTGAATTCGGAGTTCATACGGAGCAGAAAATTGGCTTGGAAGTTGGACTTTACGTCTTTTTCTCTTTGGGATCTAGGAGCATTTATTTCAGTTAAATTTTGTTTTGTATTTTTATATTTTTATATACATTGTTATGAACAAGTTAGAGAAAGAATTAGCGAAAAAGGATTTGAAATAAAATTATTAAAAATACATAAATTTTTGGTCTATTTACAGGTGAAAAACTCCTTTAATTTTGCGGCTTTTTATTGTTAATTTATTTTGTACTATAAAATCTATACTAATTAATGTGTACAAGAATCATTGTGTTAATTTAATTATTTTATGTAGATTTATTTGAGACTTTACTCAGCGATTTTGCTAAGATCAAGATATTGAGATGATGAATCGTGGATTCATCACCAGCATGTTTCTTTATTTCTTTATTATAAAATTAGATTAAATTGTTTCTCTTTTGAACAACTAATTTTTTAATCATATGATGCAAATCGTATAGGTATGAATTATGCGAAATATAGCGGGGAGGGATCAAAATAACAACCACTGATGTTTGTGACTTTAGGTTGCAATTAATTATTTATCTGTAATTAACTTAAATTAGTGTTTAGTTTATGACTATAGAAATAATTCTTTATCTGGAATATAGTAGGATACAATGGACATGGGTTGTCACAAGATCAACCAATTGAGCAATAAATTTTGGAACTTTAGGTTGCTACAAATTCATTATATATTTTTCTTAATTTCAATGCCTATATTATTAAATATCGAATATAATAGAAATATATTAAGAATGACTTCTATGTGATATAACAATCAAGGGTACCTGCTAGTTCAACTAGGCTTCGAAGCTTCAGGTTGTTATAGTTGATTTATTAAATTATTTCATTCTCTTTTTAATCGTTTCATTTATGTGATATATAATATAATTATAATCTTCCGGGTATGGGCTACATAGAATATAATGCATTTGGGTCTCACTATGATGAAGCCAGAGTTGCACCTTCATATTTAAATAACTTATTTAATTGAATGGCTATTTCCAAGAAGTTCTGTTTATCTTCTGTCATATTTAATATAACGTGAATATCTCATTCTTATAGGATATGGATAAGCTTTGAATCAGGCACAGTTTGTAGGGCCAACATTTACTGGTCCTTTGAGCCAATGTGACTATGGGCCCTCTCAGCTTACACCATCTACTCAATACATTCGACAACTCTTCAAGCCAAATTATTTGCCAATGTTAGACAATTTAAGCCAACAGACTTCGAGACAGTTTATATATACATGGTAATACCGCAACAGCTTCCGGAGCTGCCTCGAAGACCATCCTTAGGAGTAAGGATCAATGAGACTCTTCCATCAGAGCCACCCAGATAGTCAACAATCCTGAGGAGTACGAGAGATCAAGATACTCAACCAACCGAACCTTCATGGAAGTCATCAGCTAAGTTGCATCCTCCTGGGCACATTCCTACACATTCAGAACAAAACACCAAACAAAAGAAGAAGAAGACGACACATGAGGAGAGCCACAATAAAACATGAGATGGTTTAAAAGGAAACGACAAAGGAGGAGGGGAAGTATGAGGAGGAGGTCTGAAAGGATTTCTTAAGATATGGAAATTGTAAAATGTTGTAACATATTTTTTATTATATGTTGACAAATTGGTATACTTTCATGATTTTAATATAATAGTTGTATTTTTCCAAAATGATGAATGTTAAAATGTGCAATGTTGAGCTCATGTATATCATTGTCAATATCTTCGTATTTATTTTCTATTTATTATGACCTTTCCGATATGTCGAATAAAAAATATTCTAACGTTAAATCATAAATAAACATTGAAATTAAGTATAGATAAATATGTCCTTGTATAATAAAATTGTTAATATAATAAATTTAATTGAGTCTCAAGGCCAATTTCTTGTCATTGAGATTCAGGGATGATTCGGATTCATATTTATGAAGAGATCTGACCTCTTTTTTATCAACTACTCCTTACATTAAAAAACAAGATATATATTCTTGATGTTGTTTTTCTAGTTGGAATCATGTAATACACCAATTATAAATTTATGCATCTACACTTACTTTAAAAAAATAAGATTTTCCATAAAAGTGATTATATATAAATTATAGAATTTTATTACCAAGAAATTATATTATTATTTCCATAACTATTTAAGAGTTATTTATAAAATTAGGGGGAATAATATGTAAAAGGGGGGAGAGGAGAATAATGTGCAATTAGCCCAGGGCTCTCCAAATCGGCACCTCAAGTGTCGATTGATAGCTATTTTTTAAAAATTCTCTAAGTTCATGCCTATTTAATAAATTATGAATTATTTAATAATTATTAATAAATCCTTAAATTAATTCACCCTCCTCGATTAAGCCTTGTAAAAAATCAAATTCCTTAAGATAATTAAGAAAAGTATGTCCAATCGAGCCTGCATAAATCATTTAATCCTTAAATAATAATTGAATTCAATATGCATATGATCGGTCAAAAAAATTTATAGAATTAGAGCGTAAAAGAAGCTTTAAAATGACATAAAATATGCAATCATTGAAAAAATTGAGAAAGATATTCAATGGTTAAGTTCTATGGACTAAAATGCAAATGAAGTAAGGTTTTATTTGTTTCAGGTCCTTAGAGGGGCTTATTTTTAATTATTGAAAGACTCTGGGGGTCCTCCCGCAATTTACCCAAACATGGCATATGCATGATTTCGAGAACTCCTGGGTGCATGCCTGAAAATGTCCAAGTCACATAAAAAAATCACGTGATTGAACCTAGCTGCGAGTCACTGAAGGTGTGGGGCATCGATGTAAAAATACCAAGCCACATGCAACCTGTATGTGACTCTGATGGTTTCATCAGACTCTCATCCAGTTCGGGTGGTGGCTCAGTCCAACCTTCCACGTGGAATGCGATCGTTGCTCTGGGTCCATCTAAGGCTGGGAGGCTTGGGTGGATTCTATCTAATTGCTGGAGAAGCGGTTGATCTGATCATGTGGCTCGAGGAGATCCTGATCATGGTCGTCGGATCAAAGAAATCCAACGACACCTGTACGTTGGTAGACGTTTCCGCTTCCTTGGTTCTAGCTGATGGGGCGGTGAGGAATAATGGGCGACGAAGTTCAAGCTCCACCTCAACTATTAATGGAGGAGCTCCTACTCCTCCTAGTTTGGTGTCCCCGGCGAGGCTATGAGGCTCCTAGATCGAGAGATGGAGAATAAATAGATCCCATAGGAGCTCCGATTGACGTGGTCCTGCAATGGTTAGCAAAGGAAGAGGAAGGGGGATGGGTAAAGCTCTTAGATGTAATAGAACGTAGCTCGATGCTCTGACCAGTGCGAGACCAGAGGTGGGGAGACCTGATGTAAGAGGAGAAGCAGAGGGAGAGATCTGATGAGGGCAATGGTGTAGTCGGAGGGGTTTTTTTCCTTATTTGAAGGGGGATGTGTTCTAATATATTTAAACAAAGAAGAAGAAGAAGATGGTGTGAGGGGGAAGTTACCTGGAGATGGTGTGTGGCTCGGAGATGGACTAGGACACGAGGATGGTGTTGGGAGTAGAGTATTGTCTGAAATAAAGGAAGGAGTCCTTCTGATCTGATCTTCGCTCAAGGGCTCCAATGAAGGGGACTCTGAGTTGTGCAATAACGGAATAGTTGCTACACGACCACCGTAGAGGGCTATGGATCACACTAACCTCTCGCTTCATCATCACCCGATGAGGGGTCCTCTTTCACTATCACTTGATAAAATTCGTGGTCTAGCGGGGGAAGGCTTCTACATTGGTGGACGGCTTAAAAAGTGATGGTTGTGATTTATAGAAGAAGATCGGAGGGGGTTTCGATCCTAATAGGTGGCATTGAGTAGATGGTGAAGATGACGGAGGAGTGGAGTTTATATGCAGGTGGTGATGAAATTGCGTAATGGAGGGGAACAAAGGGAATATGATGAATAACCCTTCATCTACCTTTGTTCTTTTATTTTGCATTTGAATCCTTATCAAAACACATGCATTATTTGTCTATAAATGTTGTACAAATACTTGTATTTAAATCCAAAATAAAAAGAATAAAAAAGAGAAAAGGGAAAATAAATGAAGTATCAAAGATACTGAATGACTTAAATGCCGAGATCATGTCAATATTGACCTGATCGACAAGGAATAAGTAGGGAGAGATAAGGGTCTATACTGTATATAAAACCCTAATTTTAAATCTTTAAAATGGCCATTTCTCTTGATTTTATTTTTCATTTTACACAACTAAAATAATAAAATGATCAACATTTATCCTTGTGGGTTCTGACATTAGTCCTCTCATTCCTACTAATTGATGTACCTGAGATGCATTTCCTCTAGATCCTGAAATGGATAATAACTAGAATGAATTAGAGGAATTGATCATTGAAAACTAGGATTCATTTCTTATCTCAAATATTCATTCATAGCCTACCAAATCTCAATGTCACGAAACTCGTGCATAAAAAATACATAGAACATATAAAAAAATTTCATATAAAATAATACACTGTGTAACTGGGACACACAGGTGAAAAACGTTGTTAATCGAATTTCGCAGATAAACATCTTCTCCATATGAATTGTAAATTTACTAGATACACCCTCATTTTATTTAAAATTAAATTATCTATCTAATGAAGGTGATTTCATTTAAAATGGAGTTAAGATGTAAACGTCGGCTTTTTGGGGGTTCTATTGTACTATATACATGTATATTTTATTCATATATTATTCCTTATATTTTTATTCTTCTTATATTTTAATAATTTTAAATAGTATTTAAAATATATTAAAATATAAATATAAAATAAAACTATTAGAAATACACTAAAATAAATAATAGAATAAAATAAATAATATACTTTACATATATTGTGTATACTTATATTTAATCAAGAATATAAATAAAATCAGAAAAATAAAATCAAAATTCTTAAATATATATTTAATTATATAATAAATTTTTAAAAATGTAATTATAAAAATAAGTAATAAAAACACAAAATAAAATGAAATAGGTAAAATACATGTAAATATACCTATGTATATACTTACAAAAATTAACATATAATAAATAAGGTTGTAAAAAAAACTCATAAATAATACATAAAATAAGAAATATTTTTCATATTTTGGATTTTAATTAAAAAATATCTATTATTTATTTTTGAATTTATTGTTAATATCTTCTATGTTTTATGTTCTTATGGGCTTACATGGCCCAATTAGGGTTCGGTAACAGTTGACCTGAAATCAACTGTCCTTTCTCTTAGGTGGCTTCTATCAGAAGCTCTTCTCCCCAATTTTGCCGAATTCTCCTTTCCAATACATTGATCCATGTATCCTAATTTTTCACACAAATACCTCTCAGATGAATGGTCATTCACACTTATCCTTTTACAAATA
>JAZKJV010008796.1:0-16133 GCA_037367405.1 Ottelia alismoides | reverse complement strand
ACTCCTTACATATTGCAGCCATTTTTTTGAATATCAATTCTACCTCCAACTTCTCCACAATGAATACTTGTGCTCCTCGTGTCAGTTGACATCCATCGTCATTTCAAGCGGATGCGAACTTTGAGGACACAATGGTAACTAAATAAGAAATCAATTGTAGAAATGTCATTTCCTTCTTCGTCCTTCCACTCTTCCTCCCTCCTCCTCCTCCTCCTCCTCTTCCTCCAACTCCTCTCTCAAAGGTGATGTTCCTGATGCTTCTTCATTCTTAAAGAGATTGGGCTCTTTATGAAATCCATGTGCAGTTCGTTGGGTGCGAAGAGAAGAAGGGTCGATGGTCAAGGGTTTGGTTCACACTAGGTGAGGCCTCCAAAGACATGTTGGAGAAGGGATTTTGGAACTATCGAAGTGGGAGCTACGGAGCTTGGAATCAAGGCATACCCGCGCTACACAACGGGATCAGTCGGCAAAAGAAATTTGTATGGCAAAAAGCTAATGTGAATTCGAAAATTGTTTGTAGAATTCTAACTTGATAAAATATAAAATACAGAAAATATGCTGGAACAACGAAATTAAATAATTTATATATATATATATATATATGAAATTCAAGATTTAAAATTCCTGATGTAGATATATGTTGACATCAATGTGTCTGTCACTTGAATAGTGAAAAACCTTAGATATTGTTGAATCATTAATTTAAAATTTTCAATGTTCATATGATAAACATTAAGCTAGTATTAGCAAGCCAAGCATCATTGGCTACTAAACTAAGGAAAAGTGAGCAAACTACAACGTTTTAACTTCACTTGTTAGAACGAAGGGAACCCATGTGCAGGGACGGAGGGAGGGGGGACGGGAGGGGGGCAGGCCTCCTGTTACCCAACGCCCTCTCCTCCATAATTTTAGGAGAAATCAATTCTGGCCCCCCTGCATTATTCAATTTCGGACCTCCGTGTCACGAGTTCCCTTCCTTTTATAAATACGAGATGTCCTTATGAAGCTAGTGATCTTTCTAAATTTTAAAAAGTTAAAACAAGAATGTTGACTAATTGAAAGTAATAGACGGGCATGGAGTAACAGACAACAATAGCGTAAATCCCAATTGTTCAACTTCCCAATATTTTTTTACTTTTATTTCCATAAATATAGATCTGTAATGGCAATTGCTCGCATCCCTCTTAATATTTAATGATAGAAGTATGAGGTATTTCAATTGAATTATTAATACATACAAATGAAAAACTTGATCGTATTATCTTATTGCTGATAGGCATGTTTTTAATGATAGTCAATTACAAATGGTTTTAAAAATCGGATCGGAAGTTGAACATATCAGTTTTCAATTTGGTCTGATTGGGTTGAATTGTTGGTTCAAACCAGTCGGACTGAAAATAACATCATCATCATGACATCATCAATCTTGTCAGCCTTGAAAAATCCAACTGAACTTAATTTATTGGGTGGACCGATCAAACTGATTTTCTGAACTAAGAAAATTGGATTATGAATAAATGTATGTGTTTGTGTATATAATGAGCGTTCAAAATTCAAATCATTAGCATGTTGTAAATCAACAATAAATGTACGCATTATAAACATTCGGTATACATATATCTCCACAATTACAATAGAGCATGAGAATGGAGTACTCAATAGACAATAATATTTAAATCATGTTGAATTATGCATTGCGGAAGAAAAAATATATCATGCATTCAAAATATATAAGTTTGCACTTAAAAGGTCATGCTAAGCATTGGGCATGGGTAGGAGGGAGGGCATCCGCCTAGGAATGCAAACATATATGGTAAAATTATTATTATAAGTATGTTCACTATATTTATATCATGTGTATTCCATCTAATACACGTATATTTGATATCATTTATTTATTATTCTTAAGATTATTCATAGGTGATCAATATGTGTTTTACATCTATATATGTTTTTTAAGAATTATATATTATTTTACGAATATTGGGATATAGTTTTTGCATCCGTCAATATCCGAATTCGTATTCGTATCTGTTTTCATATCCCTCAAAATAAGAATATGATAATACTTGTATTTTGTATCCTGTTTGCATCCAACATGGCTAACTCTGTTCAGTTCAACCGGTTCGGCCAACCGGTCGAACCCAATTTTTGTTTTTCTTTTTAACTTTTATAGAAGCGGCTGAACCAATCAGATTGGGTTCGTTTCTGATTTGACTAGCCTTACCGACTACCCCGATTTTTTAAACCATGGTACGACCTCTTGCAGATGTGCCAATTTATTTTATACACCATCAAATTTCAATAAACTTATTTATATAGAATGGTTGTCCTGTGGTTCGTTACTTTTTTTTGTTTTTCACGATTAACTTTTGAATATTCATTAAATGCAGATCGATATATTTGTTGGATAAAATCATAAAGCATGCTTTTACTCAACGATTCCCATTCCATTAGATTTAATAACTTGAGAAAACATAACGTTGTTTTCTAAGCATGAAATCATACCCTGTATGGACGATCTACTATTGTTGGATAACGAATGAATTAATTATATATAATGAATGATTAATAGAAATATTCTGATTTTATTACTCGGTGCTTTATTTTCATATTTTTTTAAAAATGTTGCGATTTGTTACAAAAGTTCTTTAGTATTTTTTGAGATGATAAGATATGAAGTGAAAATATTGTTTGCATCTCAAGTTAAAATATCTATATATTAAGAAAATAAGTGTTTGTAGTACATGGCCCCCCCAAGCCAACATTTCTGGCTTCGTCCCTTCCCATGTGCCAGAATTCTTGGAAGAATTCCTGCTTTAATAAAATATAAAAGATAGAAAACTTCTCAAGGTAGTATTAGAATATATGTGAGGTTATGACCTTCATTCAGAATCAACCTATGGAAATTAACAATGAGATGTTTGATTTGCTTCAGACAAAACAAGAGAAAGAATTTGGCGTCATTAAGTCTTCTCGTGCCTTCTTTCCTTGCTAATGCCAAGGATTCTTTCACCCGCGAGAAACTCAAAGAGGAGTTGGCAAGGGTGGACACGATTTCAAGAGGCGAAACCGTCATCGATGTGTTGATCGCTTAATAATTCTCGTTTGATCATTAATCAACTTACACGATTAGATAAAAGCGATAAAGTGTACAAAGTGAGTTAAAATTTATAAATCTCTACCATAAATTGCATAGCATGTAAGCATGTAGAGGTCAAACCACAGAGAGCAAAATGGGTGGCCTACAGTTATCTATTTACAACCATGTCATTTATCATGTATATACATATATCTTTTTATGGGTTTCTTATTTTATAGTTTTTATATTTTCTTTTTATTTTATATTTTTGTATTTTGTTTTAAATTTTATATTTTTTTATATTTTCTTTTGTATTTTCAGATTTTTATATTTCTTTTTCTTTTATTAGACCACAATAGGTATTAAGGTTACCTCTTGATGCGTGGTTACGATCAAGTCTCTAAACCAAAAGACCTCCTGTCTCAAGTCCGATCCAACGGAGGAGACACTTGTGAGCGCGTTGATGAGACATGTGCTCCTCGCAATCCATGTTGATGATCTAAACAGCGGATCTCATGATCTCATCACAGGAGATCCAACATCTTCTTCACAAGTAAGGCGTACTGAAGGAATTGGAGATCCACGAATAGATGATCCGACAGCATAACGGCGATGCTGCGGTGATGACGACTCTTACAATGGCTCCATAGTGGACGACCATTATGAGAGAGAGAGAGAGGCTTGGCGTGTGGAGAAATAAAGGGAGAGAGAGAATTCGTAATCATGTTTCTCGAAGAGCAAGGAGTGTGGGAATTCGAGGAGAATTGGACGACAGATGTGAAGGGAGTGGAAAGAAGGGTTGGCACTGGGGTGTATGTGATGGGAACGGAAGGTGGCTCGAGCGGAGCTCCAACGAAGGACACCTTGCTAATTTACCTAATTA
This sequence comes from Ottelia alismoides, assembly GCA_037367405.1. NCBI lineage: Eukaryota > Viridiplantae > Streptophyta > Magnoliopsida > Alismatales > Hydrocharitaceae > Ottelia > Ottelia alismoides. The sequence continues at coordinate 12,168 of JAZKJV010008796.1, read as the reverse complement.
ACTAAGGGGCACATGAAATCTAATGCTCGAAATTAAACCTACGACTAATGCTAAGATAAAGAAATATAAAGAAACAACTCTTATACATGGGGGTCGACCAGGGAGTTGGGCCGTCGGCGAGGTGGTTGTGGGTGCATCTCCATTCTCCTAGAGCTCCGCCCGGCCGCGACAAGACTCCTCCTGTCACGAGAAGATCTGCTAAACCAAGGATGAGGGCTCCTAGACTCAAAATGGAGACCAAAGAGGCTATGGAAGTTGGAGGGAATTGTTTATAGACAAGGTTTGGCACCCTTATTGACGGTTGAAATGGGGACAATCGAGATAATGTACAATTGATCTGGAAGGCTGGCGTGAATCTAGGAATATCAATGATCACTTTTTTCTGAAGGAAGTGAGAGCGGTTGATTGATAAAACAAGCGGGAAAATGCAAGAAAATCGCGGAAACGATGGTTCTGACAAAAGTTAGAGGTGCAGGGAGAGTTGACAAGCGGTCAACAATCCTTGGCCTCTTATTGCTCCTGCTCAGGCGCAAAAAAATTGCATGAATTATTCAAAATTAATTAATTAAAAATAATATTTGATTTTATTATTTTTTTATTGTAAAAAATATTTATTATCTTATTTAGTTCTTTATTATGATTTTTATTTATTTTTTGATGTTATTTATTAGCAGATACTTTTTAGGGGGTCTATTTATAGGTATATTCATATGTGCTTTAGCTTATTTTATTTTTATTTTATATATTTTACTCTATTGTTTTATTCTCTTATTTTATATGTTTATAGCTTATATTTAGGTATATAAATACATTTTTATTATATTTTTATGATATTATGTGTACACTTAAATAGAGAAGGGAATATTATATACGACTACTTATATGTATTTCATCTATGATTTATATACATTATTTATTTTAATGTATTTTATTGGGTTTTAATTTATCTTTATATTTTTAGTATAAATGATATTTATAAGAGTATTAAAATATCAAAGAATAAATAATTAATTTCACTTTTATTTATATACAAGTATTGTTATAGGTATTTTTCCTAGACATTCATATAGACTTATTTTATTTTGTATTTTCTTTTTTTTTTGGTTTTGTTTTGGTTTTAATATAGGTATAAGCTTGTCAATAATAATTACAAAATTATAAAAAATATAAAAATAATAATAAAGAATGAATGACTTGATTATTTTACTCGAGTTTATTGTACAATCAGGGTCCAAATCCTAACTTTCATACCTTAACTCCAAAAATTATGAAATAACCTCCATTAAATAGCTTGTGAAAAGTTATATACAATTAGAGTGATTTTTATATATTTTGAGTTTTATTTAGAAGATATGGGTTTGTAAAGTTAGGATTTTGACTTTTTATTTTGTGTATAAAATGTACACTGTGTGTTATTTTTGTACAAACTAATTTTATAATTTTATTAACATTATTATCCAAAAATTTCATGTACAAAGTTTCTGTATTAAATGAATAAAGAATAAATAATAAAATAGGTGTCAAAATACATTATTGAATGAATAAATAAATGTGATTTTTATCGTATTTTTGGCACTTATCTCACCATACTTTATTCCTTATCGATCAATTCACTTCTCAACTTGGTCTCAGGGTTTAGGGTCATAAAGCATCTTTGATATTTTTTCTGTTTTCTTTTCTTCTCTTTATTCTATAATTTTAGAATTAAAACCATATTATTTACACAATAGATACTATACTTGATTAATGTTATTTTCTTGTACAAATTGATGTTATTACATGCATTAGCTTGGGTTTTAAGGCTAAAATGATAGAATAAATGTGATGAAATGGAGATTCATCAGGTGATAAATATAGTATAAATATGTGTTAGTTGTGATATAAAAATTAGCAGACATCTATAACAATATATTATATAGTTCTAAGCATAATGATTCTGATAATAGGATTGGCAGAAATATTTTCGTTATTTTTCTCTTGTAAAAAATGATAAGGTTATAGCACACAGTGAAAGTTGAAAAAAACTTCAACAACAAATAAAAAATACAATACCACAAAGATCCCAATGATACATGCAAGAATGAAGCTTCTACATATAAATAAATTATTTTTCTCCATATAATACTAAAAAAATATAATAGTTTCATCATCATAGCCCTATGAAAATAGATATTTCAAATATTTAAAAATTTCAAAATGATTTATAGTAGCTAAAAAACTCGTATAGATATACAACATAAAAAAATCTATATATAAATCAAGATAAACGTAATTATAAAAAATCTAAATGCTAGAAATCATAAGATTCTGGGAATATATAGGGATGTATATCTGCCAATAGAGAGAATTCTACATATAGTACCATCAAATTAAAGATATGTACATAGAAGAAAACATATTAAATCATCAAAATAGGAAGAGAATATTTGAAACCATGAGAATCGAGGTAATAATGTACATTAATTACTAACTTTCTCCATAATAGTTCTTCGAATAAATCAAAATTGTGTCATCGTAGACTCCTAAAAATTAAAACTTTAAAGATTGAAAAATAAGCGTGATTTGGGAAAATAAAGAGAGTATTCCAACCCTTATACATACATAAAATAGTAAATTTTCATCACGACATAAAATAAGATTAATATGAGTATGAAAATTATAATGACAAAAATTAATAATAATTATCAGATAATACAAAATTCTAAATAAAAAATAGAATAAATAGTTTACTACTGAGAAAAAAATATAGAACATACTTTATATAAAAAATCATAAACTTCCCAGTAAATATTATCAGGATTATAGAGGAAAGAAGCAAAAACAACTACTCAAAGCAAATAAACACTATTATGAAATTCATGAACGTCATAGGAAATAAAAGGGAAAAACAATGAGCAAATGAGGGCAACGATTTCTTTAACGATAAGAGATGTTTACAATTGATTCTAATTGGTCAAATGTATAATATCGAATAAAGAGTGTGTCGTCAAAAATTCACTTGAAAATGTTTACAATTAATTCTAACCGGTCAAATGTATATTTCACGTGGACAAGCTTAAGGTCGAACTCAAGTAGGTGAAAATATGGACTTATTCACACTTTAGACAATGTAGTGATTAGATTTCCAAAGTTATTATTCTAATTTTTTTAAGTTTTTAATTTTTTCTGAAAAGAGATGAGAATGAAATGCAATGATGAATGCAATTTTCAAGGGGCTTTCACAACTTTTTCCAATAATTGTTTTAATATCAAATAGGGGCAAAAATCAAATCCAATTTTTCCTTTAACTTTATGCATAAAGTACGCATTTTTTTGAATTTTTCAATGTGATGTGAATTAAATATGTGACGATGAAAACTTTTGACCCTTTTCAATTTAAAGAATGAAAATGTAATATTTCTCAAACTAAAAATCTGCTGGGTATGTGATAAAATGAAGATGCTAAAATTTCTATAGAATTTTCTTAGACAATATGGATGAACAAGAATAAAGATGTCATGTTTCACATGTAGTGAATGTTTAAGCTTACTAAATGATCTCAGATAAAATCATAGAAAATTCTCAACGATAGATCAATCTATTATACATGAAGGGGTATTTTTATTTTCCAAAAATGTTGCAGGGTATGATACGATGAATATTCAATTAAGAAACTCGCATCATAATTTACTTAGACCATATGACATTGAATTTTTATTTCTTATTGAAGAACCTCCTGTTATCCTACATAATTCAATCGAAATAATAGTTAAATTTTAGTGATGTTCGTTGTAGTCAGATAACTTCCGACTATTCAAAACCACTCAGATTAATTGAATTAAAAGCAAGCGGGAAATTTATTTTACTTGGGCAAGCCCAAGGTCGAACTCAGGGAGGTAACTTTCTCCTTAGGTGAATTTGAAGTAAATTTCAATTTTAGTTTTTCAGGAGAATATTTTGGGTCTTTTTTATGAAATTAAGAAAAAAGACAGTGCAATTCCAAGCCAAATCTTGAGGTTAAAACACCGATGATAGTCAAATGAAGTATAAAATTACTGAAATTTGGCCAGAATGTGAAATGCAATGAAACTAAGCTACTGCAATTTTTTTTGAAGATTTTAGACTCTAAATGAATTAAATATGAATGCATGACGGTTTTTGCAAAGTTGATTTTAATAAATACCAAAGTATTTCATTTTCAGATATAAAAATTATCCTAGATGGTTCTATATGAGAGGAATCTAGGAAAAATTGATAGACCTAAAAAATGAGGTATATTGGATCTATTAAGAATTAATTTAGCAAAAGACTAATTAATGTATTCAGTCCATGTGATGCATGTAAATGGTTTGATTTTTGGGCAAAGTGTACAATAACTTAAACTAAACCTACTGTGATTTTATGAACATTTTTAGAGAAATAAATAATTTAATAATGAATTTAAAGCATATAGTGCCCAAACTATGTAAATTTCCACAAAATAAATAATATTTAATTCCCTGATGCTCACAAAAATATAACACGTGTTCATAAATATAAAGCACAAGTTACTCTACAACATGCAATTTTTGGAATTTAAAAATAATGCTAAATGAATGCGTAAATAAACATACAAACACAAGGACCAAAATACAAATAGAAATTAATTGATGAAATTAAAATGTGCATACAGGGATTAAAGTGCAAATACCTATAATGTTGGGGGTAGGAATGCAAATGTCCACAGGAACACGTACGCTACGTGATGCGCCTGGCAAGGTCTGAAGTGCAATGTTGAAAACTTACAGGGGCCTCTGTGCAAAATACCCAGCCCGCACGTGAGGAACACATGAGATGCTAGGCTCGGGAGGCTTCAGAGGCTCAGACTGAGGCTCGGATGATCTAGAGGCTCGGGCGTGCTTTGGGAGCTGCTTTGGGTGCTCAAAGCCTAAGGGTCGGGGAAGAGGCTCGGAGAGCGATACGTGGTGCGCCATAGACCGTTAGATCAAGGTGGATCCAACGGTTGCTGAAGTAGAGTACGTGGCACATTGTGGATATGTCAGATCGATATAGATCTAATGACGGTGATGAACCTTGGAGCTGACGATGTCGCTTGATGCGGGCCGTTAGATCCTCACGATCCAACGACGGTTGGAGTAGCAGGCGTTGGCGACGTGTCGCGATGAGGACCGTTAGATCAAGATGATCCAACGGTGATTGTGTGTTGTCTCCTCCAGGCCACCGCCTCTTGCGACGGACTTGGCTGTGCTCCTGCGAATGGCTCTCAGCTCTGCCGCCTTCCCCCGTGGTCAGTGAAGGTCGTTGGACGCTCCTGAGTGGTTGGGACTGATCGTGGAAGCTTTGGGGAGCCGCCGGAGGCCCTGGCTGAAGCTGGGGAGGTCCGTAGGCCGAAGACGATGAAGCTCGAAGGAGCTCTGACGACCACATCGATCAGTGAAGAAGGTGGTATGTGCAGCGTTAGTGGGTGCCTGATAAACACAATTTATTGAAGGTCTAAATAGTATGTCTCACACAAGGCGGAGACAACCGAGGTCGCTGCGGTAACCAACAATAAACTGTATTTAATCAACAATTAACCCACACTATAGATCAAACAATTAGAAATAAATGTGGAGTTAAAATTTATTTTTAACTCTGCAAAAAAGATGTATAGCAAGCAAGTATGCAGAGAGTTCGAACACAGGGAGCAAACAGGGTAGATCAAACAAATGTGTGTTTGCGAAAGTGAAGTATTGTCTACACTATGTAATTCAAATGTTTTTGTGGGTTTTAAATTTTTATATTTTTTATTTTTATTATTATCTTTTTTAATGTTGTATTTTGGTTTTCTTTTTACTGATTTTGTATTTTCTTTTTATATTTTATATTTTTATATTTTCTTTTTCAATATAGGAATATAAAAACAATGTAATAAAAGGGTGATAAAATATTTATAAAAATATGCAAAAAATAGCAAAAAATTCAGGAATAAAACCTTTTTGGACTTTTTATGATTTTCTACTATTTTTGTGATTTTTGGGAATTCTTCAAATTATTTTTGGTATTTTAAATAGGCAGAAGATAAGAAAACAGTGAATATACTTGCGGGCCAAAATTTAAATGAGGTTGAAAAGTGCTAAACAGTACCCAAAATTCCTCAAATTAATTTTAAAATATAGACAATGAAACAAGAAAAACACAACAACTAAGTTTGTATTTTTTAATTTTTCTATGATTTTCTAGATTTTTATAAAGATTTTTAGGGTTTTCTAATTTCTAAGATTTTTCTTTTGCAATTTTTAGTGGTTTTTGGATTGACACTGGTAAATGATGAAATACACAAAAAATATTTTTTTGGAATTTTTCAAAACGTTTTAGTAATTTTTATGGGTTTTATAATGCAAACAGTATGAAAAATGCATATTTTTGATTTTTAATAAATATGAAAATGCAACAAAAATGAAATCTAAAAATATGGCGTGAAAATACAAGTTAACATGAGCTTAGCATAATTTTTGTGGGATTTATCAAGTTAAAATGATGCCCTAATTAAATCAAGCAAGTACACAAAAATATCACAGCCTGGCAGGGGTATACATGCAATTACTCAAAAGTCCAGGGGCATACAAGCAATTCTCCACAAAATATAACACTTAATATTTAATTTCCAGGATCGAATACAAATTCCCAAACCCGTAGGGGTGTCGGCGCAAAATGTCCACCAGGGCGTGTGACTTGCACGCGTCTGGCAGGGACCTAAGTGTAATATCAGAAACCTCTGGGGTCTAACTTGCAATTTTCACAAAAAAATTAACACTTAAACTAAAACTTCCGATACTGAAATGCAATAATAAAAGATCCGAGGTCCTCTTCGCAAAATGCCCACACCTCACGTGAACAGGTCACATGAGATGACATGGCAAGGGGCCTAAGCGTAAATATGGAAAGTCTAAAGGCCTACTTGCAAAATTTACAAAATATTTAAACTATTGATAAAAGTTTCAGGACTAAAATAAAATTACAAAAATAGCGGGGTTGGCTCTACAAAATACCCTCGCCAAGACGATCCAACGGCGGAGAGTTCCCCACTTGCCACGTGGCAGCACGGGGTAGCTTGATGACGGTTCGGCGATGGACGTCCGGGATTAGATCCCCCTTGGTTGATCGAACGGTTGAGGCGATGGAGAATCGGACGGTGGCTTTGTAATCTGGGAGACCTCCACGATCCGACGGTTGGGAGGCTAGGACCAAGAACAGCGAAGAACGCCGGCGAGGGCGAGCTTCGTCGTCCAAGATCTCCTTCCTCCGGCAATGATGGAGCTTCAAAATGGACGTGGAGACTCCGGGGGGGGTCTCCTCTTCCTCCTGGAGGCTTCAAAAGACCTCGGCGACGGTCGAGGCGCTCGTTGGCGGCTGGCGGAGCTGGGGGGCTTCGCGAACTCCGGCGAAGCTCCAAAATAGCTTCCAGGTGTGAATCAGAGTGCTGAGACCTGCAAAACGAGTCAGGAGGTCCAGGGCAAAATGCCTGGACCTCGAGATGGTGGTGGCGATGCGTAACGAGACTTGGCGGTGAATGGCCGGAGGTGCGCTCCGGCCAAGTTGGTGGATTAGTCGATTCAGGCGACAATCCTTAGGTATTTTTGAGGGTTTTCGTTCCTAGAGCTAACAGGAGTAAAATGCGAATGAAAAATAAAAGGGAGGAGGCCCTCAATGGCCGGAGCCAGAGGAAGAAAAGAACCTCGACCGCCGGAGTTGCAGGAGGTGGTGGAGACGCCTTCGACCTCGTACGCCTTGGCCAATGAGCTCGCGGTGGAGCTGTCACCTCCAGGAAGCTTCAGAGCACAAGAGAGGCGGAGAGGGGTGGACCGAAGGGACTCAATTTTGAAATTGAAGTCAGGGTGCTCAATATATTTGGTTTGACCCGAGGTGACAGGGGATCAAAGATCAACGAATATCTCACAAATCTTGGGTCCAAAGACCAAGGTTATTCATGGGCGAGCTAGAGGGATGATCGAGGAACATATTTGCAGAAGGACTCAACACCAAAATGTGAAAGACTTGGCCTCAAAAAATCCACCAAGGTGGGTCAAAAACGAGGCTGGCAGAGTTGGCAGAGGGCTAGGACACCTAGTTGACTCGGGTCAATTAGGGTTTGCGCCTGGTTGGTCCACGTGGACCAACCAGGAAAAACCCTGATTAAAAGTTTTATTAATTCGTTTAAAAATAGAAAAAGGCCGAATTAAATTATGATTATTAGATAAAAAAATTATTATTTTATGTAGTATTTTATTATGATTTTTAATTAATTTTATGAGGTAAATTTTTATGAGTTTCCTTTTATGCCCTTTATAGGTATAATACCTATATATTTTAATCTTTTATTTTTATTCTGTGTATTTTAATTTTATTATTTTTATTTAGTATTTTATAAAATTATAAAATACTTTTATACATGTAATTATATTTTTTTATTTTTCTGAATTATTTTGTATATTTAATAAAGTAAAAGTATATTTTACATAGGTATAAGTATATGTAGTATACCTGTGTATATGATATATACAAGTATTTTTATTTGTGTTTCTTTTATACATTTTTATTCTGATTTTAATATACAAATATATAATAAGTAGTATTTACAAAATATAAAAATATAAAATTATAAATATAATGAATAAATAATAAATTGAATATTTTAATCAGTACAACTATACAATGTGGGTCCAAAACTCAACTTTCAAACCGTAGCTCCGCCAAATGCGAAATCACTGTCATTAAATAGCTTATTTTATTCTATATACAATTAAAGGTGAGTTTGCTGCATTTCGAGTTTTTATTTGCAAGATACGGGTTTGGAAAGTTGAAGTTCTGGAATCTTATTCAGACCATAACTTTTTATCTGTATATGATTTTTCAAGGAAATAAATTTTGTATTTTTCTTTATTAAATTATCTACAACTTTCATGTACAAAGTTTCTTTATTTGATGTATAAAAATTGGAACCAAAAATAGGTCCCAAAATGAATACAGAATGGATAAAATGAACAGGTATTTGACCCTTATCTCCCCCTACTTTATTCCTTGTCGACCTACTCATCAAGATTCCTAGGTCTCGAGGTTTTGGGTCATAAAATATTTACAATATTTTATTATTTTTCTTTTCTTTTATTTATTCTATAATTTTGGCTTTAATTACAGTATTTTATACACTAATTAGACGCACATGCATGAATGCTAAGATGATGAAATTAAGGGTATTTACAGGTATTTGCTAGGGTTTTTGGTGCCAAAATGATAGAATAAAGATGATGAAATGTGGATTCATCAGTGCCAAAAAAGATGGTGCCCGTGTTCGTGGAAGTATGTGAGTGTAGTGAGGCATGCGAGGCAAAGTGGTAATCGGGCGATGGTGTTCTTCCGCCGTGGCCGGCAGAGCTGTGGTCGGAAGTGGTGCGATGGGCAGTGACGGAGAATGAATGGGTGCACGAAGATCAGAGCTCCAAGGCGGAGCTCAGGCAATGATCAATCGGAGGAGAAGAAATGCGGAGAAGGCGGGAAAAAAGATGAGAAATTCGAAAGGGGACGAAGATGAAGATCGGAGGAGGAATGGATGAAGGTACTTGAGAATGGAGACTCGCAGTGGAGACTCTGGTCGTCGTACGAGGGACGGTTGTAACCTGAGCTTGAGCAGCTCGTCGGAGGAGCTGCTACACGATGAAGATACGTCGCGGATCTCGCCGGAGGTGGACAACCATCGTCGCTCGCTCTTAGTCCAAATCTTGGTCACCGATAGGTTTAGGAGAGCTCTAGGGTACCTTGTGCTAGGGTGGATAGGGTCGAAGGTGACCGGTGGTGGAGTATTTAAAGGAAGAAGGTGGAGGTCCAAGCGATGGGAGGCATGATATCCGTGGGGTTTGTGGAGCGAGGGAGAGGCGATCATGGTGATCGCAGGTTCTGACGAGGATGAGGGATGTCGGGGCTATGTCGTGAGGTGATCACTGGGTGGAGAAGGTGGCTGTAATGGTGATGAAAATAGGAAGGGGGAGGATACGACACTCGATGGGGCGACATGGGCGAGGTGTGTGAGGAGATAGAAGACGACGCCTTGACCGTTGGATCTAGCGATTCAACGATCTAGAGCGAGGCGTTAAGGAAGGGTTAGGATTAAATCGTAGATGTGTGATCGAAGGGTGATGGAGGATGTCATGTGACGGACGTAGGTGCGGGTGGAAAGGAACGGTTGCCATGAGAACTGGCGTAGGATCGGAGGGTCAAGATTTGAGCAAGAATGAATGGAAAGGATGGAGGAGTACTGGAGAAAGATCAACGGCTGAAATAGGTTGCAGAATGGATGGCCAAGATCTGAAGGAAGAGGAAGCCATCGGGTGGTTATGGGTGTGACTCGTGGCGCTAGGAGGTAGAGGAGTTGGCAAACGACCTAGATGCGATCTGGACCTCGATCAGACGCTGCAAGGTGATGCAGTCATGGACAGCTGAGATCTGGAGGGCTTGGATCCAATCTAATGGCCAAGAGGGGAGCGTGTGGCGGGTGAATGAGTGGGCCGCGTGGCGCAACCAGAGGGGCACCATGTGGCCCAATCAGATTGGTTAAGGAAGAATGTGAAAATAAGAGGGAGAAAATGGCTGATTTTGGAAAAACTCAAAACATGAAAGTTGTAGATCTAGATGAGACTATAAGTTTCAAGTTGACTAAAAATGGAAACAATGTCAAATAGATAAAAAATACAAGGGTATAAATATACATACATATAGTATACAATGGGGGCCCAAAGCCCAAGTTTTGCATGCAAGCTCCGATTTAAATGAAAATTGGTCTCATTTTGAAGGTCTCTGAATGTTTATTATTTTGCAAGTGAGTAGACCTAGATCGGAGGCTGTAAGAGAGATATATCTGTATTCTAAGATCCATGGTCTTAAACTTGGTTTGGGATTTTATTTGTCAATTTACAAGTTAGCAATTTTTTGGTATTTTTATTGTATTAGCGTTAGTAATATATATCGTATAGAGTGAATTTATGGGATTTAGAGTTAGTGTAAAATATATACAGATAAGTGATTTCTACAAGTGGATTTGGCTTCTTATTTCATGCAGACGTGGATGCTAAAATGCAAATATTATCAATGCATGCATGAATGTTAATTATGCAATATTGGTGGAGATATGCTTCTCATTACTTGGGAACAACACTCCATTTTCAACTTTCAGAGTGATGAATCACAGATTCATCATCACTTATGTACCAAGAGTTTTCTCTTTTAATCATCTTTCAACACCTTTTAGTGTAATTTTCTAAGTCAATGATAATAATGATAATTTTAGAATGACCAAACAATCTCAAAATCAATATTGTGTTCCAAGTATTTAATTCAAATAAACTCTAATCAGATTGAATAATAATGGTAAATCAATAAGCATAAATTAATCTTTACAAAGACATAAAGTTTATACTTTTATGATAAAGTGAGCAATAATTATTGATCAATGTTCCCATAGGTAGGTGTGTAGAATAAACTATTAATAAAGGACTCAAAACTTATCTTCATAAGGGTGTTTGTGGAAATCTCTGAAACTATATGTTGTCCTTTACATACATGACCAACACATAGGCCTTGAATGTAATTCAATGAGGATGAGAGTGAACTTCTCACAAATTACCCAAATCACGCGAATAGTCGTGTGATCCACCCTACAGATCTGACAATGGGGATGGTCCTCTTTAGTTGATGTCAAGGTACTCGTGAGTTGTGACACCACGTGGCACTCTTCTGATGGTGATCGGAGAGGATCCAATGTTTGATATCAAAGGGATCTTGAATGGTAAAGATGCAGCTTGATTATGGATCAGATGGCTCAAGGTTGGGGCTTTCTCAACGGTTTTGAAGATATCGCTCATAGATTGATGGCGTTTGGATGTCTTCACACGGACGACATAGATGAAGATGCCCATAGAATTAACGACAATTGCGTGTCATGGTTCTCAATGTCCTTCCTTGTCAACTACGGCTGGAGGTCTATGGCAACCATTACTTGATGATAATGTTTCTAATGATCAGACTTTCAACATGACCCACATGGTTCTTCCACTAACTTGAATATCTTATGCGAGCAATTTGATCGTACTATACACAAAGATGATTATGCAATCAAATCAATCATATATTGGTAATAATCCTACTAACCTCAATATA